>JADLSH010000315.1:0-469518 GCA_016169945.1 Trachythela sp. YZ-2020 | reverse complement strand
TGTTTTGAAGTTTGTTTTGTCTCATATTTCTTCTGTATTGATATTTATGAACAGTGCAATACAAAATCTTTGTTTTCAATACTTGCTTGTTCTATCTTCTTTCAAATGCATGTTACAAAATGAATAATAAATACAATTATTGGAATTCAGCTAATGGCTATTATGATATCGATAATTAGTCAGACTTCGGTCAACGTTATCGTTGATAACGTTGACCTTGGTCTGAATGAATTAACAGTTATTCTATTTAATTTCTCGAGGTCTGAGTATGAGCTGATAGCCGATGAGGCGCGACAGCGCCGAGTCGGCTTTATCAGTCATAAGAAGGTACGACGAGAGGAGTAGAATAACTGTTTTATTATATACACAAGCTCTGGATATGGAACAGAACATTTTGGCGTACTTTTTTCAAGTAAAACTTGCATTTCCTCTTTATTTAATTGTCCAAATCTGGGAGCCATTTTTCTCATTTCTTTTCTCACTAGCAGGATATGAGCTAATATCCTGCTAGTAGAGAACCAATCAGATTGCAGAATACCTCATATCCAGATCTTGTGTATATAATAATTATCGATATCCTGCTCCGCCTCATCCAATTATTGTTAATAATGTAGTCGGTACAAGTTCGTTAGTCAGTCGGTTGAAAGGACCTTACACCCCCCCTGATAAATTTTCTGAGGACGGCCCTGGCCTGTGTCTAATGTTCCCAACAACAAAATACGCACGTTCATAGTTAGCATCCCTTCAATTTCAAAGTAAGGGATGTCATTAGGAAGAATTTTCATATCTTGAAAAACGACCCTGAAACATCTTCCATTTCACCGAAAATCCCTTAGTCTCCTTTCGACATAGTAAAAATATCCGTGAAACCCTAGTCCACAGCTCTCACCACAGGACTCGTCGTCACCTAATGGCACGTTTCCTTGAGGTGTGCAGCCGTGTAAAACCTGCAAGTATATAGATTCTTCCACTACAATTTCGGCACCAAAATCTAAGTACACTATTAAGCACCATTTCGTGTGCACCTCCTCTCATTTCATCTAATGTATTTCATTCAGTAAATGTGGCATGCTCTATATTGGTGAAACCGGTAGATATGTTTGGTGAGAATCTTCTTGCTGTCGTAAACAATGATGCTAAACAACCTGTTGCCAGACATTTCCAACACTGGCAATCACTGTGTTTCAGATATGAAAATTCGAGCTCTGTGTCCCATTTCTGGTAGTACTGATAGCTGCAAAAAGACAAGAAATGCGTCTCATTTCCCAACTTGGCACCATTCATCCTCTCGGCATTAATGAGCGCCTCTTACATTTAACTCCTATCTGTTTATGCATGCCATCAGCAGATACTCTACATCTCACCTCCTCTAATATATAGTTCCTTAATTTCTGTCTTTCTTGCTTTGTTCCCTGCTCCATATACCTATGCTAATATATTTTGTGGTGTGATTTCCATATTTTGTTTATAGTTTATTTTTATTAAATCCATTTGATTGGTTTATTTTTTATCACGTGATCGCTTTTGTATTCACTATAAAAGCACATGTTTTCCCCGGGCCATTCTACTAACTTCCAGACGAAGGGCCTTCGCTTGAAACGTCGAAGTTCTTATTATATTTTTCAAGTAGTTTTGCCCAACAGTCAACCGCCGAATATTTGCTACACTCTACCCACACTTGCACCGCACCTTAAATATAATGTTTAGAGACGTTCTGCGATATCTGCATGCTCTTGTACTCGAGAAGTAACGTTGTCCGATGGCTCATGCAAGTTAATGTACAGTGGACTTTTCTTTTCAATTTAAACGTCATAATCGTCAATTTTAACTCGATTTGAGCGACATGATGTCAAAATTGGAAAAAAATGTGCAGTTTTTAAAAGTATAAGAGTACAAGAGCAGATATCGCAAAAATATTAATATTTCTAAATATTATATTTAAGGATCTTTTATGTACAAGGATCTTGTCGGTACATGTAGTCTTACGTTAAATTAAATTTTCAGCAACAGCTGTTCTTTCGCGAGCTGACGTCGTCCTGAAGACGTGAAAATGCTCAGACTGGCGTTGTGTACTGAACGACGACGGTGCAACGAATACCCTGAGATAGTTTAATTTAAGCTACTCTGGTTTAAACGTTTTCAATCGGTAACTTAAAAAGTTGCAGTTCATGATCTAATGCTCTAGAGATTTAAAATTATTCATTCCGTGTTTGTTTTGTATGAGGCCAATAATTTATAGCCTGCGAGCAGCCTCAGCGGCAGCTGGGGGAAAATTAGGAGAGGGAGAGCTTGCCAGTGAACTCTAAGTAAACTGGAACGCTAACTCCTATGATCAAGTCATATGATTCGTTGAAGCCAATGGGCGGGTTTCAAAAGGACTGAGGAGAGTTTCGAGGAGTAAGAAAAATTCTGTCAAAAGTTTATTTTTGAGCGAAAATTTGCAAGAAAAATACTTTTTTTATCAGAAGACTTCAATGTTTGGGATTCAAATCTGGTTTTCCGATTAGTTTTGACTGTTTTACGTATATCTGCAGCAAAAATGAGGGGTATCGCTTTCTTATTTGGAAAAAAATGACAAATGTTTGAACGCGCCGAAGCAAACTATGGTCTTTAGCTCAGGAAAATACCCTAGAAAACACTTCGGCAGTCCCCAACATGATTTTGCACTAAACTCCAGGTATTGCTTTTTATCTTGAGCTTTTAATCCTTGCTAAAACATAAACAAATTGACGATTTTCAAGTGGTGCTATTTTTGGCTTCGCGCCTTCTTGTTGGCCATCAGTGAACACTTTGAATATGACGGCTGAGCTAGCTTATATAATCCTTATTTTAACTGTCAAAAATAAGTTACTGCATGCTTAAATATCAATTTTAAACGACATCCAATATTTTTCTACATAAATTACATTGTCATATCTCCGAACTCTATCCAGAAGGCGCAAAAACTCGGAAAAACCAACAATTTTCGCGTGGTTTTTTGATAAGTTTTGTTTTGTGCACTGAATTTTTCACTGAGTTGCACAATTTATGTTTATTGTAAGTTCTTAGGGGAAATTGTCCTAGTGTGCTCTAAGATGGAAAATGAAGGCGAAGATGAAAGTTAAAGTGACAAAATTTATAGAAAAATTGTAAAAAAGAACTGGCGCTACCTGCAAAGCACTGCTTCAATCCCCCCCCCCTGACTTATCATTCCAGTTTACTTAGAGTTCACTGGAGCCTGCACGGACGTCATACAGATAATTTGAATATCCGTCCCCATTTCAGATGAAGTCAATCACTTAATAAGTACAATCCATGTGGGGCTGTTCGTGCAACAAGTAGTAGTCTTGTCAACTGTGAGAAACAGATCGAGTACGTGGAACATTTCCAGTGTGCGTCTGATTAGTATAATAAAAGTAGTGTGCTGCGTAGGCAGTGTGGAAATACAAATAGAAATATAGAACGGTTGGTGTACTACCGGAACGTAGATTTCTAACGTTTCCAACGAAGAGCCTTCGCTCGAAACGTTAGACATCTACGTTCTATATTTCGGCAGTTCACCAACCTTACTATATTTCGATTAGTAAATACTTTGTCATTGTTGTTATTCAGATATATAGTATGATGTTTTTTACAAAAGTATTTTTTTGCCAATTGCCTTATTTTGATTGCCAGATTTGCTGGATCGCTTACATTAAAATACACTGTTTCTTCGTTATTTTGATCATTGGCCTATGCTATTCGATCTCCACGTAGTGAGACGAGGCCTGCACCAAGTTTATTTGTGAGTTCCGATAACAGCCATTGCAAGGGAGTAATGAATAAAACGCTTCAAGATTTGCATTTATGATTGACATCAGAGATAACCGGCCAATGATAATTTTGCGTCACATTTTGGGACGCAGATATTCAGGCATCCATGTGAGCTCTCCTTCAAATATTTTCTTGCCCAAGAGCCTGCTCACTGGCTAAATAATTTATCGTCGTCGAATTTGACGTCGTATAGATCTTAAGGTCCCCCCGTGTCGTGACCAAGTCGCAACGTGTTTTGCGTGTCTCCATTTGGAAACTTATACGTCGCGACTTGCAGAAACAGATCCCGGTTTTACCTTTTTATTTAGCATAAAACTAACTTATCTGCACGTCCATTTTCCTTCGAATGAAACGATTTCCGAAGTATACTGTCCAAGAAACCCCGCAAAATGTTCCCAGCCAATTTTCAGTCACATTAAATTTACGTCGTATCGGCACATTTAAAGGAACACGGCAACCGCGCGTTTTATTCGATTTTTACTAAAGTTTTGCACGACATTAGGGTATGTCTGGGCTACAAAAGCGTGCGTGCACGATCTATTTTGAATAAAACTAATTGAGCTACAGGCCCTTGTCTGTCCATTGTTCTTGATGTATTTCCTCATTAATCTTTCCCTTTGGAATATTATAAATGTTTTTTATTTTCCTGTTTTATTTTTCACAAGAATTTCGTTAAATCGTTTTTGGGGATACACTGTTACAAAAATATTGTTTTCAACCTGAAATTCATTTTACCTGCTTGCTTGCTTTGATCGGCCTTGATGTGTTTGCCTTGCACCGACAGAAGTGCCACGCACAATACCAAAACGGCTAAGGTATACTTGAATTCCATCTCTTCTACTGAAATGAATGAAAATAGCACCCAATATTTTTACACTATAAGAAACTATAACACTAACTTTCAATCCATGCAAGAGTGCTATATAAGGTCACAACTGAGAGGGAAAAATCGAAAAAGACTCAGAGCACCACTTCAAAATACTGCTCAATAGCTTTCACGTTCCATTAGAACTGCCACAAACTAGGATTTCATCCACAAAAGTTAAAACCACCTTTGTTACGATTACAGAATATTCTAATAACATTTTTACATATTTGCAATTGAAAGCTTACTAATAGATCTATCATCTGGCAAAATTTGATTTAAATCAAATCTCCTGAAATTACTTCCTGAGCTACCCTGTAACATTAAGTTGCAATTTTGTGGAGGCAGTCATTATTTTTTATGTCAAAAAGACCATATAAAATAGTGTTTTGTTTTTGTTTCCACAACTAGGCTATCGATTATTACCAACGTTAAAATTTCCGCACATCCATGTATTATATTTTTACAATTTAGTAAAAACGCACAAACAAAACAATAATACATAAAATATATATAGCTAACTCGAATTTTTACTTCCGATATATTAAAGATTCTTACCTGATATATTATCGCAGTTCTCTTCAGTATGTATTCAAAAATACGACACCAAACATTTTCATTAAAGCCACTATTTATAGACAGAGAATGCAGATTTTAGCCAATAAGGAGTCAGCGTTCAGTATACAGCAGCTATGTCTATAGATATCGCATCCAAGATAATTACTGTTTGTGGAGTGTGATTGCGGTTTGGAACTTTGTGTATCGAAGTACATGCAGCTAAATCAATTAAAGTGCATATAAACTCAAATTTAATATCATCTGAGTGTGTTCTGCATTGTGTAAATAGTTATGCAGCAAAATATTTTTAATTGGAGCTATCTTTCAACGATTTGTGGGATTTGTTTTCCTAAAATGTTCTTTTTGTACAATACACCGCAAGAGGAATTGGGCAAGAACTCTGAATATCTCCAATATTTGGTTTAAAGTGCTTATGCAACGAAAATTAAGTTTGTCTTGTTTAAAAGAACTCTTAAAATAATGAAGGATATAATTTTACAGTTCTCCATATTTTATTTAGTTTTTGAAAAATTTAGACTAAGGTGATATTCAGATCTAACGTGTGACCAAAAAAATTATCATATTGCAAAATCGTGTTTATATCTTTGCGTTTATTGAACGGAATTACTTCCAGTTTTGCATGTAGTGCCAAAGTTTATGAATCAAAACAGCAAAGACAAGTTTCAAGTGATTTTGTCTAATATATTTTAAAAGATATACACGATAATATAATCCGAAAATCAGACAAATAAACTGTTATTGACTCTCTTGGGATTATTAATAATCATTTTGTATTGTTGAATGAATTAAGATAATTCCGCCGTTTTCCAGGCATTACGTATCACTTCTAAGCATAATGCTGTAATATTTAATCAGGGTATATAGACCAGTGGTATAGCAGCTGAAAAAAACATAAAAACTCTCCATTGCATGGATATCAAAGAAAACCAACACAATCATGAACTAAGTGGACTAGATGTCTTTATTATAGTCATTCTTCTACATGGTTTATTATGCAAAAAGGTAATTACAGTTTGGAGTTTGGAACATTTGTGTATCAAAGTACAGCTGAATCAATTAAAGTGCATATAAACTCAAATTTAATATCATTTGAGTATGTTCTACATATGCAAATAGTTGTGCAGTGAAATATCTTTAATTGGAGCTATCTTTCAACGATTTATAGATATTTGTTTTCTAAAATGGCAATAATATATGACGTGCATGTATAAGTAGGCATTTGACTAAGGTTTTTTGCTTTTTGTACATAAACCGAAAGAGGAATTGGGCAGGAAATTGATAATATCTCCAATATTTGGTTTAAAGTGCCTATGAAACGTAGTTCTTGAGATATTTAGACTAAGGTGATATTCAAGTTAGATAAATTATCTAACGTGTGACGAAGCAAAAATTTTAACATATTGCAAATCATGTATATATGTTTGCATTTTATTGAATGGAATTACTTCGATTGTTTTGCATGGTGCCAAATTTATGAATCGAAACAGCAAAGACAAGTTAAAAGTGATTTTGTCTAATATATTTTAAAAGATATATACACGATAATATATATAAGCCGAAAATCAGACAAATAAACTGTAATTGACTCTCTTGCATGGGATTATTAATAATCATTTTCTATTGTTGACTGAATTAAGATGATTCCGTAGTTTTCCATTACGCATCACTTCTAAGCATAATTCTGTAATGTTTAATCAGGATATATATATACACCAGTGTTAGCGCAGCTGAAAAAACATAAAGCTCGTGAATGAGACTAAATAATCTAGGCTACTAACAGATTTGTCAAGGAGCTTGAATAACTTAACTTTTTGCTTTGCTGAAAAATTAGAAATTTGTAGCGTGGTTTCGTATGTTAAAATGTTAGGAAAATATACCCCTGGTTGATCCCTTCTTTTTTCGATAATTTGTTTTATCTGTAAATTACTCTATACAGTATATATAAAAGCATAGAGTCCAGTTGTCGAGTTCCAACCACATGCAAGTTCATGCATGTAGCTATATATTCTAGGTACGGCCATGTTAAGTTGTGGATAAATATCTAGATTTTGTTGGCATCTCACTCGATTGAATAATAATTGAAGGGTTTGTAGATGGAAAATTATTGAGTGTAAATTATATACATTTATTAGACCTAACCAGGAACAGCTGCGAAAAATGCAACTATAGGTCCCTGGCAGGAATCGAATCTGCGGCCCTGCGATTCCGGTGCAGCGCTCTAACCAACTGAGCTACAGAGTCCTGCAGTTGTCGAGCTCTAACCACAAGTTCATGTATATATTCTAGGGTACTGCCATGTTAAGTTGTGGATAAATATCTAGATTTTGTTGGCATCTCACTCGATTGAATAATAATTGAAGGTTTTGTAGATGGAAAATTATTGAGTGTAAATTATATACATTTATTAGACCTAACCAGGAACAGCTGCGAAAAATGTAACTATAGGTCCCTGGCGTGAATCGAATCTGCGGCCCTGCGATTCTGGTGCAGCGCTCTAACTAACTGAGCCACAGAGTCCAGTTGTCGAGCTCTAACCACAAGTTCATGTATATATACTAGGGTACTGCCATGTTAAGTTGTGGTAATAAATGTATATAAATTACAGGTAGGTCTAATAAATGTATATAATTTACACTCGGCAATAATTTTCCATCTACAAAACCCTTCAATTATTATTCAATCGAGTGAGATGCCAACAAAATCTAGATATTTACCCACAACTTAACATGGCAGTACCCTAGTATATATACATGAACTTGTGCATGGTTAAAGCTCGACAACTGGACTCTGTGGCTCAGTTGGTTAGAGCGCTGCACCGGAATCGCAGGGCCGCAGATTCGATTCCTGCCAGGGACCTATAGTTGCATTTTTCGCAGCTGTTCCTGCATGGTTAGGTCTAATAAATGTATATAATTTACACTCAATAATTTTCCATCTACAAAACCCTTACCCAATTATATATAAAAGCATAAGAAAAAGTTGACTTATCCTTTTTTCGAAATATTTTGTGCATCATGATTTGTTGTTTGTGTGATATAGTTTATTGATGGGTATAAAATGATGCAATATTTGGTCAGCCAAAGTAAACAAAGTGCTATTAATGATTTTTTGATGAAGCAAGACGGAAAAGACAGTTTGCCAATATAGCCATATTTTCAGAAAAATATGGTTTACGAGCAGATATATTTTCCAAACGAGTTCGGTGACACCAATTTTTGGTTATTTTTAATATGTTGAGTATGTAAAAAACTTAACGATTGGAAAGTTTCATTTTAGGAACAATTACTACGGAACCACACAAAAAAATAAATTAGACAAAAATGTATACTTAACATTTTGAAGCCTGGCTAACGCCAGACGATTTTATTCAGAACAAGGAGAGGGCCATGCAGGCCTCAAAGTGTTAACTCATGTGAGAGCTTCGGCTTTTGTATCATGGTTGGTATTAACAAGGGCGGGTTGACTGCAAATATTTTGTAATTCGCTACAATTACAGCTACTTTTAAAAAATGTAGTCAGCTACAATTACAGTTACTTGACAACAAATGTAGTTCGCTAGTGTCTAGTGACTACAGTTACTATTTGGAAAATGTAGCGAACTATTTCGCTACTTCGCTACTGGGAATTGAATATCCTACATCTAGGTTCGTAAATCGCAACTATAGGTCAACATCTTTTCCTACAAAGGTCCTGTATATTTGTTTCCACGAAATTATGTATATACGACTTGCAAGTTTTCCTTCAGTAAGTTAAACATTCGCTCGTTTAATAAACGGCCCAGTATAGTGGAATAGACGAGTGCGTTTTCCTTCCCGCCGGATTTAAACATGAGAAAGCAAATATATATAGTCAATATGCATGTCAAGGAAACTTGCGCGTCAATTGTCCAAGACGAAGAGGTATAAAAACAACACAGACCCTCGCAGACCCCAGTGATTGCTCTCTGACTCACTTCGATTCTATAAGAATATTTTAAAGCACATGCAAACACTCCCATTTCGATTGGGAACTAACATACACATTCCAAATGCTTGTTATCTCACTTGTATACTGAAGTACTTGAAAGTGCAAACACTTAATTCCCATTAAAAATCGAGTTTGAAATTAAAGTATATATACCAATAAGCACTTCAATCTCATTTGGACCGATTGAGATGGGATGAAATTCCCTTGGAGACTATTGCAAAGTTTGTGAATTAATTGCATATATTCAGTTTATTCAAACACAAGGTCTACTTTATAGTCAGATTGATATGAAATAATTTTGTCGTTATCTTACTGCACATATAACTTCCCGTATATACAATTAGAATATACGTGCAGGTTGCATGGGATGAAATTATACTTCGAAAGATTGCCAAGTTTTCGAATTGCATAACACACAAAATATATAGACTTTTTGCCATGTCTTTTTTGTCTTACTGTAATTAAAAATACCCCTACGCAATTAGCATTGCATGCACTAGGTTTGCGTGATATAAAGCAGTTTAAATAGGTGAACGAAATTTATTAAATCTATCCGGAATTTATGGAGCAAAAATACATTCAGGTCATGTTGAGTAAGAACAAGAAGCCTTGAAGGCTAATATACGACATTCTCTAACCATCAGAATTCTGTAAAATCTTCTCCCAAAGTGCATGATATGGCGCTTCAGAGACTCTGCATTTTAAAATTTTCTGGGAGCATGCCCACATACACCCATAGTGGATTCCTGCCTTCGGCACTCTATATCTGTACCTTCCCGCTAGCAGCAAGCGAGCCAAGATAAATATTTTTGGTTTTGACCACGCCTTTTCGTCAGGCAAAACGACCAACACCCACCTAATGTTTATACCCAAGTTACGCCTCTGTATAGTATACTGATATGAAATGCAATGAAAATTACAAACAAGCGATTCCATTTTCTGTTTATCAAAACTAATACTGAAACCGAAGAAGCAACGCCTACGGAACAAATGCTAACCCTTTAGGAAAATCGCTTAAACAGGAGAGGCACTTTAAATAGGTTAATAGAAAAAGGAGTTTTGACTCGAAGTACTGAAAAGCAGTGCTATTAGTTGTACATGATACATCCTAATATAGATTTTATCAACAGCTAGATTTTATCAACAGCATGTAATTAATAAATGTTATATTAGGTAAATTAATTAAACATTTTAAGATCACGGGTAACCAGGTACAATATGCATGTATGCATGTAAACTGAAAGTAAATCCCCAAACAGTTACATTCACGACCCAAACTGCAAGAGTTCTGACACTAGTGCAAATCTAAATAGCGTCATTATTAGGTGTGATCTATGGTGTGATGAAAGGATGCAACGTGGATTCTTTCTCAGACGGATTAATTATTGGCTAAGAAAGTGAAAATACTCTTGGGAAGATACGTTACTCTTTCTATTCACCACAATAGTATCTTCATGCACTTTGTTGGCCGATGGCGTCATCCTTTCCTATATAAGTTGCAACGTAAAATCGTCGAATGACGTTTAACCGCCGTTTGACGTTAGCGGTTTGCCGTTTGCGGTTCGAACATTTTTCGACTTAGATTTGAAGTTCTTAGATGAACATTTTTCGACTTAGATTTGAAGTCGACTTAGATAGTTAGATTATGTTCTTCGAAGGATCTAAACGAGAGGTGAAAGAAAGTCTACCGAAGAATCAAGTGTTGATCGCCGCCATGTTGGATTTCTCCTCCAAGCGTATCATGTTCGAGTCAAAATAAAATGCGAAGAATGAACTATTTCGACTTCAAATTCGTCTCTCCTGCTAGAATAATAAGTACTGCGTATGCGCATAGTGTGGATACGTGAAACATGATATAGAAAAACCCAAATAAACCCTGAGGGAAATTACAAACGTGTAGACCTACCTCTTGACGTTCAAAACTCGCGTTGAAAACCTCAAACGTGGCGTCGGGATAGGGTCACGTGACCCGTAGACGTTTGCGGTTCGGCGTAAACCTCGATCTAAAGGTCTCTAATTACAGTACATTCACAATAAACCGGGAAAATTCGGAATCGTACGCAAATTGACACGATTTCGCCCTTCAAGCTCACACGAGACGCATCGGGCATATTCAAGCACAGCTAAGGGCCTACGTACGAATTCCCGTCTGAACAAATGGAACCGGACGAATTTGCGTACGGTTCCCGGACTTTTTTCCGGTCTCGCGTTATCGCACTCTCACAGTATATAGCCGGAATGGAGTCTATATACTATCAAAGGAATGCTCCTTTTTCATAGTCGAATAATACAGAGGAAGAGAGAGACATGGCAATTACCGCAACATCTGTAAATCAGGTTTAATTGGCACACACTTGCACTAACATCTTCTTTACCCTTGTATGACTCCCCTCTCAAATTAAGCAAATTAAAATAGTGTTCTTTTACATATTTTCTCATTATGTTTATATAATCTTTGGATACTATTAAAATTATCACTAAAATAATGGGTACTACTTTAATTAATAGGTTCTACTACCTCAATTAATTTTGTATTTTTATTTCACGAACTGTGAAATTCTGGTGGTGAACCGTTTATCGAAGGTCGTCAAGGGAACATTTATTGGTGAAATGGTCCGATTTTGTAAACAAGAACTTGGGCTGAGTGTAAGCATTGTGTCCAATGGAAATTTTGATTAAAGAGCAATGGTTTAAGGATTATGGTAAGTATTGGAGGATAAAAGTTTCTTTCCTGTTTGATAATATACACTACTGGAGTAATTTTCTGAATTTTGATTATCAAAATATTTATTCACAGTATACCTGCAAGTAAAGGTTATGTTAATCAAGAAGAAATCTTTGTCAGATTTACAGATATTGATTATAAACATTCCTTTCTTTGGAATTTTCATCATGAATTATTAATGAGTTTGATATGAGTGTTCGATGATGATTTTGATTAGAATAACTGTAAATTTTTATGCAATGTATCACATTCGAAGAAAAAATTGGATTGCAAAGATTTTCTTCATCTTAATTTTTACAACTACTACCAGGTGATACAATTCCCGTTTATTACAGTGCATGCGCGAATTCAAGACTAACAAATTACTAGAAATATATTCATGCAGAATCCCCTCGCCAGTTTATAGTCGCCGAAGGCGAGGTAATCACAAGCCTTAAGCCTATAGAGTATATAGTCACTGAACCGAAGGCGAATTAGTAGAAATTTCAAAGGGAAAAACACGGACAGAAATTTATGAGGCCAGTTTAAAAGGTTAATATACAGGTGTATCAAAAAAACTGCAAATACCATAATTTGTATGCACGAGATCATACATTAGAATTTCAATGCTGTTTGTTAATTAATGTGCTGGGATGGAAAAAAAAAATTTTCAGGGGGTTCAAAACAAGCACACAAAGTGAATTTTAATTCACTTTGTGTGCTTATTTTGATAGTGTGCTTATTTTGATAGTACTGCACGTGGAAACGTATTTTCAAATCCCAGAAGCGTAATTAGTAAAAAACAATACTCACAACGAGTGTTGGCAAAAATCAATATCGAAGAAAAACAAAAACAAACAAATTCGTGAGAAAAATACTTTGGAATCACTCATATACAAAATAAAATGGCTTTAAAAATATATCTAAGCTATATTTTTACTGCACATAACAATATAAATGAGGATAAAACGAAAAATTTACAAACTATAAGTATATAATCACTTGAGCCGTACGGAAAAAGTTTACATGTATATGCCGTTCCATGCAATGGAACGAATCGAAAATGAATCTTCGAAAAGTTGTATACATTATGCTTAAACCATTTTAACCAAGTACAAAAGTACTAGTTCAAGGTGTATACAACTATATTTCTATTCATTCTGTCATGCATTTCAGTGTCTTCTAACTGGAGGTGAAAATACCGGAGAGGATACGTTAACGGAAATGCCGTAGAATTTGTTATTTCTGATGAGGAATTTCAGTCGTTTATATCACGTCATAGCAACGTAACATGTCTTGTTCCAGAATCAAGTGAAGAGGTTTGTGCTATTCAAACTGGCCTAAGTATCGCAAGGAAGCTGATTAAGTGCTGGAATTTGCACAAATATTGCATTAATTTGATGTGTGTCTATAATGATATTCAGGTGTATTAATATGGTCACAGTGTTTTATTCAGCTCCTTCTGTGTACTGATTACCATTGGGTAAAGAAATGTGGAGTAAGTCAAATGTCAGCATACTTTAAAACTATAAGTTACTATTTCATTGCAACTGAGGAAAGCGCTGCCGAAGCCTGGCATCAACACCATGTGCCGTGCGTGACACCACGTCGTGGCAAAAAATCACTTCAGAAACTTGCGCAAAGAACAGCCATACGATTGCCCAATAATTCGACTATGTCGTACTGACATTTACGCTCTTTTAGCGGTATAAAGCATTGCTAGCATTATAGTAGCAAAAGCCTGGAAAATCCAACTGAATTTAAGCACAATTTAGAAACATAATTATTCAAGATAGATTATGCTTGTTTACAATCAGTGCCAAGCTATAAAATTACATTTGCCGCCTAGCCAGCATATAATATTCAGAATATATTTGAGCTATTTGCACAATATCAATTCAGAAATTGCTTGGATTGCTTAGAGACTCGACTATGCAGTACCGATATTTATGTCATTCCACTATTTAAGACAGAAGATAGGCAATTTAAGATCAATCATCGTCCGGTTTCTTTATTAGTTAGTTTATCCAAAGTGAGTGAAAAACTCGTTTTTATTCAAGTCTATGAATTTCTTGAGAATACTGTTTTTTTCTATCGTTTTCAATCAGGATTTCGTCCAGGCGATTCTACGGTTTCGCAACTGGTTTACATTATTCATAAAATATACCAATCCCTAGAAAGAGGTCGTGAAGTAAGGGCTGTATTTCTTGATATTTCTAAAGCTTTCGACAAGGTTTGGCATAGAGGTTTTATTACTAGCTAAATTGAAAAGTATTGGAATTGATAGCTCCTTATTGTTATGGTTTGGAAGCTATATCAACAGGATAGATACCAACGTGTAATCATTGAAGGTATAAGTTCTGAATGGGCGAAAATTGAAGCAGGTGTCCCCAAAGTTCAGTTTTGGACCCTTGCTGTTTTTAATAAATATTAATGATCTTCCGGCTAATATTTCTTCAACATGTTTTCTTTTTGCTGACGATTCATTATTGATGGATGAAGTTAATAAACCTAATAACGATCTTCATGCTAACGATCTTAATACACCACTTGACACAGCTAATAAACCTAATAACGATCTTAATGCTATATTTCAGAATGGGCCAGCCAGTGGTTAGTCACCATGAATCCAGAAAAGACTAAAAGTATGACTTGTTCTTGTAAATTGACCAAGCCTTTTCATCCTCCTTATATGCATGTTTAAGTACAAACTGGAGGAAAATCTCACCCCAGAAAGCAGGAAATGCTCTTTCAGAGACTCTAAATCTCAAAATTTACCGGGGGAGGATGCCCCCGGACACCCTAGCAATTCTCCCGCCTTTCGGGCAGCCTGTCATCTGCCCGCCCAATTTTTCCGGTATACACCTTTGTATCAGAGAGCCCCCCTTGTTAAACTTTTAGGAATACATCCCTGGTTGTAACAGAGAAATTTTCAAAGGGGTATGCGAATTTTGCCAAAAAAACTAGTTTTAGTCAATTGATGTTCAAGTTTGTAGCATTCTCTAAGGTTAATATGTATTCGAAAGACGAAAGCAAAAATGCAACGCCGTGTGTTGTAATAATAAAAGTCTCATTGCCACAAAATGCACAAATTTCGCAGGTGGAGCCGGTGTAGACACCTTGTGAGACGGCAATGGAATATTGTTTTCAACTGTTGTGTTACCATCGCGGCAAAAATATTGTCTTACGTATTCGAAGTAAGTGTCACTAACCCAAAATATGATTTTTGATATGTGTAATATTTGGGTCATTCTGAGAAGGCAATGTAATGTATCGTATCTTTATTGGAAAAAACCTCATCTTCATCAATTTCTTCATTGCCGAATATGATATCATTAGACATTAGATGAATTGCAAATTAGTTTGAATTCATAGTCTAAATCGGCAACTTTAACAGTGAAATATTTGATAAAGATGAGGTTTTTCACTATAAAGATATATTATTACACTTCTTTAATTTTCAGAATGATCCAAATATTTCACATACCGAAAATCTTTTGGGTTAGTGGCACTTTAAGTCTTGGAAATGTCACGTTGTACAACTTTTCAATCAGGAGAAAGCGGTCATACTCTTACAAAAATTTCACATATGATATCACATGTGAAAACGTCTTCTCACATGCGAATTGTTGTTAATTTCACATGCGCAATCAATTTTCACATTCATTTGTGAAAGAATGTGTGAAACTGAAATTTCAAAGGTGGAAATGTCGTATTCATGTATCGGAAATGTTCCAATTCCACGCATAAACTCATATGCATGTGAGATTTTAAACTATGCATACCGGGGTTAATCGCAGTCCTTCTTTCAGTTCCTTCACTTCTTTGTTAGCTCTTGTCAACACGAGTGTTTGTACTTTCACATTTTCCCGTTTTGGACATTTAACTAGCTGGCCTGTCAGCCCTGTCTTACATACAGCACTTATATATCAATTGGCAATACTTGAGTTTTTAATAACCTGTTTTGCTTTTTTCCGTTTCTGCATAACCGAATATGGCTCCGGAATATGGAATTTGAATATTCAAATATTGTTTTATGAATATACATCCGATATTTTTGCCTTAAAAATTCACTATCACTCAGTAAGCCGGAAAGACAAAATTACTTGAGCATTCAATAATCATAATAAGTATTCAGAAAATGAGCGAAATAGCCGAAAATGGGGACTTAATTTTCCGCGAGGTCGTTCGAGTTAACGTCAACGTGCTCAAATTTGCACCATTTCGCCTTTCGCATTCACACGAGACGCCATGAAACCGGACGAATTCTAGCACAGCTAACCGTACGAATTCCCATGTGAACACGCACAACTGGACGAATTTCCGCCAGTGCGGTTCCGAATTTGTCTGGTCTCGTGTGACCGTAGTCTAAGTCCTAACTAAGGGGCTGAAACTGACGTCCAATATGAAGTTCTTACTCCAGTTATTTATGGAGCACAGTGGGTTCACTTCAAGTGTAACTGATTTCCCTATTTGGATTGATTTCACTGAGCACTTAGCCGAAAAAAGGATTTTTCAATATATGGCAATAACTGGATACTGGCCTAGGCAATGATACAGCATGTCATGTGCTTGTATATGGGGGTGGAAGCGAAATAACTCTGCATGACACAATAATTCAATTTAAATACCTATTATCCGTCGTAGTTTTCATTATTCTTTATTCCTTTTCATCATAAATCCGTTATACATTTGCCGCATATTTTGTAAACTCAAGATTTACATTATGAAGCTGTTAACTAAATTTTGATATATTAAGTATATTAAATCAAATTATGACGCCTCACATAATAGTTAATTCCAATCAAGCTTGCCTTTTGAAGCTATGCCTAAAGGAGGAACGAACTGAAGCCAATTTGCATGTGTACACATCCTTTCCACCACAGTATGTGCTTATCTTGCAAGTTGCAACCGGATCATGAAGGAATTCGAAGAACTGAAAACACTTCCACCATTCTATGTCCATGTTTCGCACCCAAGGATTGCAACCTCCCCCCCCCCACACTAGTTACGCCCCTGATAATCTCAAACGAGGATGAGAGTTGATGACCGCCAAACTTTGATCACATTTTGATGAGAGTTTTTGCTTGATTGACCGGTACGCGTGTAATATCCAGTCAACTCTTGTGCAACTCTGCATCCTTGTAGTCGTTCCATCACGGGGCTTGACACAGTGTCACACACTCGCACATAACAATTGGATGCATTAGTTAGAAATATGAAGGCAAGAACGTTATCTGGCAATGTTATCTTGAAGGGGGGAGGGGGGTGGGGGGCGGCGCACAGTCTCCCTTGTTAAAATTCCAAAAGCCCACCTCCCCCTATACTTTTGGCAGATTGCATTATCTTAACCTGGAAAGTTATTTGAAACTGTAGTATTAAAATGGTTTTAGTAATCTCTACTTGATCACTTTGATCCAACCATTAGATAATTTATGTGACTCTAGCCTTCTATAGCTCTTCTATAGCTAGCAATCGCTCTCCACACTGAGTTAGAGCGCGATTGAGTTTCATATTTAAAGTTTAATCATTTCTTCAATCTTCATAAAGACATTAATTGAATAATTGCTAGAACCAAAAATAAATATCGAAATTGTCCAAGTTTATGTTGTCACCCCCATGACACGCTTTTCACCCCACCTCCCCTCTTTCACATCCCTTTTGAGAGCCCCCTTGTTAGCGCTCCAGGATTACACCACTACTGGTTTACTGTAATCGGTAAGTCGGATCATAAGCTTTCTGATTAATGAATACAAGTAATATCACAGCAGTTCTCTTTTCTCATTTCTCTTTTTGAAATTTGTTTGTTGTTTTTGTCTGTTATTTTTTCAGGGGTGGCGCCGGAGATTCCCCGGGAAAGGGGGTTAAGTCCCCCGACTGGGGGAGGGGTAAGTTCATATAGACAGTAAAATTTGTGTTCTGTCCGTTCAACCTGCGGGCATACATGCTCCCTCGAGAAAGTCTATTTCCTGCATTTTTAAGGGTACTTTGCGCTAGAATGAAATTGTCACGCTTATTACAAAACATAGTTTCTTCGATTTCCCAACGAAATGCGAATTTTTCCCAAGTGGCGCCACCTGTTTCTGTTATCCCACTCCAAGAAATAAACGTACGGTCATTTATAAGAATTGAATAAGTGCAACACTTAATCGAACTGATGCAAATTTGGTTGTGGTTTTCGTATCGCTATGGCGAGACAAAAAATTCCACTTATGCATTCATAGAGTGAAAAGAGTCGGCGCATAATTTCACACACCCACTTGTATTATATTAGCACAACAGATTGCTATTTTGACCACCCCTTCCAATTTTGGTCGGCAACAGTGTTGCAAATTAAATATTTCAGCCAATCAGAGATGAGTGGTTGGGTTCCCCTTCGACCTTCGTGATATTCAGTTCAATACCATCAGTCAGAGGCGTTAGACCGTAATTTTCAGCACAATATGGCGTCGTTCCACGAAGGAGCGATGTATGGCAAGGAAGATTTTGTCCTTCTCGATGAAATTTCAATGGAAGCGTTTATGGAAAACTTAGAACTACGCTACAAGAAAGAGAGAATTTACACTTATATCGGTGAAGTGTTGGTATCAATGAATCCGTATAAAACATTGAACATTTATGACAAGGACAAAATCGCTGATTATTCTGGTAGGGAGCTTTACGAGAGACCGCCGCATATATTTGCGATTGCCGATGCAGCATACATCAGTATGAAACGAAAGAGCAGAGATACATGTATCGTGATTTCAGGTTAGTGCTTAACAAAATAGCACAGATAATTTGTCGTGCTGAACAAATAATAAAGCAGTGTTTATATTGTAAATTCCGCAGAGGCGGAGTTAAATGTCTCAATATTAAATGTGAAGTCTAAATCTTAACGTATTGGTTATCGTAATCCAGTCAACAACACAATCAAGCACTGGAACAATGTCAGTGCCTTAAAACTGTACGAAGTTTGAGTGATTTTAAAATATAATATTTGTACTGCAAATTCCGGTTGCTAAGCTTTATCAAGTGAAATAAAATTTGACAGCTCGATATACACGTAGGTAATATTTTGAATAATTTTTACTCGTCAAAACCGATCACACATAATATACAAAAACAATGAAAGATATATTATTGTGGTTTTCCATTAAAGCCGAATTCAAGAGGTATTGATTTAATTAGGCCGAGATAATTACACGAAGAATGTTTATAAAGCTATCATGTAGTACATTTATTAATTCGTAGTTTTAAAGTGTTGATATTTTCCCTTCAGCACACAGTAAAAACATCATTATCTCGTTGGGTAAAATGTCGATAATTTAAAGCTAATAATTTCAGTTTTAGTTGTCAAATTGACATGATATTGCAGCTCATAATACATTCAGACATGACAGCTATGCCTATATGGCCGACACACCTTTATAGAATATCTGCTTTTGTGTTGTACTTTTAAATATTGTTTAACGCAGCTTTAAAGTGCATCGCTTACCATAATTGCTTAGGTATTAAAAGAGCTGTGTGTATAATATCCCAAGAATTATAACATTGCCTAAAAAATAATACACAATGATTTCGTGATGTTATATAAAGGGTCAAGATCGATATCAACATATTCTTGAATATGTAATTTTCAGATTATTGTTATTTTCGTATATTTCTAAAGTGTTACATTCGAAGTTTCACGAAAGTGGGCAGTTTTCCGTATTCTAGAACTTTTGAATGCAGACATTTATATAATTGGATATAAAAGCTCTCTGATTGTTACTGATTTAACGACAGAAGCATATGTATGTGTGATGAACATGGGACCACTATAGCTGAAATTAATTTCACATGTTTTCATTGTGATTCAATAGTTATTTCCATTGTATTGAAATCTTGTGTCCCTTGTTCTTTGAAATTATATCTGTCTTTGCTATTAATTGATGTATAGTATACTTTGAAAGTGGAATGATCATTATTACTGAATTTGGATTAAGCCCCTTTAAGGAATGACATTTTGAAAATTAATTACAGTAAAATGTAAACATTCAAATTGTACATGTTCATGCATGCACCAGGGAAATTAATTTCCTTTCTTCCAATCGATCACATGCACCTTTTATACGTATAGAAAGAAATTATGTTGCCACATACATTTCATTTTTCTCATCCATTCATTAGTATGTGTAGTAATTAAATCCAAATATAGCCACAGATTGATGGCTGAAAGCACAAGCTGAACAATATTCTCTGGCTGTTGCAACAATCATATGTTGATCATACAGACATATTGGTTAAAATTTGTACTCTTTCACACTGTTTGGAGTTTCCAATAATGCTGCATACATAGTTTACAAGATAGCAACACATAGTGGCCAATCAGATATGTGTGGTTAACAATTTTAAATTGATTAATAATTCATAGGAAATTTGAACTATTACATGCATGCATGCATTTCATGTTTCCATCACAAGATTCAATATAGATAATCCAGTCAAATCTCATCAATAGAATTGTTGTTGCTCTGGAGCAAACAAACGCAGCTAGAGCCCTCTGACATCATGTCGCAATTGTGGGGGAGTACACTTTTTTAAGATGCAAAAAGCAAGAGGAAGGATGTGGCTTTCCAACGTTGGTTGATCATGAGAATTTCTGATTATTTGTAGTTTCTGAGAAAATTAACCTTGAAGTTTCAATATTTTTGTTAAAAAATTTGTAAAATTTTGAGCATGCATAATGTTAATAGGCCATTACAGAATTATGCTCTCACTTCAGTTGTTTTTGTAAATGAATACCACAAAGTAAACACTTTGTACTTAATTCAGATTTTGTTTAGTGTACATTATCAATGTTAGCTTAAAAGCCTTGTGTTTTCATACTTATTTTTGTGTTTTGGATATTCTGGTAAAATGCTAATATATATTAAATCTAGGTGACAAGTGATTTGAGCAAGAACCCTCTATAGCTGTGTGTTACACTACAAGCCTAGGCCTGGCCTTGGCCAGGTTTTTGCTTCATTGATTGGCTGACTAGTGCAATCAGCCAATCAATGAAAGTCAAATAAGGCTGAAGCCAGGCCTACAGTATGCTTACAGTGTAACCACAGCTTATGGGGGCTCTCAGGGCATGCCTGGGACTTCTGAAAATTTTGAAATTAAGCATCTTGGAAATGACATTTCCTGCATTCTTAGAATGTGATTCGTAACAAGTCTGATGGGTGATTTTTAGCAATAATAATAATTTTGGGTCTCTTTGAAGCTCTTTCTGCACATCAAGGATTTTCCACATCCCTAATTTTGAGCTTTCAGTTCACTGACTCAGATTGATCTTAAATGGTACAAACACTGGGAACTAGGGAAGTTTTGTCATGCTACGTCAGGGCCTCTTTTAAGAAATCGTTAGTGGGGGGCCATCATCGAAAGGCGACGTAACAAGTAGGTGGTGTATTATAGGTGCCTGAAGGGGAAGGGGGCCCAGAAACTTTTTGTATTCTTAAGTCTCTGTGGCTTGATTTCCAGCCTTTTCAGAGACAATTTCGATATATCCCATCTAAACGGAGCCATGTTTTGTTGTGAGAATACCATAACTTCATAAATTCATCTAATTTTTGCTTATATTTTGGACAAAAGGGACCTTCACTGGGGGGGGGCAAAATAGCTTACTGAGGGGTCCAACATGGGGGCTGGGGGGGCTTTGGCCCCTCTAGTACATTAGTTAAAAGAGGCCCTGTGCTACGTATCCATATATCTACTGAGACAACACTTTGGGTGCATGATTCTAAATCTTTGTCCTTTATTTCTTCATATTTTACTGATGTTGCTACATACTTGTGTTCCAATCCCTATATATTTCTCAATACATGCAGTAGCTGAACAATAATACTCAAATACCCAATAATAATTCTTAATTCCAGAGATGGGCACATCTTTGGGCTAAGGGTGCCTCTGACTGATCATCAATCAATTTACTGATAGAATATCTTTATGAATAGAATAAATGTTTCACCTAACCATAGGCAGTGGAAGATTGGTTTGATTGCTGGGGAGGCCTTGGGGCATGCCCCCCAGAAAATTTTGAAATATATAGTTTCTAAGATGGCATTACCTGCATTCTAGGGAAGATTCGATGTGCAGAAACTAGGCAATTTTGTTCATTTTGCATTTCAAGCAGCGACGAATCTGACACCTTCATTAAGTTCTCCCAGTCCGAACATTTTTTGGGAGGACTTCCCTCCCCTCCAGGTTTCACCTCCCCTCAGGTTTCACCACCTATGCACCTAACCAAAGATGGGGAGGGGGGATCAAACTCCAAGCCCCCCAATATGTATGCTGCTCCTTGTACTTCATTGCTAACTGTGTCTCAAAGTTGAAAATCGAAACAGGCAAAATGTTGAAAAATTACAATGGCCATGTATGTTCATTTCTTCATATTAGGAAGCTTAATCTGGTACTAGCTGTTTCTAAATGTACAGGTGGGTCTGGTAAAAGTTATCCTCTGGGATTGTAAGGTTGTAATTCAGCTCAATTAAACGAAAATTAAAGTCTTACAGTTACCGACACACAAATTTAAAACTAAAGTGTATAAAATATTGCTATACGGAATGATAATAGAAATATTAAGAGCTAAGGTGTTCAAATCTGTTACATTTTTCGTACAATATAGCATAAATAGTGTAAATGTTTGATCAGTATTGTTCTTACTGATAACAGAAATCCTATCAAAACAGCAGAGCATCATTCATTGATAGCCACACTGATATGTAATGATTTTGAAGTGCTTATGCAATGAAATTTGACCTTATTTTTTCCCCAATGCATTATGTATTTATGTAAAAACACTTAAAGGATTAAATAACGTCGGTACATAATTTTGTTTGCTTGCTCCCTTCTGGAGATATTCAACTATGTCTGATTAATTTAAACAGCATTCCTGGGTCCTTACAGTGCTATTTTATGTATATAGTTATAAAATGCACTCTAAATTATACTTTTCTAAAAACTCTTTGTGCAATGTGATGTCACAATTTGTATGTTATATTTTCACGTCACTCGCAGTGAAATATCCCAAACTTTAAGCAAGTTTGCAAAATTTTACAAGAGATGATATTCGATGATTTAACACGTTCTTTACAATGCAATAATAAGAACTGGAGACTGGAATCCGAGTTGTATTTCGTTGTTTGGACACTTTAAGGGTTCTACTGTCTCGTATCCAGGCGTTATATAATACTATAGGCATTCTTGAAATACTATCATAGGTGGGCGATTGTTGATGACGGACTTAGATAAGGAGTTAATAGGAGTTGTAATGGGTTGATAGTAGCGTCTGAAATGAAAGAAATCCTAAAAGTATATATATGTTATTTACCGGCTGGGAGGTCCGTACTGGAAAAATATTTTCCCGAAGTCTCAGAAGCGGCCCGAGACCGAAGGTCGAGGGCCGCTTCTGAGACTGAGGGAAAATATTTTTCCAGTACGGACCGACCAGAACGGTAAATAACGTGTTTATTTTTTCGTGTTTATTTCTTCACTCCTTTGTTTGTTTTGGCGCGAAAAGTTGCGAGAGGTCCGTACTGGTGTGATACGGACCTCGTACTCAGCCAATCAAAAGGCTCTATTTTAGTTACGGACCTGAGTTACGGACCTCAAAAAAAATAAATACAGCTATTTCAATTAAGGTTGTCCCTGAGCAAAGCGGAAAAGTCGAATACGAGCGCGAAAGGCTTGCTGGGAATCGCCAAAAAATTAATGACCAAGAATTTGACAAACCTCAGTGGATTCCTAAGAAATTAACATATTGTTCTTAAGTACAAGACTTTATGCTACTCATACGATTAGAAGGCATTTTAAATTCCCAAGGGTATAAAATCTTATGGTTAAGAAGAATATGTTAATTTAGAAAGGTTTGTTTTTTATACACCCTGTATACCAATTTGCAATTAAACGTGCTGCAAAACTTATGATTATTCGTGACTCCTGTCGTTATAACGTAGTGGAAAATGCCTCGAACTTGTTCCATCACAAAATTGTATGTCAGCCATAAATGCCACCCTGATTCATTCACAGCTCTGAGCCACTGGTGCATAAAAACGTCTCAAAGGAATTACCCACAAAGAACAGCCCACAAAATATTTAATACGTTTCTACTTTGAAATATTATTGCTAATTTCTTAGGAAACCACTGAAGTTTGTCAAATTCTTGGTCCATTAATATTTTAGCGATTCCCAGCAAGCCTTTCGCCCTCGTATTCGACTTTTCCGCTTTGCTCGGGGACAACCTTAATTGAAATAGCTGTATATATATATATATGTACTAGTGAGTTGTTTTGAAAAATTAAAGATCTGCGCTTCGTCCTTGAAACATTTTAGCTTTTTGACAATACCACTCAAAACGTTTGACGTCACACATGTGTAAATGGGTTATCGGAGAATATTCTATACATTCGCAATTTTAGGTATTTAGATAATTGCATAATTACTAAAATTGTTCTTTCATTTATAGACCATAATAACTGATTTTGCTTTTATGCACTCTAAAAGTACTTTCAACTTTGTAAACCCCATTAAAGTGAAGTAACTAGAAAATGAACTTCTGTTTGTTGGGGATTGGGGGATTGGCATTATCGCCTGGTTGCGGGCTGATATGTACATTTACTTTATGTAAGAACATTATTGTGATTCCAAGATGGCGACGGGATAAACCGTGACTGTTGAGTTTACAAGGGTTTTTATTAAAATTTAAGAGGTTAAATAAACGGGTTTACATTAGAGTGAGTGTGATTTCCATTTCCGCGACTTATCGTGGGTACGTTGGAGACAAATTCACGATACTGTTGCTCTTAATGCAATTACCTTTTTTCAACCAGTTTGACAACATTTTTCGCAAGGTCCTTTTCCTCGTGTGTTTACAGCGAAAAATTGTCCAGTTTTCCTTGACAAGTCTCTTTGTTTAAAGTCCAATATAGAAGTGGTTTTTCTTGTTGACCGTACGTACAATAAATTTTACAATCGTTGCATAAAAGCTAGCGGTGGTATGAGTAAGAAAATCTTGGCAAAAAGGAAAAGTTGCTCGTCAATCAGTGCGGAGCTTAAGCCCCGTACAGACGAGAAAGTTCTCCTTGACAAGTTCCTTGTCGAGTTTACTTGTTCGTGTGTACGGCAAACAAGTTTTTTTCGATCAATTTTTCCTTGACAAGTCTTACGAGCCCGTGTATTAACGACACTATATCGAAACAGAGATATCGAAAATAAGTGTGCGGTAGCGTACTACGCATTTCCTTGTCAAGTTTTCCTTGTCGGCTGTACACGTGGCGAACAATTTTCCTTGTTCGAAAGCTGGCATGACTAGCTTTTGAACCAGGCTCCTTGTCAAGGAAACTTGTCAATTTTTTCCCGTACACACGGGCAAATAAAACTTGTCAAGGAAAACTTGCTCGTCTGTACGGGACTTTACTCTTACGCGAAGTATTCTTATGCCCACCACGAATAGAAATTATTTAAATGAATGCAGCTAAGAAATCATATATTTGTTAGTTAACGGCAACCGTGTAAAGTCAGACATGTTTTTGCTCGCTTCTTTGATCGATACAAGTAAATTAATGCAATGCTCGAACAAATTACATTCACGCCCAACGTTTTGACACTCCGGTACGTAGCAATGGCCAGAGACGTTATGTATAGAAGCATGGTATATTAAAATGGATTGTCATGCCTTAAATAGGAATGACGTAAGCTTCTCCTTCTCAAAGCTATCTCTACCTTGATGGCGGATGATGTTATCCCTCGAGAATATATAAGGAGCTACGTTGCGGCTTTAGATCACCCCTGAGGAAGGCACTAGACTGGAGTGTTCAACGTTGCGTCGTGAATGTAACTTGTTCAGAGGTTGGATTCGCTTATTATCTCATACCTAGCGTAAAAGCGGCTTTCCTATTGGCTCCGAAGAGGTGCGTTCAATCCCGAGCCCACCTGCTCACGTATGTTTAGGAGGTGGGTTCGGAATCGATGTATTTTCAAGATGGCCGCCGAAATTTGTTCGGCAGGTTCATAAAACTTGGCAATGTTTTCGCAGAATGTGTGCATTTTCTCTTTTCAAAAATAAGGGAGTATTGTAGATAATTTTTTTAGCTTCAATTTAAGCCTAAGTTTGTTTGTTTGCGTAGTATGTTGGCGGCTAAAATGTTCGTTATCCAAACAAGAAATTATATACTAAAATGCGTAATTTCTTCAGTACTTTTTCCCGAAATGGCATGAGATAAAAACCAAACATACTTGCAGGGAGATGAGTCCGGGATTTGGCGCACCTCGGGCGGCTGGTAGCTGTCCGAACCTACCTCGCTTCGCTCGGTAGGTTCGGACACCTACCATCGCTCGGTAGGTTCGGACAGCTACCACCCACCCTCGGTGCGTCAAATCCCGGACCCACCTCTCTGCAAGTATGTTTGTTATAAACCAAACTAACGAGTTACTATTTAGTTAATAATTAATATTTTTTGAAATTATGCATTTTCTCCAGGGGAAAGTGGTTCAGGAAAAACAGAAGCTTCAAAGATTATAATGAGATACATCACTGCAGTTACAAATGTTACCAAACAAGAAGAAGTTGAAAGGTAAGTTTTATCACACAATCCGATGTTATTAGAATACATTTGAACAATTGGTAAACTTAATTAGGTCAAACTCAAGGAAAGAAGGGATTTGCACAAGGCTAAACCTTGGCATAAATTGCAAAATGATGAGACGGGAGGTGTAAATATATACGTTTATCCTGTCATAAAGATGTGCATATAGTGACAACATCAGGAACAAAAACGTAAGCTCCCAAAGCTCAAAAGCTGAGTGTTTAAAACGTTCTTTTTTCTGTTCTGATAACTTCTAATACTTAATAATAGCTTATTTGACATAGAAAATTTAGATTACTAATACTAGTTACTAGTTGTGATTTAGAGATGTTCACTTGAAAGAACAGTATTTTTACTGATTTTTATTCGTGTATAAATAAAGCTTGTCTATTCTATTTAAATTTCATAAGTTTCCATATGCATGCATGTGCATATTAATCCCAGCTACGTATAACGTTGTGCTCGACGTGCAAGCGTCAGAACGACTGAGTTGATTCCCACCTTTAGTACCTAACTGTGGAATTTAATCTAAAAATTTATTCACCAATTTATTTATTGCTGCGGTAGCGAGCGAGCGACGCAGCGGATCTAATCTGTGTATATAGGGGATTTTTATCTCAAACTTTTCGAACGCATTGCATTGTGGTCGTGCACTGCAGGTGCTGCACAGTACACTAATTTTCCCGATTGTGTTTCCACAATGGACCATTCCCCTATTAAACTAACTTTTGAATTAGGAAATTGTATCAGTACAGCTGGAAAGAGCATCCTAAGTTTAGTAAAATTGCAAAGTTTGGTTGTGAAATGTTGTAAAATGTGGAAAATATAGCCCTGCGAAGTTGGTAAATTTTCTATATTTTTGTATTACGCACGCAAAACGGTTACCACTTTTTTAAAAGTGGTAACCGTTTTCCGCACGTAATACAAAAATATAGAAAATTTACCAACTTCGCAGGGCTATATTTTCCACATTTTACAACATTTCACAACCAAACTTTGCAATTTTACTAAACTTAGGATGCTCTTTCCAGCTGTACTGATACAATTTCCTAATTCAAAAGTTAGTCTAATAGGGGAATGGTCCATTACATGTGGGAATTCCTTGTGGATGAACAATACGTATTTTGAAATAGATGTTTCAAAAATTTCAATTGATGTTGTCATGTTTTGTGGCAAACCTGAATGGTACATTTAGCTTGTAAACACGTTTTTCACTGCTGCTTGCTGATGTCTCAAGGTACGTTTACACACTGCGATTTGTCGGCCCGATTTTAGGTTTCTCTGAATGTTAATGACGAATATTTTCAGTTGGCGATGTCGTCAGATGACGTTTGCCACGTATTTTTCAAATATCATTAACGTGCATCTGAAATCGACCCGACAGACAAATCGCAACGTGTGAACCTACCTTCATCCTGGCAAACTAAGCTCATGCATTGCCTTCATGTCTTTAAAACACATGGTAGAGTATGCACGTAAACACAGCGCAAGCCAGTCCGTCACCTGACATCTTGTGGCATACACACTGGGTCAATGCCAATAATTTACAATCTACTGAGTATAATTTATGTTGCATAAACGTCATGTTTCAAGAAGCTATAGAATAATCAAAGCCCCCTCAGCATTCCCTACCTTGCAGTACCCTAGTTAAATCACTTATTTTTCCAATTCATTTGCAGGGTAACCAGTTTATTGCTCCAATCGAATCCACTGCTGGAGGCTTTCGGAAATGCAAAAACTAATCGAAATGACAACTCTAGTCGATTCGGAAAATACATGGATATAAATTTTGATTTTAAAGGCGACCCTGTTGGAGGGCATATTAATAATTACTTGCTAGAAAAGGTAAGATGTACAACAGTATAGGAATACACAACCATCAGAGGCGTGGAATATGTGCCATTCCTCTTATGTTTTGGAACCAGAAAAATAATTAGATCCTAACTGTTTAGAATCATTTCACATCTTTAATTTAAATGGCGATGGATTTTGGGGCCACGACTCTGTGGCCAGAATCTAAAAATAGGGTATGAAAAGTCGTATATTTTCGTCTGAAATAGGGTACCCCACCCATCCCCGGGCACATCTCTTCTAATTAAGATTTCGTGAATCGCGTCATTCAATCCAAGTGGTTGCCTTTGTAGCAATAACAACCAATAGACAAATTTGGCTAACGCTGTTTACGTCGTTGCTACCCAATTCACAACTTTGGATAACTCACATGCCTAGTTACTATTGTTCTAGTTTGCGAAAACATAGAATAGAACAAAAGTAACTAAGCATTAGAATTATGTATAAGAGCTATTCACTCATGTAGATCATTCTAATGCTTAGTTACCTTTGTTCTATTCAATGTTTTCCAAACTAGAACAATAGTAACTAAGCATGTGAGTTATCCAAAGTTGTGAATTGGGTATAAACAAGCGTTAGCCAAATTTGTCTATTAGGTAATTTCAGTGCAAAGTTTGTAATTTGGAGAATAATGCAAATGTGCAATATTATATAAGATTTCATGAAATTTCACAGGTTTAATTTTTTGATCACGATTGGCTCTGGCTATTGTAGTGACTGTCTTTGATTATCGTTCTTTACACTGCCCATATGTTCTTGACCCTCGGCATTAAAGTCTCGTCCTCGATATTTGCAAATTCTTTTCTCGTCGCTGGAATGAATGCCTGTGCTGGAGTCTTGATCGTTCCAAAAACTCACGATTGTTTTATGATATATTTAAATTAGTCAAGAGTGATCAAGCAACAAAAAGGAGAGAGAAATTTCCACTCATTTTATCAGGTATGTCATTCTGGTCATTCTACTGAACAGGTCTAGCCCACATAAATGGTTTTATAAAATAACACGTTTACTACGCGAGCTGTGATTGGTCAATACTTGACCCGTGCAGGATGAGACAATCATGCACGGAAAATTTTAGGCGCTTCGCGGGGTTTTTAAAATGTTAAAATGTTTCTTTGTCGTTATTTTATAAAATAATTACCGAATGGTTTTCCCTGCAGGATTGTGTGATCCTAACACTTGGGATGTTGCTCGACTTTCTGAAAGCTAAAAAATACTCGCCTATCGGCTCGTATTTTTTACGCTTTCAGAAAGTCTCGCAAAATCCCGCGTGTTAGGATCACGCAATCCTGCACGGAAAACCATTCGGTAATCCTTTAATCCTATAGACAGCACAGTTATATAGTATTGACAAGTAATAAAAGTATATATACAGCTAATTCAATTAAGGTTGTCCTTTCAAAGACAAAACTCAAAATCGCAAAATCCCAACCTCTAAGCGCGAAAAGCATTATGGTGTACATATGTAATACTAATCTAGTGCGAATGGAGGCATGCTACCACGGAGTATAGACACAACCAGAGATCTCACTTCTGGCGAAATGCGTAACCGGCCGCTATTCTGTCTGATGATGACTTTGAAATAGAGTCGAAAATTTACAGTCTCTTAAACTCGTCTTGTTTTATTCATATTTTGAATTTCAAAATGACATTATTTTTCGGAATTTGTTTTTTTCTTTCTTTTCTTAAATTATCGGCCGGCCGCCATGTTCCTTAGCCAGTGCGGTAATGAGAGGCATTAACACCCCCGAACAAGATCGCGGCCGATATTTTCGGAAAACAACCGGCATAAGAAACCCTTGTTATTTTCTTTATAACGGTTTACCTTGACTGAAGTTGTGATTAACAACATTAAATAGTTAACTCGAATTTTTGCGGTATATTTACGTCTAAAAATGCCCGCCATTTTGAATGTTTTCGGGGGGGGGGAGGTGAGGCCTCTCCTTTGCGCATTGGCTAAGCATCGGTTACGCTCAAAACTTTAGGATTTTATACACAGTGAGACCTCTGGTTATCTACTCTGTGATGCTACTTTAGATCGAGAGTAGGGTATTACTTAGGATGGGTGAACACTCTTCACAGACTTGATATGAGTGAAAACGCATGTAAGTATTGGTTGGTTTTCTCTTGTGCTTCGAGGGTTATCTCCGGGTACTCTGGTTTTCCTCTTTCACCAATAACCATTTTGTACCGAGCTGATCAATAACATCCTTTGTAAACGACATTAAATTAATTATTATTATATATTATGAAATTATTATTATTTATGATCGTTATTATTAAGTAAATCTTTTCTGATGAGTATATAATTATGCTTGAATAATGTTTCACAATGTTTTAGTTAATTTATGGAGCTCCGGAAGAATTGTTAAGATCTTATGGTCTAGTACGGGATGCAATGAAATATCATTACATCAATCAAGGGGAGAGTCATTCAGTAAGTATTATTATTATATTGCAAGCACTAGTTCCTGTAGTTTACGCTTATTGAGTAGTTTACGCTTATATATGATTGGCTAATCAGCGGTCCGGAAAATCACGTAATGCCCCGCGGGCATTACGAAATTTTTAATGCCCTACAACTAAAACAAACCATATAATAGACTACTTATTTTACTACTTATGGTTGTGCCATATAATAAACTACTTATTAACCTCAAACGTTCGGTCTTTACGGTAAAATATTAAACCTCGGTCTTGCCGTATTGACCGAGCGATAGCGAGGGCCAGTATACAGGGGATCAAGGCACGAGGGCACGAGGGCCAGTATGCAGGGCACGAGGGCCAGTATACAGGGGATCAAGGCCAGTTGGAAACTATCATTCGGCAGGGCATGTGTAATTTATTGTCAATTTTACTACTCAAAATTACATACATTTTGTATTACAAAGCTAGAGCTTAAGTACTGTGGTTGAGGGAAGGCCACTACTGGCACTAGGGGCATTTCGAGTGCATAGCGGCCAAAAAGCGGGGCATCAACGGCCAGTGGCCGCGGTCCCGCCGATAAATTCGAGGCCTGAATATGTATTAGTAATATATAGATTAAAAGACGTTTAACGTAATAAGGAATATCAATTAATACCTTCTTCCTATTTCATTTAGTTCTTGAGACGTTTAGGCGATATTCAAATGAGATAATTTATGGCATGACCTTTTCAAATAGATACTTAGATAAATATATTTTAAGTACGTAAATTTAATAAAATATAATATTTCTTCAAAAAAAAGTACATTATTATGTCTTAAATTATATAGAGATATATTCAAAAATAGAAAACTTAAACTTTGCATATAACGCATTATTTTTCAGTTTTGTTTTTGAACATTGAACTGGATGTTATAAAAATGTTTAAACTAAGGACTGAAATAAGAGCCAGATGGTTCCTAGTGGGCTTCTAGTCATAGCTTTTTATGTTTATATTATTGGCGAATAAAATAAGATAATAAAGATTTACAATGTCGTTGTTATTTAACAGGTGAACACAATAGATGACAAGAAAGATTATAGTGTGGTGAATAAAGCTATGAAGATGATTGGCTTCAGTGACAGAGAACGAGAGACTGTCTGGAAACTGGTAGCTGCCATTATTCACTTGGTATGTATTAATGTTAAAATGGTTGATAGATATATTTAGGATTATATACAATTTTATTAGGAATGCCTAAAGTTCTCATAATGAATGAAACGCAAATTTGTGCTTCATGCATGGTCAAGAATGTTTAAAGGTTTAAAATTTGAACGATTTTAGACTTAATCAACCACTTACTGCGATTTTTGTTAAATTACTACAAAATGTGTTCTCAGTATTTCTGATGTAAAGGGTACTGTGGAGGTGACATTACTTGTCACAAGTTGCCGAGATTTTAGAATATTCATGCTCTTTCAAAAATGACTGATCATATAACTGTCTCGTTCTATAAAAACAATCAAAATACCTTTTCAGGCAGTTCAATACCCAAAAATAAATTGTCATATGCAATATAATTATATAAAGCGGTAATTTTTGCGTGTAGTTTTCAAGCCGTCGCTCGTAGTCTATCGGGAAAACATTGACACGCTAACCGCCAACGCAAAACGCCTGAGTTCGAATCCCGGCAAGTGCACTTTTTCTTCATTATTTAATATTTTCAGGTTTCAGCAATCTAAGTTTTTTTAGTTTTCCTGGGATGAAGGACTGATGTTTTGTGTTTAGGTTTTAGTTTTGTGTTAGGGAAGCAATTCCTAAATTTTAATTTTGACAACTGGACAGTAAGTAAGCAAGTTAGTGAAATGTCGGATCTATAACCGTAGAACTTCGGTGTCGGACCTATAACCACGGTGTATATGATATTCGGGTCAAGACCCAAATTGCGTGGTAGGAAGTAGGGGAGATATATGGTTTAGAGCCAACTTGGCTGTTATCGTTTCAAAGAATGTTGTCAGAGAGAGTGCGTTCCAACAGCGATTTCCCCAATGAATTATTCCATGATTGGAGTTTCAACAATTCTAACGTTTTATGTAAACACCTTTTTCTTTAGGGTAACTTGGATTTCGTACTTGAAGAAGACCAAGTTGTGATTGAAGATAAAGATTTGTTATCTACACTGGCAACATTGTTGAATTCCACGGTTGAAGAAATAGAGAAAGCATTATTGTATCGTATTGTGGCAGCACGAGGGGAGGTCATGGAGAAAGGACATTCTTTGGATGACGCTTATTATGGACGTGATGCTTTATGTAAGGTACGAGAGTAGCTTTGTGATAGCTATGTGCCAAAGGAGTATGTACTATACTAGTTTTTGTTTGAATTTTTTTCTCCATATCTTGAAAAAATCCTCGTCCACACTAGCGCTTGCTCTAGTCATTTTTTTCCGCCTCTTTTTTTTGGAAACTTACAAGCAGAAAATCAGGGATATTTACAATTATTTTTGTCTACTACCGTTTTTCAGGACATTGAGTTCTTGTATGGACAATGGACATCCTCCCGAAAATACTTTAGTTTAGTTTTAACCTAATACCACGTAAATGTAAACTTCGTTGACGTATTACCAATTACGTTGCTGGAACATAACGTTACAGCATAAGCATCTCAAAAGTAAGGGGCGCCTATCAGTGGTGGACCCAGCGTCATTTTTTGGGGAGTCAAAATTATCCTGATGGTACAATCTAGGGCAAAAAGTTGGATTTTGCAACACCATTTTCTACATTCTGAGGCAATTTTTTACCTAATCTAAAAGTTATAAATACATGGTTATAAATTCTAAGCACTGAACAGAGAACGGGAAAATGTTATCTGTTTAGTTTATATAATAAAGTTCCTAAGCTCATACCGAAAAGTTCTGGAGCGCGACGGAAATAGATTTAAACGCCATTTGACCAAAACGGAGTTTCTGAGAGAGCTCATGTGATTGGCTTAAAGATATTATGTCACTGAAATGGCGTCATCCATGCGTCTATCTAACAATTAGACTAGAAATACATTCATGCAGAAGCCCCTCGCCCATTAGAACCAAGCAATTAAACTCCCCAAAAGTTATTGTAACACGAGGTACTGAGTTGATCACTGTAACCATGGTAACACGCAACCGGCCGTATATTTCTTTTATTTTTTGTTCAAAATAGTGATAAGGTTTGTACTTTTAACTGTAAAATTATCAATTGCCCAACTATATAAAGTAGCTATGTTATTACGTACTCTTTTAGCTTTGATTTACTGTAAAATTCAATCTTAGACGTCTCACAAAACGTTTCAAAATTGTCATAAAACTTCAACTGTTTTTGTAACAGTATTTCTATACTATGAAGTTTTTGAGAGTAAATATGTTGTTTCTTATTCTATAACGCATTTGAATTAATATTAAAACACTTTTTAAGATTAATCAATGTTATATATTGACCACTCAGGATGAACTACGCATTTTAAAAACGACAAACTATAGTATAGTACATGCCAATTGACGGCAAAACTGCAAAAGCAAGTATGCTAAATAGACACTTACCCGTTTAAAACGCTTTAAAACTCGAAAATCTTGTCCTTTCTCGGTCTGTTGACTGATTTCTTTTGCGTAAGTGAAAGTCCTCTACAAAATGTTCATTTATCTTTATTTGTCTGTATTATTTCCCGACTCCTGAGTACAAAACAATGTACAAAACTATTTTTGGAAAAAGTTTTCTCTCGGCCTAAAATCGCGCATGCGCATAAGTAGAATACCATGTTCATCCATGACATAATGGCGGACAACTTTGGAATCCGCTATGTTTTCGCATACCCGGGTGTAAATATCCGAGCGGAATTAGTACCCTCGCACGGCGCTTCGCGCCGGCTCGAGGATTATGAGCTCAAGATTTCTATGAGGTGATAGTTGATGAGGGCGAAGCCCGAATGAACTATCATCTCATAGAAATCGAGAGCGAATAATCTAATTGTTTTGGTAGAAACCAGCAAGAAAACAGTATTTCAAAACGTTTTTCATAATTTATTGAAACAAATTCGTTAAAAATCGCGCCGAGGAGATGGCTGTTTCGCTACCCGCTATCTATCGACAATTAGATAGCGAGTAGCGTAGCCAATCAAATTACAGCATTTGCAATAGTATACTAGTATGATTCTACTAATCTCTAATAGATCATGGCTCTCGACCAATGAAAAAGCAGAATGAAGTCAGATTATTGTATAATTGCTGTTTTTTCAGGCAATGTACGACAGATTGTTTTCGTGGATTGTTTGTAAGATCAATAATGCCGTGGAAGTGAGAGACATTCGGCATGGCAAATGTACGGTGATCGGTGTTCTTGATATCTATGGTTTTGAAATATTCGACATAAATGGATTCGAACAGTTCTGTATCAATTATTGTAACGAGAAATTACAGCAGTTGTTTATTGAGTTGGTATTGAAACAGGAACAAGAGGAATACAGGAGAGAGGGAATTGAGTGGGTTGAGGTAAGAGAGATATTTTAAAGATGAATGTATGCATGAAACAAACTAATTTCATTATTGTTACCCCCTTTATCCCTGGGTGGGACATAAGGCTGCCTTATCAACTCGTCTCCACTCAGACGGCACAGTTTGGGCGTGATCCCTGGTCGTTCTCATACGTTTAACCTCAGCTCCCACTGTGCTCATTTTGCCTTCCGTTCTACTACAGCATTTTAATTTGTAGGTGCGGATTCAGACTCATCTGATAGAAGGCATGCCACTCCGTAAATTGTGTCAAAAATGCCACAAGTCATATAAATTTCAGTATGCACAGTACTAAAGACAGGGATATTTTCAAGCATTTAGGTCTACTACTGTTTTTTCTGAAAACAGAAGATTGAGTTTCTAAATTTTCTGTATAGTTCATGCTCCCCCAAAAATTTTGAATTTCAGAAGCCCCAGAACGCATTTCCGGCGATTCCTGCATGGAATTTTCCGAAAAATGTATCTCAAAAGGGATACTGTAAATTGGGAAAAAGAATAATTACGTAGGAAGATTGAGTTTCAAAACTCAATTGAAGATTGAGTATTTTTGCCGTACACCGGTAGTAGAAAAGTTCTTGAAAATATCCCTGACTAAAGATTGCATACATTCGTCTCTTTTTAATTTTTAATTTTATCTATAACTTAAACAATGAAAACAAGACAGGAATGCACGCAATGTTTCGACGCCCACAATGTTTCGACGCCCACACGTCCACATTTCGGCAATTTATGCGGCTGGACGCGTGAAACGGTAACGAACCGTAGATTTTAAGGTAACCCAGTCTGTACTATTTCACTCTTTCGGTCAGATTTAAACAGGTGTTTGAGTTAAGAAAGTGTACTATTTAAGCCCAAATATGTCGTCTTGCTCACAAATCTTATTTTGCCCTGTCTCTATTATTTTTACTCTCTGTAGTACCCATCTTCTCGAAAGGAATTGTATGGAATAAAAAAGTTTACTAACTGAGATATCAAATCTCCTTAATACAGGTAAAATACTTCAACAATAAAATCATATGTGATTTGGTGGAACTGAATCATAAAGGGATCATATCAATTATGGATGAAGCGATCATCAGCGCTGGAAAGGTCACTGATGAGGTATAACGTTTGAATAAGATCTTGTAATGATTTTATAGTGTGCAACTTCTCTGCACGTACGTTAACTTATGTAAGATGTTCTATTTTGATTAGATGATCTTACATACGATGGATCAGAAACTTAAAGATCATCAACACTACGCCAGTAGACAGGTAAGCGTTAAGGAAGCTAGTATTAATGATAGCTGATCTGCTGAACTACAATATTCAATTTTTATTGCTTACTATACTCGCCACTCTAAACTTGCCTGCCATAATATGTTTTTGGATTTGGTGAAACAATAAATAAGAAGCAAGCCGTAGTTTTGCCCCACTGGCGAACGCTAACGCCATACTTTATTTTAAGTTGCTCACTTTTTGGGTAAATATAAAATCCCCTTAGTAATTTTTGCATGATATCACGACTTCATGTGATTCGCGAGTTAGGGCCTTAGGGGCTTTTACTATTTTTAAACTTTTATATTCTATTGTATTCTTTTGTATTCTATTGTGTCCCACTTTCTTTTGCCAATCTCTAAATCATGAAGGGTTTCACGACTTTTGGTGGTCTTACTTTTTTACATTTTTAATCCGTAGTATTTTTTTCTTAGACTCAACCTTCAAATAAGATTCTTACACATAATCAAGATTTTAAGATTCAGCATTATGCAGGCGATGTAATGTAAGTGAAAGTAAAAACATTTCGGTACATTTGCATGACAATGATTCCCCCAAGGTCACTGCTTGTGTCCTGCATGGCTGTTGCTACTTTACTATTTACAGTAAGTTCTACGGTAGTCAATGCAAATCATGGTAGTTCCTTTGTACCAAGAAATTCCCGACAGGAATACTTGTTACTTGATTCATAGTATTGTGTTGAAAGGAGTTTGCCATTGTGCTTACCTTGGCCACTTGCAATGGTCGATTGTATTTTTAAACCATGGCGTGTATCCATGTTTGGTCCCGCTCCCGTGAAATGTGTTGATGTATTTCTAAGCCATCCCATGGAGATTCCCACGGCGGCTTTTGAGGCCCCGTCCACACGAATATGGGTTCGTTTGAAAGAGAAATGTTGTTGTGTTGTCAAAAAAAGACCGCGTCCACGCGTAGTTTGTCGAAATTGTTTTCAACTGTCTAGACGAATACGATAAACCGATACGAAAACGCTAGAATTGCTTACTGGGCATGCGCTAGTTGATACTGACATGAGTCAATGACCATGGCAACGACATAACGTGGTTGGACTGTTGCGCTGTCGTTTTCAAAGACAAAACGTTCTGTTTTCATGCGTCTACACAAATTCGCTGTTGTTGCGTTCAAAGCTTTTACTCTGGAGACCGTTTTCAAAATTTTGCGTTTTCGTTGGCCGTATTCGCCGGACACGTGTGAACGGAAGTCGCGTCTGCAACAAAATGTTTGCATTTGAAATTTATTCGTTCACAACAACCAGGTTTAATATCAGACATGGTTTCGCTCGCTTCTCTGGTTTTAACGGACGTTACGTTCATTTACTTAAAACCAGAGTAGCGAACGAAAACATGTCTCAAAATGTTTGTATATTCAAACGAATCCGGATACGTGTGGAACGGGTCTGTGAAATTTGCACACATATTCTTTAAAATGTATTAGTAAAATTACATAGGTGATTATTGAAAATTATCAACGCTGATTTGTTGCGCTACCTCGGATTAATACGTGATAATCACCTAAAGCGTTTTTAAGCCGCTTTTATCGTAAATATTCAATTAAAATATTTTTGAAATGTGCATTTTTTATTTTTTTCCAAATAATCACCTATGTAATTTTACTAAAACCATTATTCGCCCTAGGCTCGGTGAATAAAAACCTCGACTTCGTCTCGGTTTTTATTCACCGATATTCACCTCGCCTTCGGCGAATAATTGTTAAGTAACTATGCCTTGGAAATTACTAACGGCCTCTTTGCCTATATCGTATTGAATTTATTTCATACTTGACCACAAGGAATTCATATAAGTTTCAGTTTTTTTATACCTACCCTATAAAATTTCCAAGGATCTCATCATCAGAATTCGGACCTTCAATTGAAATTCCTTTGAAAGCCCAGATGCGGATTAAAAATGCAATAAGCCAATGTGGAGTCAACTATACCGTAAATCCTCGTATGGTAAGAAATGTAATACCTTCTAATCGAATTGTATAATTTTTCATCACTGTATAGATATAAAGTGGAAGGATTTTTGGACAGGAATAAGGATACTCTTTTCCAGGATTTCAAAAGGCTATTGTTTAACTGGTATGAATTTAAGTTTTTCTTACAGTTTTGTTAAGAATAAGGCTTGGTTACACTACAGAAGTTTCTTTGATTGAAGTATGTTATTGTTTCGTCAATATCTTACAAAGACATAATTTTAATTCTAAATTTTGTAGTGTAAAGCAACCGTTTGTCCCATTTGAAAGAACCGTAAAAACCATAAAGTACTTCTTTTACAGTCATTACAGATTTTCGTTTTCGTGCTTTCTTGAGGACGATTTCCAAATGATTTTGTTGGATAAAAGCACAAACATTTTCCAGTGTTTGGTGGCTATTTATGCGAAGCATGTCGTAAATTTATTGCCATAGAATATCAACAACACTGGAATTGTTTCACCAAGAAAGCACGTATAAAACGATCGAAAATCTGTAAAGGAAGTTTAGACAATTCTTTCAGATTCATTCAACGAGATGTCATGTCAGCTTTAATGTTTCAACTTTTTATTGTGTACATGCACTATTTTCTACGGCATGTCTTTTCAATGTATAATTATAATTGAAATCTACATGATTCATTTCATTTCACAATAGCAATCATTCAGCTCTAAAAGAAATGTGGCCTGAGGGAAAAGAAGCAGTCACAAAGGTGAAGATATGTTCGTTTTTTCACAGCTGGTAGCATTTTTTTAAATGTCGCAAACTTTGCGAAGTTAATGGGACATTATATTATAGACAAAGGAACATCAAGAATAAAAAGAGTATTTGGAATGATGGCACATTTGGTACACAGCAAAGTAGCAATTGAAACTCATTCAATTGATGACAATACTCTGTTCTTTTAACGGAAACAATAAATATAGTTAACCAATCCATTATAATAGTCAATAGATTTTGCACTCGTGATGATCCATACCAACGCACTCATAATCTTCAACCTGTTGAAGACTACAGTCAAGTGATCGAAGGTTTTTGAGAATAGAATTTCACAATCACAAAGCGGTCGACCCCCAAACATTTTTGCTTTATATTTGCTTTTTATGAACGAGTTAATTGAAGTCCCTTTTCGTTTGTATACATTGTTGACAGTTTTTGAACGGTTTTAGGTGACGAAGCGACCTCCCACTGTTGCTACGCTCTTCAAGAACTCCATGATTTCTCTGGTGGAAATTTTAATGATTAAGGTAAACATTAAAGAATTCCAGACATGCTTCATTTGTCTGTTTTTGATGTAATAGTTCAAACACGAGTAGGAGGACTTCCTCCGATTTCTAAACACCGAGAAGAGTTGAATGTACGAGGCGAAGCCGAGTATATTGTAACGAATTTCGAGGTGTTTAGAAATCGGAGGAAGTCCTCCTTACGAGTGTTTGAACTTACTTCTCAAACGAACGTGTATTTTGCGAGAAAACCGACGTGAAAGTACACTTAATTTATGTAATTTCTTCCTCTGATTTCAAACCATCTTCCACGCTTATTTGGTTCATGAATTATTAATGAGTTTGAGAAATATGAATGAAACCCCCGACGCCCCGAGTTTCTAGCCCAATTCTCATCCACATTAGCTATTCAGCCCTTGCAAGTGACGTCACAACGCCTAAATAAAGAAATTGCACATTTGCCCGCATAGCCTGACTCTAACCCTTACCTCAAACCTAACCCCAAACCTAACCCCAAACCTAACCCCAAACCTAACCCCAAACGTAACCCTAATCCTAACCCCCAAACTAACCCTAACAAACCTAATAAATGTTTACTAATTACAAATAGTTAAAAAAAAATTGTGAAAAAAAATCGTGAATGAAAAGAAAAGAACGAGGAATCGAACCCAAGAACACGTGCGTACTCGCCCTGCAGAGAGCGTACCGCGAGACCACTGAGAACCGCTGAAAACTTTACGACAATAAATTGTATTTATATTTCGCTATAAGATGGAAAAACTTGTATAGTGTACAGTAAATGTGCAATTCCTTTATTTAGCCGCAGGTAATACGTACGCATGCTTTCCTTATTAACTCGAGTTCTAGGCACGCTAAAACAACAAATATACACCAAAATACTCCTCGTTGTTCAGGGTTTCTAACGAGATATAGCTTGGTTTATAACTCTCAGTATTTCGCAAGATATAAGTGAAAACGACACTTCGAATAAATCCACGATAATGCCACCCAAATAACGTGATATTCTCGCGTGAGTGCAAGGGCCAAATATGTTCTTTTCTTCTTAATTCACTAACTTCCCAAAAAGTTTTATAAACGTTGTGTACCCTGCACCCCCCCCCCCTAGTAAATCGATTCCTGCCATTTTCCTCTGATTGTAAATATCTTAATTGTGGTATTTATATGGCAAATGAATTATTCTTTGATTGATTGTGTACTACAATTAAATTGTTCTTCTTGCAGGAGCCACATTATGTACGTTGTATCAAACCTAATGATATAAAGTCTGCATCCATGTTTGATGAGCATCGAGTAAAACATCAAGTGAGTAGAACATAGAACGTCTTATAAAGCACAGTGAACGTTACTCAGTTAAGTCAGATCATGTCCTATGATTGGTTGAAGTTAAGTGTGGGAGCCTCATAGTCAAAAAGTAAGATAATACATTCTCTTTGTTTGCTCTCATTAAGTTTGTCTTTTTAGCGGAAAAACAAATTTTTTGGTTAGAATTAATTAAAAACTGTTTTTCTACCATTATAATTCCTTTAACTGTCAGAAATGGAATAAATTGATATTTTCAAAGTGGCATTATTTTCGTCGCTACTGACTTCAAATGTTGCGGCTAAATTATCATTCCAGTACGCGGAACGACCTCAAAACGTGTATAAATGCCATGTCTTATACTTTTCAGGTTAGCTACTTGGGTCTGTTGGAGAACGTACGAGTTCGAAGAGCTGGCTTTGCGTATAGACAGCTATATTCAAAGTTTTTAACAAGGTACAGTATTCAGTGACATCAAGTACAAATCTGAATATCGACCATCAGACAAGCTTTCCTCTATACACACATAAAAATCTCACATCTTGTCAACAAGAAGTTTTCGCAACAGTCTTGTAGCAAGCTTGTCAACAAGTTGTAACAATGTTGTCATTTTATCACGCTGCTACAAGGTCGTCACTCACACAAGTTGTTGAATCACAGGACGATAACAAAACAAGTCTGTTGCGTTAACAACCTTGTAAAAAGTTGTCAACAAGCTCGGAACACGTCACAAGTAGTGCGAACACGTCATGATAAAATATTGTTGAGACTGCATTGGTACAACTCTAAATTCAAATTCAAATTTATTATCAAAAAAAGAATACAAAGAGAAGGTTAAATAACCCACCTGCATTTAACAAAGCTATTCTGGGTAGGGGGTTGTACAACTCTGCTGCAGGTTTGTTACAACTTGTGCGTTTACGTGTGTATAGTTAGCTGTTCATGACATAATGGAGGGGGGGTGGTGTTATTTGACATAATGGAGGAAGGGGGTGTTATTTGACATAATGGAGAAGGGGGGAGGGGGTTATATGATTTACGATATTATAGTGTAGAAATTCAGGAAGAATAAGGTTGAATATTTATGATCTGTAGATTGCAACGATACGTCCACGCACCTACCTATTCCTTATATGATTGTATATTTAGGTATAAAATGATCTGCTCAAGTACATGGCCAAGCTACCAAGGCAACGACAAGAGCGGTGTAGAGACATTGCTCAAAGCCGTAAATTTGGAGAAGGATTCCGAATGTGGAAAAACTAAGATTTTCATCCGCACTCCGCAGAGTATAACCACTCTGGAGGATATGAGAAGTGCAAAAATTCCTCAAATTGTTCTTCTTTTGCAAAGGGTAAGCAATGAAGCATGAGTATTTAAATCAAATATAACAGTTATCTTGCAAGTTCGTGACAGCATAGTCAATCGACATACAGTATATGGTCTGGAGACGTCCATAAAGCGTGGTTTTCATTTCGTCGTAACTGTCATGGCAAAATCAATGTGAAGTAGTCCGCACCCATCTTGTCGTTCTTGTACTCTATGCAAATCAGTTTTCAATGATTGCAGTTGTATATCGGCATTCTATTACATCGGCCACCTTGATGACTGTATTCACGACAGTTACGACTAAGTGAAAACCAGGCTTAAGGGATTAGTGTCACACCAGGAAATCGCGGGCTCAAATTCCTGCTGGCGGCCATTTTTCGGGCCGACTAGATGAGAAGATCTGGAAAATATTTTACAATCCGTCATATATTTAACCCATCCTTTGATAATCCATGCTCCTTTTATCTGATTTTTATCTGAAATGTACCAACAAGGTGGGTAAGATGTAAACAATAACAAAAAGCCCGCAATGCATGACCCTGACACTAATCCTTTAATGAGCTGCGATTTTTTGTTGACGCGACTCCACCGTGCACATGCAAGTATTTTGAATTTAGCTTATTAATATTTCAACAGCACAGTTGAGTGATTCGGCTAGGTGATTCTATATTGTGGGGGAGGGAGTTTTGTTTAGAGCGCGCGTTTTTTTTTTGAGAGCGCGCGCTAGGTGAGAAGTTAGGGGGGGAGAAGAAAAAGCGAAGGGAGAGGCGAAATCTTTGCTTTTTCCCCTCCCCCCCTAACTTCTCACCTAGCGCGCGCTCTCAAAAAAAAGCGCGCACTCTAAACACAACTCCCTCCCCCACAATAGAACGCCTGCCACGCAGGCTAGCTAGGTGATGTCATTGGATGATTGCTTCGTCATGCAAAAAATCATTGTCTTAACCGTGCACATATTTACGTGAACATGAACAAAAAGATGAAACAAGACTTCGGCCAGTTTCCAAACCACATATTGCTTGGCTGCGCATGTGATAGTCAAAACCCATTACCTGACAATAAATTTAAAAACAAACCAGAAAATAATTGGAAAAATCACTTTAAAACTTGACTCCTTTTGTTTTTGTAAAATGTTGATGGAATCAAGATGGAATTCTATTTCGGAACCTCTATTTTGGGATGGTGTTACACAACTTAATTTTTCGCAATCAAGCATCTGCTTGCCTAATATTATTGAACTTCTGACGTCATACTTTATTTGATGTTTTATGTAGAATATCCGTGGTGGACTTGCGAGGCAATACGTACGAAAGTTGCGTGCTAAGAAGAAGATCATAGCTTGTTATCGTCATTGGAAGATGAAAGTCTATTTTAATAAAATTCTTGAAGCATTTAGGTAAGCAATGAGTGTGTTTTTTTAAATGCTGATGTTTGATGGATGATTTACCAGGATCACACACAGGTTTTTTATTTGTATAATTGTATGTGGTGTTTATGGACCTATCACCTATCCTTGACCCACGATATTAAAGGATTAGTGTCTGAGTTATGCATTGCGGGCTTGTGTTATTGTTTTTATCTTACCCAACAGCAACAAATAACGATAAAAATACCTTGTTTGGTACATTTCCAATAAACATCAGATAAATGGAGCAAGGATTCTCAATGGATGGTTGAGATATATGACGGATTACAAAAAACGTTTCCACATCTACTGATCTACTCAGCCCGTAAACCCGTAGTCCCCTAGTGTGACACTAATCCTTTAAAAAAAATTTCAATCAGTTGTGCTTCAACATATTTTACAGCTTCTGGTATTACGTACAATATATACAGAACATAAAATTATGTTCTATTATTAATTTCAGAAATGTTCGGTCGAGGCCCGATCTAGGGAAGAGTGTTTTATGGCCACCTCCACCAAAGGCGATCGAAACGTTTATTAATCAGCTCAAGATTGTGCATGGAAGGTAATATCTAAGTTAGTTTAATATAGTAAGACATGCGGCGGGCATGGCATTTCAGAAGCCGACCAACAGGCAATGTCACGCTCTCTAACCACCCCTGCTCCTAAAGAGAAAAAAAGGGGAATAACTCCTATTGCGAAAGTACAGTAAGAGTTCTTGCTTAATAGTTCCAGCTCACCGGTACATGCCTTGAAAAAGTTGTCTTAGGTGGTTAAAGGACAAGTGTCGGGGTCATGCATCACACGCTTGTGGTGTTGTTTGAGTCTCGTCATGACAAGGAGTGCGAGATTCATATATACTACTATTTGAGTTAACAACTGCGTACTAGATAGTCCGTTATGACGGATAATCTGACTGTCTGCCCAAGGTCGTCCAGACGGTATAGCATAAATTGAAGCAATCTAATTCATATTATTTGATAATGTAATGGTTGAATTATTGTAGATGGCGTGCTTGGATGATCATATCAAAGATCCCTGAAGCTGAAAGAGAGGAAGTTCATTTGAAAGCCTCAGCAGCTGAAGCACTTGATGGTCGACGTATGGAATGGGGATGTAAACGACGTTGGAAGGGTGATTACATGTCCAGTGTACGTTTCTATTTATTCTATATTTGTTTTACTTGAGCTCACACAAAGAATGTATACCTCCGCCAATGGGTTGTCTTATCAGAATTTAAAATATTATATTATACATATGTATATGGTTTTTGTATTCCCATGATCCTTCATTGCCTTTTGAGATATCTTGCTGACAGAAAGTTGGTTTCTGCATAAATTATGCATGCATTTAGCAATGTCTGAAAAAGCAAGACAAAGTTTTGTAATTAATGCATCCAATTTTCGTCGTAATTTAACCAAATTAATCGTTTTGCCCTTAGCCTACTCCAGCTCCACCAATCTACTTCGCTCAACGCCCGAAATTGCTCAAAATCTAGACAAATTTAGTCCATACCATTGTAAGAGGTGCTTCTTAAAATCTTCATTTGAAATTTGGCGTTTTGGCGTTTTGGGGCTAAATTTTCGCTTTAGCGGTTCAATTTTACCTTTCGTGATGTATTCTGAATGCGTAATGACCTAATGTGTGGGCCCACAGATCTGAATTTTAATCTAATTATCTACTGTTTAAAACAAAATATGTAAACAAAACACGCGCTTGAGCAGAACGGACTGGACAGCCACTTTAATCTGTTTGAATTATCATATATACAAACAAACACATAAACAAACAAACAATCCGATGTGAAAACATTTATTCCTCCTGGCGGAGGTAATGATAGTGCCAGTTCTCAGAGGCATCTCTATTAGATGGTGGGTGTCACCGGGTGTCATGCCCAATCTTTTTTCAAATTTGAAGATAGATAATAAAGATTCCCCTAAAGTCCGTCATGAATACTGTTTTTGTCAGGCAAACGTATCCATATACAGTATATTCCGCCAAAACGTGTTTTCTTTTTTTAGGTCCATTCTTATTTCAATACCTTAAATGTGATATAAACTGGTTTGTCTTCTTTATATAGGATAATGAAAACAGAACTGCTAACAAATTCCGATTTATGATCGAAACCTACAAAGTAAAATATCAGTTCAAGCAAATCTTGTTCTCTTCACAAGCGAAAAAGGTAAGCTTGTTTCTGCAAAATTTGCCTTTAGTTGTTAGATCGTTTATGTCACAATGTTATCAAAACTATACTAGCAGGTCTGTATCATTACTTCGAAAGTCAAAGCGTCGGACCTTTTTGTCAGGACTCAGAAAACTCCAATTGAAAGTAATTTAAGAGATATTTGTTTTTTCGTTACAAATACCATCGTTATATTTAACCATGAAGTTGGTTATCTAAGGGGTTACATATAATTATCGACGTCTTCACAGGCATACAGAGAGTACTAATTTTTCGACCCCTCCCTCACCCACCTCCCAGAGCGTACGCTAAAAATGTTTTCCTCGGTTAAATGATGATAGACATCGACATTTTAAAAAGCGTCATTGATCATACGTCGTGTAAAATCACATAAACAACCGCCGTGGATGTCCGAAGATCTTTTATTCGCAATGAAAAAAACGTGACTTACTATTGAAGAAGGCAATTTCAACATCTGGGAAAGAACAACGCAGTACGGAAGAGTGGTCACAATATCGTCAAGCACGGAACGCGTTTGTTTGGGAGATTAATAATAGAAAGCGAGAGTACTACCGAGCTTCAATCGAGGAAAGTAAAGATCAACCTCAGAGAATGTGGAATTCGATCAACGACATTCTAAAGCGTGACAAGAAAACTATCTCGCCTAAATCTATCAAATTAGACGGGAAAGAAATTCTTGGCTCGGACAACATCGTAGAAGCTTTTAAATATTACTTTTCGACAATTACTGATAAGTTTATACCACCAAAGAAACGGACGGACTGTGACAGTTTTAGTACTCTTAAATAATTCATTGGCGAAAGACTTCCTGAAGACGCTCAGTTCAAAATATCTCCTGTTTCAGAGCCATTTGTAAGAAAATACTTACTGAATTTGAACAGTGGAACTGCTTCTGGAATTGACAATCTGAGTGCCAAAATACTATCTTACGCAGCACCAATAATTGCACCAGTAATAACCAGAATTATTAATTTGAGTTTAACCACCTCTACAGTGCCAAAACGTTGGAAGTGCGCCCGTGTAACACCTCTTTTCAAAGTGGAGATTCAAGCGAGATGAACTGCTATCGGCCTATTTCAATACTTCCGTTGTTGTCGAAAGTCCTCGAGCGTCATGTATTTGACGAGTTGTATAGTTTCCTGGTGACATTCAACCTTCTAACTCAACAACAGTCAGGTTTTCGTAGAAACCACTCATGTCAATCCGTGTTAATCAAAATAACTGATTATCTATTGAAGAGCATGGATAATGGTAAGATTACCGGTCTTACTATGATTGACCTAAGGAAAGCATTTGATCTTGTCGACCACGCGACACTACTTCAAAAACTTGCACTGTATGGTCTTGATGAGAACGCAATATCGTGGTTCAATTCATACCTTAACGACAGGCAATTTCAAGTATCTGTGGACAAGCACTTGTCAACAAAAGCTAATGTAAGATCTGGTGTTCCACAAAGCTCAATATTGGGGCCATTGTTGTTCATTCTTTACATGAATGATTTACCTCAACTTTTGAATGACACTGAGATTGACCTATATGCAGACGATGCTACACGATATGTAACTGGAGATAGCTTACATGACGTGGAACAAAAATTGAGTGATGATTTGCAACCAGTGGTAAAATGGGCAGAAAATAACAGGATGGCGATCAACACTGAGAAAACGAAAACCATGGTTATTGGAAGTAAGTTTAAACTTCAAGGAAACCTTAATCTAGAACTTTATGGCTCTCCGATTATGACCACAAATAACGAGAAATTGTTAGGAGTTCAATTTGACCAAAATTTGAACTGGAATAGCCATATTAACTCTTTGTGCAAAAGAATCTAACAACGACTCGGCATTCTCCGTCGCATAAGACATTTTCTACCTTTGCGTGCAAGACTGGCATTCTACAATTGTCTAATTCTATCATTAACAGACTATTGCTGTGTTGTCTGGGGAAATACCTGCCAAAACCTGTCTGGGGAAACACTTGGACAAAATTTTAAAATTGCAGAAAAGAGCAGCACGGTTAATTCTTGAAATTGACAGGAAAGCGCATTCATTACCATTGTTTCTACAACTTGGATGGTTACCCATCGATGAACGCATCAAGTATTTCCGTTGTCTACTGGTTTTCAAAACATGAAATAACTTAACTCCTGGTTACATGAAGAATTTATTAATTCCTTTCAAAACTGTACATAGTCAAAACACAAGAGGATCAACTAACAATAATCTTGTACTTCCTAAAGTTAGCGCCAATCCTGGTAAGCGCTCATTCTCGTTCCTGGCTTCCAGTGATTGGAACTCCTTAGACATATACATACGTATAGTGCGTCCACACTTTTTCAATTTAGGAATGCTTATTTAAATATGGCATTTTCTAAACTAGCTGAAACTAACGAGCTAATGAACTATAGTAGCAACTAGAATAACTTAGCTAACAGCTAATAATTAGCTAACAGTTTGTTTTTTGGTTTCTTTTGATGTTACTTGTCAAGAGTCAAGACTATAAAGTCTGACATATATATTATAATGTTATTGTGTATTATGTACCTTTAGATGTGTGTAAATAGTTGTAAATGTTGGGCCTGGACGAAAATTACTTTGTGTAAATCCAGTCACCCAATGAAAATAAAGTGCATTATTATTATTATTATTATCATGAACCCCCTCCTCCATAGCGTAGGGTTTGTACGCCTGTGAAAATGTTGACAATTAGGAATGACCCCTAAGCTATTGTTCATTACATTTGAGCAAAAAGAAACGTCCCAAGGACTAAAGGTTGCAGCAACACCAGAGCTGGGATATGTCGCGTCAACCCAAGTTCGCACCCCCAATATTTCTCAACGGCAGGGATGAATTTACAGAGGGGTGCGAACCCCTCCTATGCTTGGCCAAGGGAGGTTCCGGAGGGGTGCAAATTCCCATATCAGATCCAAATTTTAGATTTGACGTGGCATTTATCAAACAAGAATAAAATATTGGGCCATTGATGGGTCTTTTTGACCCCTTGACTCTGCGGGGGTTCTCAGTGATGATGCATCTTGCCTCGTGACAAGCGCCTGCAGCGTGATCCATGACAAGCGCCCGCATAGAACGCCCCCCTCCCCTCCTCCCCCCCCCCCTTAGCTGGATCCATCCCTGTCGCAACCATGGGTCGCAACGTATTCTAGCAACTGGACATTTCTCACCAACCTTGAACAGCAAAGTCAACTATTGCATTGTATTTTAGGTTAACCTGCACAACCAAGTATCGGACAGAATCATTCTATTCACAGATTCCTGTATTTTAAAGCTTAATCCTAAATATAAAGTATTGAAACAGATAAGCTATAAAGAGGTAAGCATGTATATATAATGCTTTTTCATGGTAAAAAGTATTGAAGCGATATCGATGCTCGTGTTCTCATAAATATTTAATTTATTTAACTTTGCCAATGAACATGCTATACATTTACATAATATATACACAAGACATGGACATAGACATAGACGTAGACGTAGACGTAGACGTAGACGTAGACGTAGACGTAGACGTAGACGTAGACGTAGACATAGACATAGACATAGACATAGACAAGTGGCAAGGTGCACGCTACAGCTTTCGCCAATTACAGCGGCCCTATATAATGATAAACACATGCATTAACTAATAACAACACGATATTTCACAGGACAGATTACGAGACTTATTACAGGACAAACATATAGATTTCCATGTTCTTGGATCATCCACGTCAAATACAGTTTTCACAGCTACTTTATAGTACTGGAAAAGTCTACTTTTGAATTGAAACAGTGCATTCCATAAACGAGTTGACCTATTTAAGTAGGATTTCTGGAATGTGGTGGTCTTGCATCTTGTTGTTCTAAACGACAAGTGGTCAGGATTAGATGATCTTGTTTCTCTTGTGTTGTGGGTGGGTGGTGATGGCAGCAACTGATTGTCAATGCTCACGAGTCCGTGGACTAGTTTGAAGAAAAACACCATATCCAAGAATTCATGCCAAGGATTTACATTTGTTGATGTTGTCGTCGTCGTCGTTGATGTTGTCGTTGTCGTCGTTTTTGTCGTCGTCGTCGTAGCTGTTGTAGCTGTTGCCGTTGTTGTTAATATTGTGGTCTTTGTTGCTGTCCTGTTATTATTTCCAATTAGTAAACGCTGGAAAACAGCTTTTGAAAAGACCTTTGCCATTGAAGATCAACATTTTACCCACCTTGAAATGGATTTATACATGTTACTTTAAAAAAGTACAAGACAAAGTATTTTAACAATCTCTATTTCAGGCAACTGGTATTGCATTGACATCTGGCGTTGATCAGTTATTGGTGCTGAAGTTTCCTGGAAATGATCTCGTTATTTGCTTCCATAATCCTGGGAACGAAGATCGCGTTACCGAAGCCTTGGGTGTTGCATTTCAAAGAATGAGGAAGTAAGTGTGGTTATGATTTGATTTCTCTAATGCGTGCATTGGAAATGTAGCAGATTGTCATGTATAATTTTGGGCAGGATTGTCAGAACCATTCATTGGGCGCTTGTGTTACTTTCTGCGTATTACCCTAATTAGACAATTGAAATGCCTTTCTTGTATATCCATTGAGCAAATACTACTTTAGTTTGAATCGACGATAAGATTTGGTTTCTCAAGCCGGTTTATTTCGCTATAGTTATCTGTTTTAGTCACTCATCAGCAAGAAACAACGGTTAAATATTTTGGTTTATTTCCCTCATAAATACCGTATTTACTCGTGCGCTCTTTAAATTTTTAGTGCTTTTGATGCGGCGCTTATTTGAGGTCGGCGCTCATTCGAGGGCGGCGCCCTTTAAAAATTATTCTATATGTATCTGCCTTCACAACGGAATTGCGCATTTCCAAAGTTTTCGAGAGAGAGTTAAAACGACAGAGCATTGAAATACACTCACTTTGAACTTAAAAACAATGAATGTAGAACAGGATAATAAATGTCCGAGGCTGATTAAAGATTGAGATGTACTGTAGTTGTTTTCAGCTCGAACAGTGCTTCGATTAAGCGCCGCGTGGTTGTGAATAAGTGCGGCGCTTAAACGAGTAAATACGGTAATTATAAGACGGATTACAGATTACAAAATAACCTTTCCCGTAGTCAAATCTAGTGGATGGTTCGATTCCTCTACAATATGCAATTACTGTATCTGATTATAACTTCGCCATTTTTTTTATTTTTATGCGTATTGTCTATTTTCAGAGCAAAACGAGAAACACCTGATGTAAAAATTGAAGATGAACTGGCTTGTGTTCTCGGCTCAAAAGAAAGGAAAATTTTCGTTCGACCTGCGGCGAACCAGAAAATTCCAAATTTCAAGAAAAATGGGAGTCGTGATCTGTTGCTGCTGGCAGTCCAATAAGAATTGCGGAAATGTTAATCAAACATTACAGAATTATTTTATTGTAATGATCACTCGCAAGAGAAATGTTTATTTTTGTATAGGATTTATATAATTTTTCAAATTTTGTTGAATATTTTTCACTAGAAAATTCTAAGGAAACATCCACTTGTTCTGGGCGAGTAACAGGCACAAACCATTGACCTCTCTCTGTATAGGTCTGGAGTACGATTTTTAGTAATTTGGCCCGAAAAGAACGGTGATACGAAAGGAGGGAGATATTGATACCCATGCAGATTCAGTCCTTTTATAGCGCGGTTTCACCCGTATATAATTAGAGCGCTGTACAACCATTACTACTTATTGATAACTATGTTATCAATGCTCAAGTCAGCTCAACCATTGTACTATCAATTTTTTACTTGTTTTAAAAACCGTAACAAATAGTGGTGATTCACCAATTTTGAACATTATCGATGAAAATCTTGTTCTACAATAACATGTTGTCCAACAATTGTTACAATATTGTTGCAATGTCGTGCAGTCTGTAGCATTATTCATCTTCCAATATTGCTCAGCATACGCTATAGGTAAAGATTTTTTAGATATATTACTAAATACATAATTATATAGTTTTATTAATAATATAGTTTAGGTTAATCGACTTGTGTAATTAATTTTAATAGATTCTATATAATAATATTGTAAACGCGTTGTAATTTAGCAATATCGCTATTGAACGCGTAAATAAAACCCACTATTATTAACCCACTATTATTATTATTGTTCAGCTAGTCGACAATATTGCAGTACATTTTGGCTCCATGGTACATTTCCTAATGTTAGAGATTGATATATAATTGTCTATTTAATTTTATATGTATTCATTTGTGCGCCATGTTGGTTGATTCTAAAGCACAGAGTGTAATTACTATTTCTTCGTTTGTTTATAAGTGATTTATACTCATCGTATTATGGATAGTTTACAGTCGTTTACAATTTTCTGCATCAATACGACCAGAATATACAAGTTATTGTTGCTAGACACTATTCTGCCCTTGTAAGTCACGTCGTTGTTCAGTGAGCTCCATATATATCTGGAGTGAGAACTTACGTCCAAAAAGTGAAACCAAAGATGGTGGAAATTGACGTCCAGTGCCAATCCCTTTCTATTGTTTTCGACCGCGCGGTTTGCACAAGCCGGCAAGGAGTGTACCAAAATTTCGTGTTTTTACTTCGATTTAAACAATAACATGATTTTATGAAATAATAACTTGATTAGCGATGCGATCTGTTAGAAAAAATGGTATGAAAACTGTTTACGACCTTCGTGAGTTTGGGCGTCAATTGCCGCCATCTTGGCTTCACTTGTTCTATTGGCCGAACATTAGAAGTTCTTACTCCAGATATATATGGAGCGCACTGGTTTTGTTTGGCTTCCGCCATTTTGGATGGCAAATATCAACAAATTAAGAACAAACTTTGTGTCAAATACCGTCAATTAGCCGACAAAGCAAGGCTGCGATTGTTGCTCTTGTGTGAGAATTTAGAAAGGCCACTTTCTACCGAATTTAATCAGGCCTTATCGCTGCTGTCGGCAGTGCGCGCGATGAGTTTTGCCACCCAAAATGGCGGATTATTTAGCGTGACGTAATATTGCAAGATCTGAATAGGTGTGTTTTGAAAATCAACCAAGATGGCGTCGATAATACTGCAAACGAACCAATTCACTAATAATGAATTTTGAATGAAGTAATAGATTTATCCAGCGTGGGTACATTTTAATAATAGGTAATAATCAAAAACATTTTATACCAAAGTTGTTGAATAGAAAATGTTAGTTTTATGTTTAAATTGTTTAGTAGACAGAGGGATAAACCTTGCCATACTTCTTTTCCATCATCATTTCTTACATTTCATATGGTTCCACCTATAAGGGAGCGTTCATAATTTACCTAGAGAGGGTGGCCGGGGGGTTATGGTGATTTTTCGGGGAATCATCATTTTTCAACATTGCAATTTAGGGGGAGGGGGGCTTTCAACATTACCTGAAATATGGCAGGGAGTTTAGGGGCATCACACACCAACGCTACAAAACCCAACAGGGCCAACAAAACCCGACAGATTGCCCAACAAAACGCAACAGATTGCCTAACATGCTCAACAAAACGCAAAAGATTGCGCAACAGATTGCCCAACAAAACGCAACAGATTGCCCAACAAAACGCAAAAGATTGCGCAACAGATTGCCCAACAAAACGCAACAGATTGCGCAATAGATTGCCCAACATGCCAAACAAAACGCAACAGACACAGCAAACTTATATAACAGACCCAACCAACAAAACTCAACAGATCCAACAAAACCCAACCGACCTAACAACACCCAAGAGTGGCTAAACACAAAACAAAGACTTGTTGCAGGGAGACTGTATCTGGTTCCCATTAAATATACGGTGTTTTAAAATCCCATGTGGTAGTTACGAGAGCTGGAATAACAACCTCGTTTCCAGGGCTTTCTAGGCGTGTTAGGCCCAGCCCAGCACCCTGGGCCGGGGACGTCACGGAAATATAGAACGCGCGTATAGAGGACTAGGGACTAGTCTGGGGCCTAACACACCTAGAAATTCCTGGGAACGAGGTTGCTGGAATAACTATTTAGGTGTTGGTTTTTTCGGGCCAACAGAAAACCCTAAATCGTGACAATGCATATGCTAGCGCCAAATCACGGCAAGTGACATTACGAATGGCGACATATAACCTATAGGAAATAATATAGCGACAGAGCAAAATGGCAACCTTTCAAATCTGGGTTATATTCACATGTTTCGTGCTCTAGAGTGTAGACAAGCATTACGTGTATCAAACCTGTTTAGCACAGGGAAGATTTGTACAACTACTTACCCTAACCGCCCACCTATATGTGCTCTTACCTGTCTTTTACCTATCGCGTATAAGATATATCCCAATATATCTTGGTGTTGATTGGATATTGGTTAACATACTATGAATCTCCACATCGAAACGTGGTTGTCTTGGCAGATAAGGTAGTGACACCGGTGAGAGGAAGTGACAGACGGCAGGCAACAATTGGGTGGGATGTCCGCGACGCGTTTAGAGCAACTGCGAGGCATGATTCCAAATTCCTTGGCCATAGACCATAGATATAGGAGACATAGATTGCTGACTCGAGGTCACGGCACGCGCCAACATGAAGAATTCAAAATGGCGGCTGAACCGGTCAAAACATCAAGTGACCTAGTCAACGTACGTCGCTTTCAGCAACGTTCACGAAAAGATCGATACTTCTTTTAATATGTTTATTGCCCTTGTGGACGTATAAACACATCAATTTGACAGGGAAAATAATACAAATTACCTTCGATTCATGCTGATTTAAGTTCGGCGAAATCACATATTTAGGCCGCCAGCTCGTAATACACAAGTTTGTCGCCCTGAATCCACTTTATTTTGTTTAGAAATAATCCAGGAATAACTCTTTCAACTTTCTATTAGACATCATTGCTCCAAAGGGCAAAAATATTGCAAAACGTCAATCCGTTGAAACCAGCCAAATATTTGTTATTCCAAAGAAAAACCGTCCACAACACGTCTATATTGAATACACTCCACGGTAATGTGAAATTAATGCTGTTATTATCTAGCAAATGCTCCCATTAAGCTTCGTTCATCGAGTCACTTGAGGCGCCATCATACAAAATGGCTGCTCAATCGGTCAAATTTTGTTTGAATTTTGGCGCATTTGTCAATATAGTGACGTATTACGAGTCAGCAATCTATGTCTCCTATATCTATGCTATAGACCCATAGCACATGACGTCACATCGCCAGTGACGTACGCAACTGGAGGACAAATTAGCAATTATCTATGCATATTAAATATAAATTTTGTAAACAGAGCAAATTTGGTAAAACTTTAATACTTTTTATATTTTATTTTTTTTATTTAATACAATAATACTTTTTAGTATTTTTTTTTTATTTAGGGGGACACTTTGAGGATTTGTGACGTCAGTGCAATAGGTCTATTTATAAGCTCGGTTACCAGGTCTCACCAGGATACCTGCTCTAGGACTAGTCGCCGCTACTGTAGTTAGCGAAGCCAATCAGCTTACACTGTTACCTTGTTTTTATGTAACAAAATACATGTAACATTTTCCCGTTATATATACAGTATATATATAATTTTTAAACACGCTTAGAGTCTGGGAACCTGTGAAAAGACTAAAATAATGTATAAAGAGCGTAACATATTAGTTACAGAATGAATAATATATCAAGAGATGAATGAAATTACCCCAGATTTCGACAATGCGAATGCATTATTATGCCAAACTAAATATTCATTAATTTAAACCCCTAAAACTGGGGTTATATTTTATGCAGGAACAAGCAATCGCACTAAACTTAATGGACTTGGTTTAAGTACATCTCAAGAGATCTCCATTCTCTGCAAGGGACTGTTAGTTTCACTGAACCCCTTGAGAGACGGACTTGAACCATGTCTACGAAGTTAACGGATCTTACTTAGTTTGTGACACAGGCTAACTTAATATAAAATTCATACATTCTTCTCACTCTTGTGCGAGGGGTTCGCCACGACCGTCCAAAGCGTACGAGATTTCGAAATCACTTGATTTCTGAGCTGATTTATTGATTTCTACTGATTCAACACTGATTTCAATATTTCCGAAAGATATCAGTTACAGCAGTGTTGGTATATTTTAATGTTTGTAAAGCATTTACTCAAACTCTGGAGCAATTTGATATCGTAATATCGTGAAAATTATGAAATATCGTCAGAAAAACGCAAAAAGGTCACAATTTCGTTCCCACAGTCCCACTATTCAAGCCTTTTACTAGTATTTTTGTGATTTCTGAACCTGATTTCTGAGTCGAGTGTGACGAGATTTCTACCTTAACGGACCCCTTGCTCTTGTGTGTGTGTGTATGTGTGTGTATGTGTGTGTGTGTGTGTGTGTGTGTTGTGTTGGCTTTAGTGTCGTCGTCATTTGACACATTTCCCAATAGGCAATAATGAATTGTTTTGAAAATAAGAAAATGATCTCATTCATAACGAATCGTCACAATTTTGGTCTGACCGGATTTCCTGAAAATTGTTAAAATAATTCAATACACTAAATCAAAGGTTTTATGAAATATAATATAGCCGGGGTCACCGAAGCAATTTTCGAGTTGAATTATATTTATATAAATCCACCATATTGGAAAAGTATTGTTTCCATAGCAACCGCATAATATGATATTTCTTTATAGTTCAAACTCTTTAGTTATTTCTTATTACAAGTCAGATACTGTTTGCTTTTCAAAGAAGAAGAATTTACGAAAAATCTCATGTTATTGTGAAATTTCCGCTGTTTTTGAACGATCGGACCATCTCAAGCGAAATCCGAGAAAGTATATTACCGAGATTACAATTTTCTACCGGTTTCCTACCTTGTATTTTGCGAGAGGGTTCCAAAACGCTGAACGTTCTAAGCTGCTTTGAATTCTTACATTCTTACATGAGATAATAAGCGAATTGACACACAAAGATATACGTTAAGCGTTTATTAAACAACTAGTCTATAATGACATGTCACTTGTCGCTAATACAAGAAATAGCTTCTCAGCATTCAGTTTGTTTCACAGTACAACATAAAGAATAATCGATAAAATGAAGCTGCGATAGTACTCCTTGTTATCTGCAAATGGTTTTCTGGGGTACGCAGGCAGGTCTCCAAAAGCACCAGTTGCTAAAATATGAAAAGCAAAAATCAATGTTAAAATACGTAAACTAAACTTACTATTATACCTGAGAAATTACATGATCAAACTACTTTAAAAATATAGAAAGAAATTCGACGTTCGAGAGAAGGCCCTTCTTCCCCACGGCACGGAAATTAGCAACGTGGATGCGAAAAGACAGACTCATGAATACCATAACGTAACACCAACACAATACCGCTGACAGAGTAAACGTTTTGAAATGCTGAAAAATCCTGACAGCTTTATATTTTATAAGGCAACCAAACTAAAAACAATATAATCTCTCTGATCTATCAAAGAGTGAGTAAAATAAAGGAAAATTATAAATTATATTTTGGCTGAAACTGTTAATACCAATGCGTATCAAGAACAACCCGGCTAATCTCGAAAACGAAAAACTTCGTTTCATATAGACGCTGTAATATAAACTATCAATTTATAGTATTTTATTAAGCATTGTGAAAAATTTAACACGGCCTTTTTAAGAATTTGCAGGGGGGTGCCATCAAGGAAAAGGAACCTAACAAGATGGTAAACTGGAGGTTTACTGGAAAATTTTCGTATTCTTGAGCTTCCTAGGCTTGATTTCCTGCATGTTCGTGCAGCAATAATATTTATATATCCCATCTGGATGGGACTGAGCATTCAGTATGAAAGGAGGATTTGTTATGGGAATAAGTCATTTTCTCCTTTTTTGTTTATATTTTAGACAAAAGGGACCTTCACTGGAGGGGGGAGCACAAATGCACAATACTATACTTGTGCAGGAGGGGGGAAACATGCATGGTGCTGGGAGGACCTTGGCCTGTCAAGTTTATATGTAAAAAAGAGCCTTGGAATTTAACAGTGCGTTTAGTCATATTCATGAAAAGTCGTATAAAGTTATCCTCACCATACTAACCGTGGTGGACAAGGTATTGGACAATGGATGTTACGACGAGCATCATCGTTTTCTATCTGTTGAAAGAAAAGGAATTATATTTCACAAACAAGAAAAATCGTATGGCATTAACGGAATTATCTGCTATTTAACAGAGAAAATGCATCTGGCATTGGGAAGTGAAAAATATAAGGCTATAGGGGCATACTAATAATGAATTACAAAATGTAGTTTTCTGCATCAGGTTGTGAGCTGAGAAAAAAAAAAAAAAATATTTTTGAAACACACCTTTATTTTCGTGATAACAGTAAATAATTTCCACCCTATTTTTAAGTTCACTCTATCTTTTTAAGTATATTCGTGCTGAACCATGTTTTCGCCGCATTATTACATCCTCGCTAACAAATAATTTTGGGTTTAAATGTCTTGTTCCATATTCTTATGAAACACCTATTAGATTTATCTTTGTGAACCAATGCAAAATACTTGAATATCACCGCGCATGAATCAATGGTGCATGCGAGAGCATCGCGGTCTCGCGCTCAGAACCAAGCCTCTATTTTACATATTGCAGCATTACGTTCAGAACAATTCCTGAAGTAAAACATTACATTTAATGACGTGTAAGACTAAAAGCGTTCATTTTTCGTGCGAGTAACCAGAACTTGGAATGCACTTCCTGCAAACTTAAGACTCGAGAACATAACTTTAAGCCATTTCAAATCTTTATTGCGGGAATACTACCTAACGCCCTGAACAATTTTTTGATGCTGATTATCCAAGAACTTGGAAGACTGTGTGTTTAAAATGTAACAGTGCTCGCAGTTTGAACTGTGAAACAATTTGTTGGTGCTAGTTAGTTTTTAGATATATATGTTCAAAAGGGCCCACAGTAATTGCATAGTTTATGATGTTGTGGCGTCCCCGCCAATTGTCTATATGTTTTTTATTGTTTGTAGGTTGTGGTGTCACGTTTGTGTGTTTGTGTCATGTTTGTGTTTAGCGAAGTTAAATAAATAAAATAAAATAAAAAATAAACAAAAAAGAAGCAAAATTGAAGAATGAAATTGATGAAACGAAATATTACCATTTTGACTCTACCTCAAAAATATACATCAAAAGAACATATATATTCTGTAATTTTTGGAAATGATCGCTCTTTTTTGTTCTTAAGAAACCTACAAGCCTAACCGCGTAATAACGGACCAGAATTCCTGGAAGATCTTACTAACTTACTTCATCAGCTTGAACATCTTCAACACGTCGAAGTCTTGCAGAAGACAGGCTGGTATAAATAACCAACAACAACACAACTGCACAAGCAAATTTCATTCTTGTTGACACTAAAGAACGACGAAATATATCAATCAATAATCTGTTAAGTTACGATCTATGTCGAACGTGTACAGTTTTGATCGAGCAAAAAGCGTACAATCTCTCGCGATGGTTCAATTTGATCCTGCAGTTCATACAGTGAGTGAGAAACGAATTGCCAATATGTAGAAGATTTATATCCCTTTGGGTGTTGATGTCGCCAGGTATGATCACCAAGTTTAGCGTGAAAATCATAAAAATACTTAAGTTTACCATTAGCATTACTTTAGCAAGGCCACCGTAGGGCTCATATTCGACTCATATTCGCGTTTAGAACTTTTGGACCGGAGTGAATATATATATTCGAAACTCTTAGGTATAAAAAAATTATAGAAAATAGGAAAGGATAATTCGTTGTCACATTATCCTGGTATTTTCACAAGAACAGTCCAATAAAATGAATTTTATATAAACAATGAATTTTCCACATACCTCAATATGTAATATAAATTCGGTTCAGACTCCAACAGGCAACACTTCCCGAGAATGTTTAGTTTGGCAATGTACTTAGGGCATTTTCGGCCGAAATTTATATCCGAGGCAATACGGAAAATTAGCAACAATACAGCGATAAGAATAGATAGTAACATTTCCGACAAACGGTAATTAAGCCCGCCTATCAAACACCCTACCATGCCAACAGACTTCAAAACTCGGAAAAGGTTCTAATATCTTGCATAAATAACTCTTTCCTGCATAGCTAATTTTTCCCGCATAACTAATTTTCCCCACATAACTAATTCTGCCGCATAATTAATTTTGCTTATGAATCCCTGCGTCCTTAATTTGTCGCTCCTAAAATCTTCTATAATATATTTGTAAAAAGGCATTATATAGCTTAAATATAATCTATCAGATCTATTTTGAAACGTGTCTTTGAGCTCGTATTTCAATACTGAAAAAACGCGGGAAAATCTTCGCAACCATTTCCTTGATAACTTTTCCAGGCTGTAATCAGCAATGTTTAATACATATGTTGAATGAAACGGAAATATAGTTCAGATTGCAGAATATTTAACATTAATGCTTCGACAATTATAGTGCCACTCTGCCGCGTGTTCCATAACACGGTGGAGAAGTCAATAAATTCACGATACATGCATGGTAAATTCATTTACAGCACAGAATTAGAGTGCATTCATGCTATTGCATTTTGTGTTCGAGCGTCGGAGAATGTGTCTCTTTGGAGATTTTGTATCGAGGCGAGCAGGCCTGGCTACCCGAGTAAGCTCGCTTTACTCCGTGAGGTGAAGTTAATGTTTAAACACATGAGACAGTTCAGGCGGACAGGCTCGTAAAACAAAACACCCGGGATGCGCACTACGTAAATAATATAATTTAACCTATAATGCAATTATATTATCTAATGCAAGTCAAAAGCCCGTGTATACTATACGCTCAATTATTATGCGGGCGTCGACACGGATGAAAATGTTACCCATACCAAATTTACACGCGTGCTAAGTCTATATATTATACTAGTAATCCTAGCACACGTCAGGTAAATTTGGTACGTAATTTTTTATTCGTGAACGTGTGGTGCCAGTGTAGGTATAACGTCCATACAATAAGCTTCGCGTCTTTAGGGTCAATTACTACCTGAAAAATTCAACAAGAACTTCGACGTTTCGAGCAAAGGCCCTTCATCTGGCATTTTTATTCGTGCCGTGCCGAAAATCGTGCGTATAGTGTAAACGGGCCTCAAATTCGCACTTTTTCTAGCACATCCCATGGTAATATTAACCCATGCACAGAAAGCTGTTTTATCCGTTGAGAAACTTTGATTGGCAAAATTGTATAAACTGAACTTAGCATAGATATTAATGCTAAATAAAATATGACAACCCAACCATGTGTTCATTCATCAGAGTTTTGTCATATATTTTCGGTTTTAATTTTTGAATATATCGAGGAATATTAGCATACCAAACTTTTCATAGCCAAAAATGGTTTTAAGGTAAAATAATTAATTTTTGCTTAAAGTGTAACACACAACATACATGCATCAGACAAAATCGAGAGATATAACAAAGAAAAAAACATGCATTTGAGAAATTTTCTGTCCAAATTAGGCCGAAGACTTCAATGACATCGTCGTTAGCCAAATTTACAGTATATTGAAGACAGAAAACTTATCTGAGACGACAAACGTTCCAGGGACAGGAAACTTCTTTTGAACACTCAATCACTTTTCAACAGTTGGAAAAGGCGCACATATGCACCTCTATAGCATCCTGCATGCATAACTAATTTTTCCTTTTGCTCAACATTTCCCCCATTCATATTCTATACTTTCAACCCTTCTCAACATTTGACTAAGATTGCAGATCATGAGCAACTCATAAATGGCCCTGTTTATATGACTTGGTGTAGCCGGAATGACCGCCAGGTTCACCGACGAACTCCGAAATCTGCAAAACCATGTTAAGTTTACAAGGTGAGTTTCTATTATACATCGAATCACTGTGTGTTTATAAAACTAAAATTGCATATGTGAATTTAGGTAATATATATTATACTGATTTATATTAACTGAGTTTCAAGTGAAGGACAGACGTTTTCTGAAGTTGTGAAAATTCATATAGTACGACAACAATGTAGTCCGCGGTAAAACAAGCTTTGCTTCATATCAGTCAACAGTGGAAGTCTTTAGAGCAATTCTACCTTGTATCATTGTGTATTTATACTAAGACTTTTAAGTTTGAAATGAAAATGACAAGTGTACTTTTGCATGAGTATAATTTAAAAATTGAAATGCTACGAAATATTTTGAGGTTCATGATCTGCAGCTGCATTATTCACAGTATCGCGAGAATATATCATGGCGATGGCGATCGACATTGTCGGTTTTATGCCCCTAGCTAATTCTTATGCATCGATAACTATATGTATGAAAATCACTGTAAAATTATTTGTTGAAACTGTATTAAATTTATGTCTTTTAGTTAATATTTTAGATAGTGACATGGTCGGTATTGACCACAAGAGTTTAGTACTTATTCCACTCTTCCAACCTCCCGGGTTCTGCATGAATATCGCAAAATAAGGTAAAAGGAGCATTTCAATGATTAGATAAATTCGTGGACATGAGCACAACATTAGAGTACATTTATGCTGTTGCACTTCATGTGTGATCAATACTATTCTAATATTGATCTGAAAAGGAGCCGCAAAATATGTCTCTTGTATTTGTGTAGAATCGAGCCAGCTTGAGTATCCGAGAAAGCTCTTTTTACTGAGGTGAATTCAATATACGTGTACATTAGACTGTTGAGTTGGGCACGCTCGCAAAGTAAAACCAGGATCAGCATCGAATGGACCATTCCCCTATTAAACTAACTTTGGAACTAGGAAATTGTATCAGTACATGGAAAGAGCATCCTAAGTTTAGTAAAATTGGAAAGTTTGGTTGCGAAATGTTGTAAAATGTGGAAAATATAGCGCTGTGAAGTTTGGTAAAAAGTGGTAACCTTTTTCCGTGCGTAATACAAAAGTATACAAAATGTACCAACTTCACAGCGCTATATTTTCCACATTTTACAACATTTCGCAACCAACAATTTTACTAAACTTAGGATACTTTTCCAGCTGTACTGATACAATTTCCTAGTTCAGAAGTTAGTCTAATAGGGGAATGGTCCATTCAACAAAATCATATTTTTGCGAATCAGTCTGACGGTTAAAACCCACACAGACCTGTATTTCGCCACACTGTAACAGTAATCTACAAGACCTAGTGGACTCTATTCATAATTGGACTATTGCAAACAAGATGAAACTTAATGTTGCTCAGTGTAAAGAAATGGTCATTGACTTTTCAAAAGAAAAACGGAATTTTTCATCATTATTAATTATTGACGTAGCAGTAGAACGCGTAAAATCCGCTCATATTTCCTTTCAAGATAATATGAATTGGAGTGACCATGTACACCAAATCGTCAAAAAGCAGGAAAAGACTTTATATGCTCAGACTATTAAAACGATCGAACGCCAACGTGAAAATATTGTGCGCAGTTTTCACTACCATCATAAGACCAGTTTTAGAATATGCCTGCCAACATCCAAAATTATTTAAGTGAAGACATCGAGAAAATCCAAAAACGCGCACAAAAAATTATTTTACCTTCATTAAGCTATGGACAAGCACGTGAGCTTACTGATTTTCCGTTACTTAAAACATGCCGCGAAGAACTATGTGCACAATTCTTTGCAAAACAATGGAAATAGCAATAAATTTAGTGAACTCCTCATCCCTAAAACCTCGTCAGGTTACGACATGAGGTCAAAATGTAAATATAAGAACTTCTTATGTAAAACGGATAGATTTAGGAACTCCTTTTTACCCCAAATTATCTCTAAGGAAAACAGTAAATAGGTATTGTATTTTAAAATTTTAATTGTAAATATATCGTTGTCTATTAGATTTATAAATATTGTAATTACCGATGCAATTTATCCTCCGGTTACAAGATCACACTGTTAGTTTGAGAGTGTTAAAATAGCACCGTCATATGTGCTAAATTGACACCATCAGGTGGTGCTAAATAGAAAGTGCTATTTTAACACCGATTTTGGTGCCAATTTAGCAGCGTTAAGTTGGGTGTCAATTTTTAAAGTGCTAATTCAGCCCCTGAAATTTTTAACACCTTTTTTTGGGTGCTAAAATAGCACCATTTTTATCAGCAAAAGTGCCAAATTTACACCCTTTGCATAGTGCTAAATAATGGGTGCTATTTTGACACCATCAAAACGGTTAAACATAACCCACTAGAGGTGCTAATCTAACACGATTTTAGGGCTAAATATATTAGGGATGTTTAAGTCAAATTACATATTTCTACGGAATATTTTTTTGATATATCGCCAATCGCCATGTATAATATCTTGTGATAATCATAATTATAGACGTTATAATACACAATTTAAGCTCTATGGTGTTTTGTTGTGTCGGATCTAGTTTGCAGTTTTAATAAAAAAATTCTTAAATTCTTATATGATCGAAATCTGCAGAGGAAATTTCATTCACAGCATTATATTGACCTAAATTTAGCATAGGCATTCAGATCAGCTTATTGGCGAGCAAGGCTAGGTAAATTAACTCAACACAACCGTGTATTCCTTGGCATTGATGAGAAATTTCTGTAAAATATTTTCAGTTTTTATTTTTTAATCCAAATTCTGCATACGGGCAGCATTCATTACGCAACGGGTTAAATATTTCATTAATTCTTAAGGTGTAATATAGAACTTCGAGCAAAAGCCATAACAATGCAAAGAACTTCGATCATGCGTTTCACAAAGTTTTGACCAAAATTGCATATAATTGTCATTGCCATTCATATATTGGAGAAATATACAGGCTGTATAATAGTATAGATATAGATATATATTACAGTTTAATACTATATAATTAATGCATGGTATAATAATATAATAGTAGCGTGATCTTGTCTTAAGCCGCAAACGCCTGTGAGACAGAAAACGTCTATATTGAAAACCCAACCACTCTTCAGGAGTCGGAAAAGGTGCATTCACTTTTAGTGGCCTGCATAGATAATATTTCCCTGCATAACTAATTTTTCCTGCATAACTAACTTCCTGCATATTAACTCATTCTTCATGCGTAACTAATTTTTACTCTGATCAATGCTGTGATCAATTTTGATACAAGAATTGTTGGTTACGCCTTCATCTTGATTATTTAAAAACAACATATTTTTCTTGGACTGAAAATCTGCAAATCAGAAATATGCTTAATAATGTCTTTCATGCTTAATAATTTTCGGAATATAAGGTGGTTTAGCCTATAGGTCTTATTTCAAAGCCTGTTCTTTTCGTTTTCGAATAAGTGGTCATTTGTGTCTTTAGTGCAAGTAATAACTGCAGAAGAGAAAATTTAGTACGTAGAACCCATCAGTTTTTTATGCCGTTCAATGATGTAATTTCACTGTGTTATTTCATTTAGTGTGTGAAATTCTGGAAATTTGATGTTTAGACTTTGGTGTTGTTGTTGCCACACGAGAAAAATGAGTAAGAATAATTTAATAAAATTTTACAAGATATTTGGTTGTATTGTTTATTTTCTAGTCCTAAATCCAATCCAAAACAAGCCATAAAAATAACTTTACCGCAACCGCAACGCACGTAAAGTTAGTGAATGAACGGAAAGTAGTGCATGGAAAGATGCAGTTGTTTGGTTTTGATGACGCATCGCCAAAATATTCAATTTTATCGCTTTGTTGATAAAAATAAGTTTTAGTATATATCAATTACATCTCAAATTTTAGATTCTCCAATCCCAGTCACTTAAAACACTATTATTCGCGAACCAATCACGTTCAAATTTAAAACGAAACCCACCGTTAGAAGAGCTGAATTGCTACGCTTTAAAGTGAATGTAAACATAAAAGTTTTACTTTATTAGTCTTTTCAAAATTTACATTCGAATCGAGGAATGCGTTATTTTCGATACACCCTGCATAGGTCTTTTTTGGTTTGATGTAGATGGATTACCTGCTTGACCAGGATCTGGAAAACGACTCTCAATTAAGGTTATATATGTTTTGTTCTACCGATATGGTCACTGCTTGTTCTATATAACTTATAAATCGTAATTTAGAGTGAATGACAAACTTTTCTGTACCTGTGAGAATGTGGCCTTATTGGTATCAGAGCCCCAATGTTGTGCGCGATAAAAGAAAGAAGATTTCGCAAGACTGTTGTAATCGAATTTCTTAGCAAGGTGTGAATAGTGAAAGGCAAGTTTCATGCAAATTTTCATTTGAGTCTCTTCTCTACATTCTTCTATATTTTAACTTATCTTTCTTTTTTCAAGTGAACAAAAGATGTTTTCTCTACGTTTGATAATAGTGCTAAATTTTACTCTTGAGGCGGAATACCTTGAGCTTCAGATGCATATTTGTGAATTGTATCGACAGTTCGTACAAAAGGCCGATGGACATTGTCTGCCTTGCCCCCCTTCTTACGTTTACACGACTCGAAAACAACTGCATCACTAATGATATGTTATATAGTTATGTCGTTCGACATAAATACAACAACATATAGATAGATAGATAGATAGATAGATAGATAGATAGATAGATAGATAGATAGATAGAGAGATAGATAGATAGATAGATAGATAGATAGATAGATAGAAGTCTTTATTGTCACTACTCAAAACACACGTCTGAGTTTACAGGTTTGAATTATATATGCTATGTAAGAAAATTATCCGCTATTTACAAATTGAAAGCTACTTATTAGCTAAAATATGGAAGACTATTATAAAATGTAATTAGATATTAAAGATTACGAAAGAATGTCAAATAAACTTGAAAAGACATCTATTTAAGAAAGAGCATTTAAAACGCTCAGTTCTTACTATAGGCAACTCGAACTCGTGTCCTCTCTGTCTCAACGGTCTATTTAACTTATTTGGCAACAACTCTTGTAAAGCATTGTCCTGTTATTTTGTTCCATAACTTTATGTCCCTTTTAGAAATAATTTCCATAAAATTCAGCTTTTCTGATATGTATCCGTTTCGATAGGCACGTCTGATAAATTTATCGATCTGGTTTATATACTTGCCATAATGGGCACCTCCCCAAAGCTCTGATCCGTAGGTAAGTAAAGGCATTATCAGGCTGTTGAATAAGAGGTCCCGCTGTTTAATGGGCAAACCATAATGCTTACAAACTCGCATTATATACATTCTTCCACTGGCTTTTCTAATCATTTCGTCAAATTGTAAATCCCATTTATTAGGCAGGTCCTCTAGAGTTATTCCTAGAATTTTCAACCATGTTTTGCGTTTAATATCTGGAACGACAGCTGGTAAAGGTGTTGAAATTTTTCCACGTATGACCATTTCATATGTTTTAGACATATTTAATTGCATCCTATTTCTCTCGGACCATTCTCTGATGTTGGCAACTTCGGTTGTAGACGTATCTTCGTTATCCTTCCCAGGAACCTCCAATGTCAGGTCATCAGCAAATTTCACCATCTCATTTTGAGTATGGATTGTTTTGATGTCATTTACCATAATGGAAAATAATACTGGACCTAAAACAGTCCCTTGGGGAACCCCCCTATTGATTTTCACATAGTCCGTAATAGTTCCGTCTACCTTTACCCTCTGATGACGATCCTTCAGAAAACTGATAATCCAGTTGATCACATATTGGTTAAGAGGAATATTTTTCAATTTTTTACATAAAATATCGTGCGGAACGCTGTCAAAAGCTTTACTGAAATCAAATGAGAAAACTCTCACGTATTTGGCGTCTTTTTCCAACCATTTTAGCCACGAATGTTGGCATTTAATCAAGTCCATTATCGAATTATGACCCCCCCTATAAGCAAATTGATCTGAGTCAATAGAGTCTTGAACAATGTGCGCAATTTCAGTTTTGTATATACACTTTTCGAATAGTCTCATGATAATGTCAGTCAACGATATAGGTCTTAACTGATCACAAGAACTGAATGTGGATTCTTTGGGTATGGGCACAAGATTGGCTTGTTTCCACATCGCAGGGACTTCAGCAACTCTCAGTGATGTATTGAATATTTGCGTAATGGTTGGAGCCAATTCAAATGCAAACTCCCTCCAGAACCAGTGTGGAAGGTCATCTGGGCCTGATGATGTACATTTTTGTTTTTGAAGATGACTGAGTACTATTTCCACTGTAAGCGAGGGGACTCTAGTACCCTCTGGGATTTTAAGTAGCTCTGGAGTGGTATAATGAGGATCAGTGCTAATATTTTGAAAAAACCCGATTTATTTCATTAGGATCGATAGTTGTTGTAACTGGAATATTGTTGTCTTTCCTTCCTGTAATTCTATTAACGTTAGACCACCAATCTTTTGTTCCTGACTTATGTTTTCGATTTTCATTCCTTACGGCATTAAGCTGATTTTTTCGGATAAGATCATTTATCTGTTCTTGTAAACGAGTATTAGCTTCGCTATTACTGGCCTCGATAGCCCGCTTTCTTTGTTTTAGTAAATGTTTAACCAAAGGAGAAATGAATGGAGGGTCTCTTGTTGACGTACGAACTTTGATCATTGGGAAGCTTTTCTCGAATTTTGGCCAGATACTTTGATAAAATTTTCCTACCATTTGATCAACACTTTGCCCTTCTGTAGTTATTTCATTCCAATCAGTTGCTTCTAGCTCATTCAACATGTTTAGTTTTCTGTGTTGTCTCACGTCTCTAAAATACGAATTTGATCTTTTGCTTTAATAACATCCCGTGGGTATACTATAACCATACTATGATCTGATCTTACCAAACTTTTCATGACTTTTACTTTTTCCAATAATGTGGAATGTTCGTAATAAAGACGTCTAATATATTATCTCCTCTTGTGGGTGCTTTGACCATTTGACAAAAAGGATAGTTGATTTAATAGGGTACGAACATTTAGTTTATTTAAATCCCCTGCAATTATTATCTTAGTATTAGGTTGGGATAATAGTAAGTGGTCACATGAGTCTAACAAGAAATCAACTAAGTCATTGGGATCATATGTATGATCTGGAGGATGATAGATGGCTGCGACATGGAAGATAGAGTTTTCAGTTGTGATTTTTCCCCATACTCATTCAAAGTCATTAGTTAAATTTGGTAACAGCTCCATTTTCCAGTCATTCCGGCATATTATTGCCACCGCCACCACGACGATTTGTTCTGTCTTTCCTTAAGATGGAATAACCAGAAGGACAGATGAGAGAATCACATACAAAACAATTTAGCCATGTTTCAGAGATACAACAGATATCTATATCATTATTTTTAAGATCTGCATATAATGCCGGAAGAGCATCCGGCTTTACAATCGATCTTGCATTCAATACTAAACATTGTGGGGTTCGTTGTGGCTTACTTGGCTCACGTCCAACTATTTTTACGTATTTCAAGTTACGAGAACGCTGGTGAGATTGTCGAGTTCTTTTGAACTGTCGGCATGAAATTCGAACAGGAATTGTATTTGCCATTATACTAGGGTTGGGTAATTTCCGCTTAGGTTGACTTGTCATTTTCAGCCCGGACTGGTGCTTTTTCATTTTGTTGCCACAGATTGCAAGAAATAAATTTTGGACAAAAATTTTCACACACAACAATCGAGCTACAACTTGATGGGAGAACAATTTTTGCTGAGACTTTTACATTTCGTTTACTTTGAAACACATAAATTTTTGTTGTATAAATATTTCTTTCCACTAAATACGAATAAATCTGTTTTTCTTTAACATTTTCATCAATTCCAGAAAGGAAGAAACGTTTCTTTTTCTTTTTCGCTTTACACCAATAAATCCATCACTAGGCGGATCACCGGGTAAATTATCGCCCTTAACTTGATTACTTTCTGCATCCATTAAGGTTATATCTGAAGCTTTGGAATCATTTATTGAGAAGGAATGGCTTTAACAACTTCTGCATAAGTTATTTCATTTTGATCACTAATTTCAATAAGTTGACGAGTACTAGGCTTAGCGGCTGTTTTGTTTTGATTTCCATCGCTTTTGCTTGATAACTTCGACTCATTTTCTTTTGTCTCCGAAACACTATAGCCTATATTGTTGTTGTTATTCTCTCGGGTATTAGGCGATTCTGCTATAACAATACAACTATCGGCCGCATCGAGTTGATTTGCATTTCTAATTTCAGTGGTTTGCGTTTTAATAGGTATTTCACTCAAATCAATATTATTTTCCAAGCGTATTTGTATTTCGGAAACTGTACAGTGAGTCAGAAAAGTCAAAAAGTGATGCCTTGAAATAATAATAATATAAATAAAGATTCTTTGAAAGAAAATGCAAATATGAAGTTCAATTTCAAAAGGTTCACTATTGTATTAAATTTCAAAGGCATCACTTTTTTCTGACTCACCCTGTATAGACGAAATGCCAGAAACAGATTTTGCTAACGAATGAATCATTTCATTATTCATCAACAAGTCGGCTTTAAGGCTTTCAATTCTTTCAGAAGAAGTGCCCGACGACATGCTTGATGGCTGTTGTGACGAGGGAGCGGCTGTTGTTAAGTTATTTGCACACATATGTTTACATACCAATTGCTTTATTTCGTTCGATTTTTCTCCATCAAACGATAACAAGTTCTTGTTCTTTCGCCAAATTATAGTCGTATCACCAGAGCTAAAAACCTTTTTATCGCCTCCAGGCTGCGACCATATTCCTTCTAACTTTAGAATAACTTTTACGAATCGCTTCAGCAATTCAAAGTTGCCTGACCAAGCAAGGCCAACGTTATCAATTAAATTTGATAAATCCATAATATAAAACCAATATCGAAGGTTATTCGACACAAGATATACACAGTGATATCAGTGCTATCATGACAGTATGAGAGTCATTTTAAAATTGTTGATACTACAAATTCTGTAGGTGTTACTAATTATGTCTTTGATGCTTTGAATGGTGAAATTGTCATTGATCAAATAATTTAACTTTTCGTACAGGGTAGGGTATACTTTCCAAACCACTCGAGTTCTCCATAACTCAACGGAATGGGCCAAATTTTACATTATTTGGTAAGTGAATTTACAGCAGAAAATAGGGTGCATTTAGGCTGCTGCATTTCATGTGTGTAATTGTTTGCTGTTTTAGAATGCCTGAAAAAGCAGAGCAAAATCTGTTTCTTGGGTTGTATGTGCATGGAGACGAACCAGCTTAGGTACACGAGAAAGCTCTGTTTAATGATGTGAATTCAATCCGCGTTGAATTTGCAGATTAAGGTTGCGAAACAGGTTGAGCCGATCGAAAATCATCATTTTTGTATTTTTACATGAATGTATTCTTGATGCCGAGATATTTTATATGGTGACAGCACTACAGATCATAACCGCTGGGTTTAAAATATCAAGGTGGTCATAGCAGTAAGCTGCGTTTTGCGGCGTTTTGGTCGGTGTTTATTGCAATATCAAGCAATCTACAGACTTTAGTGCCTCAAGTGGAGTCTAAAACTTCGTGGCTGGTATCAAATGCATTATGAAACCGAATTAAAAGCCTTGTAGGGGACTTAGTGTCCTTTTGCTGTACACCTGCCTTACGAGTTAAGGCGAATTTTTAAAAAAAAAAAAAAAAAAAAAAATTTAAAAATTTAAAAATAAATAAATAAAAAAAATAAAGGGAAAAAAAAAATAAAATAAAGAAATAATAAGCGATTGGTCTTACTATTATGCACTATACTCGAAATATAATTGAACCACGGTTACCATGAGAATAAACAGTTTCTTTTGAGAAGGTGCCACCTGGCTGTCATTTCGAGGAAGTGGGCGATGTTTTTGCTCTGATAATCGAAAACCCCGCGAAACCTTTTCGTCTTCGTTTCTGCGTGATGAATTTTCAGGAAATCTGGTAGGTGTAAAAACCACATTTTCACGGAGGACGGCACGAAAACAAGAGCTACAAAAGCGTGTCCGGTAGCTATATGATTAATCATTTCTTTTTCATTAGTCTATTAATTTATCGCCCTTTGAACTGAACACACAACAATGTAGTAAGAACGAAGGTTATATATCACGAAAAGAAAAAAGAAAACCTATAGCTACCGCACACACTTTTGTAGAGATATCAGATATCTGACTTTCGTAATAGCTTGCTGCCCGCAACGTGTCTCGTAACCTTAAGATAGGCAGTCTGGCGAAACAAAACACCCAGGATGAGCATCAAATTCCGTCAACAGAAATCGCACTTTTGCGAGTCCGTCTCACGGTTATTATCCACGGAGACCTTCTATGATCGAAATCTGCAGAGAAATTTCATTCACAGCTTCAGATTATAAGAGACAGAAAATTTGTTTGAGCCTGTAAGACAGAAAACGTCTATATTGCACACTCAACCATGCACGTCAGCAGTCGGAAAAGGAGCATTCACTTTTAGTATCCTGCATAAATAATATTTCCTGCATAACTAATTTTTCCTGCAGAACTTATTTTTGCTACATAACTATTTTTTATTCTAATGCTCTGATCATTTATGTTACCATGCAGGATTTCTGCTTAGTCCTTCTTCACCTTCTCTGTTAAAAAGTCTGTTTTTTCTGCAGATCAGCAAATTATAAATAGAGCCTGTATGTAGCTAATTTAAAGATGACGCGATTGACCGGGATCTGTAAAACTCTCTCAAGGCATTCTACACATCGTTACTGCTTGTTTTGTATAACTTATAAATCGTAGTTTACAGTGAAGGACAGGACTCTTCTTTACCTATGAGAATGTGGCTCTTGCAAGACCACAATGCAGTGCGCGATTGCGCAAGATTATTGTGATCTTATTTCTTCGCACCATATCAAGAGTTGAATGTTTTATGCAATCTTACAAGTGGGTTTCAATTCTACATCTTTCCACTTTAATTTTTGTGTTATATAGGTTTCAAGTGAAGGAAAGATCTGTTGTGTACCATCGAGAAAAGTGCTACGTTTTACTTCTACCTAATGCCTTGAGCTTCAGATCATTCAGATGTGTACTTTTGTACTGTATCGACAGTATTGTACAGAAGGCGATGTCGATGGAAATTGTCTGTTCTGCGCCCTCTCTTACGTTGACTGGAAAACAATTGTATCACAACGTTGTTCGACATAAAATACTAAAATATAGGAGAGTCATATTATAAAACTTTTGATACTGCAAGCTCTAAAATTGCAATGTCTTTCATTTCATGTTTTATTTCAATATTAGTATAAATTTTGCATACGAAATGAGCTTTCCTGCGTTCTGATTGGTTATTGCACTAGTAAATCTGAGGCATTATTTACTAGCCTGCTAGTAAATAATGCTTTCCAAAAGAATGGCCTGGCAAAGTTGTTTGAAACCTTTTTAAACGATGAAAAAAACTCCCAAAAGAAGAACAAAAGTTTAGTGTTTTTCTATAAAAGGTAAGACGCCTTTAAATACTTTGTATCAAACTTTTTTTGACAATTTATATCATCTAAAAACTCCGAAACATCCGTGATACGCTTCAAACTTTGTCCGTTTTGTTTCAAGTTTCCTAGCAAAAAAATATACTTTAAGGCTGGCAAAACCTGGCTGTTAATAATATTTTTAAATCATTTTACTTTGTATATATATATTTGTATCTATCCGAGACTCTCTATGGTAACCATATTCACTTTTAAATGTTTTGTTTTTGTCGTGCTTTATCAATATATTTATAATTATGTTTTCGAAACTCGCATGTGAGATTTGTATACTAGCTATAATATCATCAGTTTTTCGGTTGAATTTTCGTATTTTTCTGTTTTTTTTCAGGACAGAATAACCAGAATCTCAACAATATATTTTAAATGTCAATTCACCGCTACAATTTTATCTTCCATACCTATAGGCATTGATCTATTCTTTGCAAAGTGTGTTTTTATGCTCTGTTTTGCTGAGGCTGAAAATAAACAACTTGTCGTTTGGAAAATTTTCGCAAAACAAAGTTCGTAAGTTGAGTACAGCATTTCTCCACATTTTCAACTACAAACGTAGCCAGTCAGCCTGTCCTAGCTTGTGTATTATATTCTAAACAGAGATTTAGTAAGATAAAAAACTTTGTTCTGTTCTCGAAAAAGGAAACTACTTTTGAAAGTGCGTGCGAACAAGAGACACTGCAACACTATAAAATAAAGCAATTGTAAACCGGCTGAACATAACTTAATTTCTGAATTTTTAAACTGATATTTAAAGCTGTTGTTTAATTTCATATGCAAAATTTATACTAAAACAATTATTCGCCTCAGGCTCAGTGATTATGGTGAATATTCACCTCGACTTCGTCTCGGTGAATATTCACCGATAATCACTTCGCCTTCGGCGAATAATTGTTAAATAATATTGTCACTGACCAGAATATTCAGTTCACTTTCCGTGGTTTCTCAACCGCACGGAGTTCCATAACTCAATGGAATAGACAAAAATATAATCGTTTCCGTAAATGAATTTACAGCGCACAAAAATCAGAGCGCATTAATTTTATGCTGGCGCATTTCATCTGTGTTCTATTCTGTTCTACAATGACTACAAAGCGCCGCAACATCTGTTTCTTGGGTTGTATTTGTATAGAGACAAGCCAGCTTATTAGGTACCCGAGAACGCTATGTTTACTGAGGTAAATTTAATCCGCGTTTACATTAGACTGTTGAGTTATATAGGCAGGCAGAGATGAGCATCGAATGCATTAGAAATCGACATTTCGCGAGGCCGCTTCACGGTTATGACCCATAGAGACCTACGATGGAAATCCGCCGAAAATATCATCGCATTTTATATATATACTAATCTAAATTATATTAATCTAAACTTAGCATAGGCACACGGGCCAGGTAGGCGAGCTAGGCTAGGTAAATGTTGTCAAATATTTTCGGTTTTTGTCTTTGAATCCAAGAGGCAAGAATAGTATATTATCAAACAGTGTGAAAGTCTTGAGTCAAGACAAGCGACGCCTTGAAAGGTCAGAACACAGTATGCCCCGGTACTATTATATAAATCCACCATATTGGAAAAGTATTGTTTCCATAGCAACCGCATGATATGAGTATTTCTTTATAGTTCAAACTCTTTAGTTATTTCTTATTACAAGTCAGATACTGTTTGCTTTTCAAAGAATAACAATTTACGAAAAATCTCAAGTTGTGAAATTTCCGCTGTTTTGGAACGATCAGACCATCTCAAGCGAAATCCGAGCAAGTATATATTACCGAGATTACAATTTTCTACCGGTTTCCTACCTTGTATTTTGCGAGAGGGTTCCAAAACGCTGAACGTTCTAAGCTGCTTTGAATTCTTACATTCTTACATGAGATAATACGCGAATTGACACACAAAGATATACGTTAAGCGTTTATTAAACAACTAGTCTATAATGACATGTCACTTGTCGCTAATACAAGAAATAGCTTCTCAGCATTCAGTTTGTTTCACAGTACAACATAAAGAATAATCGATGAAATGAAGCTGATATAGTACTCCATGTTACATGCAGAGGAAATCCGGGGGCACGCAGGCAGGTCCCCAATGGCACCATTTGCTAAAATATGAAAATGAAAAATCAATGTTAAAATACGTAAACTAAACTTACTATTATACTTGAGAGATTACATGATCAAACTACCTTAAAAATATAGAAAGAAATTCGACGTTCGAGAGAAGGCCCTTCTTCCCCACGGCACGGAAATTAGCAACGTGGATCGCGAAAAGACAGACTCATGAATACCATAACGTAACACCAACACTATACCGCTGACAGAGTAAACGTTTTGAAATGCTGAAAATCCTGACAGCTTTATATTTTATAGGGCAACCAAACTAAAAACAATATAATCTCTCTGATCTATCAAAGAGTGAGTAAAATAAAGGAAAATTATAAATTATATTTTGGCTGTAACTGTTAATACCAATGCGTATCAAGAACAACCCGGCTAATCTCGAAAACGAAAAACTTCGTTTCATATAGACGCTGTAATATAAACTATCAATTTATAGTATTTTATTAAGCATTGTGAAAAATTTAACAAGGCCTTTTTAAGAATTTGCAGAGGGGTGCCATCAAGGAAAAGGAACCTAACAAGATGGTAAACTGGAGGTTTACTGGAAAATTTTCGTATTCTTGAGCTTCCTAGGCTTGATTTCCTGCATGTTCGTGCAGCAATAATATTTATATATCCCATCTGGATGGGACTGAGCATTCAGTAGGGAAGGAGGATTTGTTATGGGATTAAATATTATAACACTTTTCCCCTGAACTAAGTCATTTTCTCCTTTTTTGTTTATATTTTAGACAAAAGGGACCTTCACTGGAGGGGGGAGCACAAATGCACAATACTATACTTGTGCAGGAGGGGGGAAACATGGGTGCTGGGAAGACCTTGGCCCATCAAGTTTATATGTAAAAAAGGGCCTTGAAATTTAACAGTGCCTTTAGTCATATTCGGCATGAAAAGTCCTATAAAGTTATCCTCACCATATTAACGGTGGTCTACAAAGTATTGGACACGCGATGTTACGACGAGCATCACCGTTTTCTATCTGTTGAAAGAAAAGGAATTATATTTCACAAACAAGAAAAATCGTATGGCATTAACGGAATTATCTGCTATTTAACAGAGAAAATGCATCTGGCATTGGGAAGTGAAAAATATAAGGCTATAGGGGCATACTAATAATGAATTACAAAATGTAGTTTTCTGCATCAGGTTGTGAGCTGAGAAAAAAAAAGAAAAATATTTTTGAAACACACTTTTATTTTCGTGATAACAGTCAATAATTTCCACCCTATTTTTAAGTTCACTCTATCTTTTTAAGTATATTCGTGCTGAACCATGTTTTCGCCGCATTATTACATCCTCGCTAACAAAGAATTTTGGGTTTAAATGTCTTGTTCCATATTCTTATGAAACACCTATTAGATTTATCTTTGTGAACCAATGCAAAATACTTGAATATCACCGCGCATGAATCAATGGTGCATGCGAGAGCATCGCGGTCTCGCGCTCAGAACCAAGCCTCTATTTTCCATATTGCAGCATTACGTTCAGAACAATTCCTGAAGTAAAACATTACATTTAATGACGTGTAAGACTAAAAGCGTTCATTTTTCGTGCGAGTAACCAGAACTTGGAATGCACTTCCTGCAAACTTAAGACTCGAGAACATAACTTTAAGCCATTTCAAATCTTTATTGCGGGAATACTACCTAACGCCCTGAACCATTTTTTGATGCTGATTATCCAAGAACTTGGAAGACTGTGTGTTTAAAATGTAATAGTGCTCGCAGTTTGAACTGTGAAACAATTTGTTGGTGTTAGTTAGTTTTTAGATAATTATATATGTTCAAAAGGGCCCACAGTAATTGCATATACTTTATGCTGTTGTGGCGTCCCCACCAATTGTCTATATGTTTTTTATTGTTTGTAGGTTGTGGTGTCACGTTTGTGTGTTTGTGTCATGTTTGTGTTTGGCGAAGTTAAATAAATAAAATAAAATAAAAAATAAACAAAAAAGAAGCAAAATTGAAGAATGAAATTGATGAAACGAAATATTACCATTTTGACTCTACCTCAAAAATATACATCAAAAGAACATATATATTCTGTAATTTTTGGAAATGATCGCTCTTTTTTGTTCTTAAGAAACCTACAATTAAGCCTGACCGCGTAATAACGGACCAGAATTCCTGGAAGATCTTACTAACTTACTTCATCAGCTTGAACATCTTCAACACGCCGAAGTCTTGCAGAAGACAGGCTGGTATAAATAACCAACAACAACACAACTGCACAAGCAAATTTCATTCTTGTTGACACTAAAGAACGACGAAATATATCAATCAATACTCTGTTACGTTACGATCTATGTCGAACGTGTACAGTTTTGATCGAGCAAAAAGCGTACAATCTCTCGCGATGGTTCAATTTGATCCTGCAGTTCATACACTGAGTGAGAAACGAATTGCCAATAATTTTATGTAGAAGATTTAAATCCCTTTGGGTGTTGATGTCGCCAAGTATAATCACCATGTTTAGCGTGAAAATCATAAAAATACTTAAGTTTAGCTTTAGCATTAGTTTAGGAAGGCTATGGTAAGTCTCATATTCGACTCATATTCGCGCGTTAGAACTCTTAGGTATGAAAACATTATAGAAAATAGGAAAGGATAATTCGTTTTCACATTATCCTCGTATTTTCACAAGAACAGTCCAATAAAATGAATTTTAAACACTGAATTTTCCACATACCTCAATATGTAATATAAATTCGGTTCAGACTGCAACGGGCAACACTTCCCGAGAATGTTTAGTTTGGCAATGTACTTAGGGCATTTTCGGCCGAAATTTATATCCGAGGCAATACGGAAAATTAGCAACAATATAGCGATAATTATAAGCCCGCCTATCAAGCACTCTACCATGCCAACAGACTTCAAACTCGGAAAAGGTTCTAATATCTTGCATATAAATAACTCTTTCCTGCATAGCTAATTTTTCCCGCATAACTAATTTTCCCCACATAACTAATTCTGCCGCATAATTAATTTTGCTTATGAATCCCTGCGTCCTTAATTTGACGCTCCTAAAATCTTCTATAATATCTTTGTAAAAAGGCATTATATAGCTTAAATATAATCTATCAGATCTATTTTGAATTTTTTTAACGCGTTGCTTGTGTCCTAATTAGTACTACGACCACAATACAGTGCGCGTTTAAAAAATATATTTCGCCATACTGCCATAATCTCTTTTCTTTTCAGCATATGGAAACTTGGAAAGTGCATGGAAGGTTGAAGCAAATTTACAAGGCAATTATTATTCTACTTGATGCTATTGTGTGTTTTTAACTAAATTAAATCGTTTTTTGTACCTTTCAGTGTAATCTTTCAATGCTATACGAAACGCATAGAATTTGAGACGCTTTTTCTGAACTGTATTGACATATCATACAAAAGCATGCCGATTAAAATTGAATGTCTTCTGTTCTGCGCCACTTCCTTGCAATGTTAACACAATTCGAACAACAACTGTACCACAATATTATTCAACATTGAATGCCAAACAATATGAGAGTCATTGTGAAATTAATGCCGGGTAAAACGTGTCTTTGAGCTCGTATTTCAATAGTGAAAAAACGCGGGAAAATCTTCGCAACCATTTCCTTGATAACTTTTCCAGGCTGTAATCAGCAATGTTTAATACATATGTTGAATGAAACGGAAATATAGTTCAGATTGCAGAATATTTAACATTAATGCTTCGACAATTATAGTGCCAATCTCCCGCGTGTTCCATAACACGGTGGAGAAGTCAATAAATTCATGATACATGCATGCTAAATTCATTTACAGCACCGAATTAGAGTGCATTCATGCTAGTGCATATCGTGTTCGAGCGTCGGAGAATGTGTCTCTTTGGAGATTTTGTATTGAGGCGAGCAGGCCTGGCTACCCGAGTAAGCTCGCTTTACTCCGTGAGGTGAAGTTAAGGTTTGTTTATACATGAGACAGTTCAGGCGGGGCAGGCTCGTAAAACAAAACACCCGGGATGCGCACTGCGTATATAATATAATTTAACCTATAATGCAATTATATTATATCTAATGCAAGTCAAAAGCCCGTTTATACTATACGCTCAATTTTTATGGCACGACACGGATGAAAATGTTACCCATACCAAATTTACACGCCTGCTAAGTCTATATATACTAGTATAGACCTAGCACACGTCAGGTAAATTTGCTACATAAATTTTTATTCGTGAACGTGTGGTGCCAGTGTAGGTAGCGTCTATACAATAAGCTTCGCGTCTTTAGGGTCATTTACTACCTGAAAAATTCAACAAGAACTTCGACGTTTCGAGGAAACACCCTTCATTTGGCATTTTTATTCATACTGTGCCGAAAATCGTGCGTAGTGTCAACCGGGGCCTCAAATCGCACTTTTTCTAGCACACCCATGGTAATATTAACCCATGCACAGAAAGCTGTTTTGGCCGTTGAGAAACTTTGATTGGCAAAATTGTATAAACTGAACTTAGCATAGATATTAATGCTAAATAAAATATGACAACACAACCGTCTGTTCATTCATCAGAGTCTTGTCATATATTATCGGTTTTAATTTTGAATAGATCGAGGAATATTATCATACCAAATTTTTCATAGGCAAAAATGGTTAAGGTAAAATAATTAATTTTTGCTTAAGGTGTAACACACAACATACATGCATCAGACAAAATCAAGAGATATAACAAAGAAAAAAACATGCATTTGAGAAATTTTCTGTCCAAATTAGGCCGAAGACTTCAATGACATCGTCGTTAGCCAAATTTACAGTATATTGAAGACAGAAAACTTGTCTGAGACGACAAACGTTCCAGGGACAGGAAACTTCTTTTGAACACTCAATCACTTTTCAACAGTTGGAAAAGGCGCACACATGCACCTCAATAGCATCCTGCATAACTAATTTTTCCTTTTGCTCAACATTTCCCCCATTCATATTCTATACTTTCAACCCGTCTCAACATTTGACTAAGATTGCAGATCATGAGCAACTCATAAATGGCCCTGTTTATATGACTTGGTGTAGCCGGAATGACCGCCAGGTTTATACCGACGAATTCCGAAATCTGCAAAACCATGTTAAGTTTACAAGGTGAGTTTCTATTATACATCGAATGACTGTGTGTTTATAAAACTAAAATTGCATATGTGAATTTAGGTAATATATATACTGATTTAAATTAACTGAGTTTCAAGTGAAGGACAGACGTTTTCTGAAGTTGTGAAAATTCATATAGTACGACAACAATGTAATGCGCGATAAAACAAGCTTTGCTTCATATCAGATTTTACTTATTCCACTCTTCCAACCTCCCGGGTTCTGCATGTATATCGCAAAGGTGAAAGGAGCATTTCAAATTATTAGATAAATTCGTGGACATGAGCACAACATTAGCGTACATTTAGGCTGTTGCACTTCATGTGTGATCAATACTATTCTAATATCGATCTGAAAAGGCGCCGCAGAATATGTCTCTTGTATTTGTATAGAATCGAGCCAGCTTGAGTACCCGAGAAAGCTCTTTTTACTGAGGTGAATTCAATGCGTGTACATTAGACCGTTGAGTTGGGCACGCTCGCAAAGCAAAACCAGGATGAGCATCAAATTCAACAAAATCACATTTTTGCAAATCAGTCTCACGGTTAAAACCCACACAGACCTGTACAGTATTTCGCCACACTGTAACAGTAATCTACAAGACCTGGTGGACTCTATTCATAATTGGACTATTGAAACAACATGAAACTTAATGTTGCTACAAGTGTAAAGAAATGGTCATTAAGCTATGGACAAGCACGTGAGCTTACTGATTTTCCGTTACTTAAAACATGCCGCGAAGAACTGTGTGAACAATTCTTTGCAAAACAATGGAAATAGCAATAAATTTAGTGAACTTTAGGGGCTTCGGCGGCGCAATCGTCAGAGCACGCGCCTTTCACCTCTGATATCGTGGGTTCAAGTCCCGTTGGGGACGACTTATGATAGCTTTGTGAAAAGAGTTAGTCAACGCTCTGCCGAAAGTCGTGGGTTTTCTCCGGGTACTCCGGTTTCCTCCCACAGGGAATGTTGACAGGGTGGGTTGGGTTTAACCCCTAACTGGCCCTTCCATCGTAGCTGTGCTCCGTGATGGCGAGCAAAAGGTGGCTGCCATATGCGCCCTAGAAAGCCTTCGACTTGGTCACGTTAAGCTGTGTCCTTCGCAATTCAGCTTAGCTCTCAGCTGCAAGTAAGGATAATAAGCACCCCTGCGTACTTACTTACTTACTTACTTACTTAGGAACTCCTCATCCCTAAAACCTCTTCAAGTTACGACATGAGGTCAAAATGTATAAGAACTTCTTATGTAAAACGGATAGATTTAGGAACTCCTTTTTACCCCAAATTATCTCTAAGGAAAACAGTAAATAGGTCTATTGTATTTTGAAATTTTAATTATAAAGATATCGTTGTCTATTAGATTTATAAATATTGTAATTACCGATGCAATTTAACCTCCGGTTACAAGATCACACTGTTAATTTGAGGGTGTTAAAATAGCACCGTCATGTGCTAAATTGACACTATGAGGTGTTGTTAAATAGAAAGTGCTATTTTAACACCGATTTTGGTGCCAATTTAGCAGCGTTAAGTTGGGTGTCAATATTAAAGTGCTAATTCAGCACCTGAAATTTTTAACACCTTTTTTGAGTGCTAAAATAGCACCTCTTTTATCAGCAAAAGTGCCAGATTTACACCCTTTATATATAGTGCTAAATAATGGGTGCTATTTTGACACCATCAATAGTGTTAAACATAACCCACTAGAGGTGCTAATCTAACACGATTTTAGGGTTAAATATGTTAGGGGTGTTTATGTCAAATTACATGTTTCACAAAAAATCGCAAGATAACCCAAGTAACATATCTCTACGGAATATTGTTTTGATATATCGCCAATCGCCATGTATACACATGGCCGATTATATACGACGTTATAATACACAATTTAACCTCTATGGTGTTTTGTTGTGTCGGATCTAGTTTGCAGTTTAATAAAAAAATTCTTACATGATCGAAATCTGCACAGAAAATGTTATTCACAGCATTATATTGACCTAAATTTAGCATAGGTATTCAGGTCAGCTTATTGGCGAGCGAGGCTAGGTAAATTAAGTCAACACAACCGTGTATTCCTTGGCATTGATGAGAAATTTCTGTAAAATATTTTCAGTTTTTATTTTTTAATCCAAATTCTGCATACGGGCAGCATTCATTACGCAACGGGTTAAATATTTCATTCTTTCTTAAGGTGTAATATAGAACTTCGATCAAAAGCCATAACAAAGAACTTCGATCATGCGTTTCACAAACTTTTGACCAAAATTGCAAATAATTCTCATTGCCATTGATATTGGGGAAATATACTGTATAATAGTATAGATATATAAATAGTACAGTGTAATACTATATAATTAATGCATGGTATAATAATATAATAGTAGCGGGATCTTGTCTTAAACCGCAAACGCCTGTGAGACAGAAAACGTCTATATTGAAAACCCAACCACTCTTCAGGAGTCGGAAAAGGTGCATTCACTTTTAGTGGCCTATACATAGATAATTTTTCCCTGCATAACTAATTTTTCCTGCATAACTAACTTCCTGCATATTAACTCATTCCTCGCGCATGCGTAACTAATTTTTACTCTGATCAATGCTGTGATCAATTTTGATACAAGAATTGTTGGTTACGCCTTCATCTTGATTATTTAAAAACAACATCTTTTTCTTGGACTGAAAATCTGCAAATCAGAAATACAGGTGGTATAAAAAACGTCTTTCATGCTTAATAATTTTCGGAATATAAGGTGGTTTAGCCAGTATAGGTCATATTTCAAAGCCTGTTCTTTTCGTTTTCGAACAAGTGGTCATTTGTGTCTTTAGTGCAAGTAATAACTGCAGAAGAGAAACTTTAGTACGTAGAACCCATCAGTTTTTTATGCCGTTCAATGATGTAATTTCACTGTGTTATTTCATTTAGTGTGTGAAATTCTGGAATTTTGATGTTTAGACTTTGGTGTTGTTGTTGCCACACGAGAAAAATGAGTAAGAATAATTTAATAACATTTTACAAGATATTCGGTTGTATTATTTATTTTCTAGTCCTAAATCCAATTCAAAACCAGCCATAAAAATAACTTTACCGCAACCGCAACGCATGTAATTAGTGAATGAACGGAAAGTAGTGCATGGAAAGCTGCAGTTTTTTGGTTTTGATGACGCATTGCCAAAATATTCAATTTTATCGCTTTGTTGATAAAAATAAGTTTTAGTATATATCAATTACACCTCAAATTTTAGATTCTCCAATCCCAGTCACTTAAAATACTATTATTCGCGAACCTATCACGTTCAAAAGTTTTACTTTATTAGTCTTTTCAAAATTTACATTCGAATCGAGGAATGCGTCATTTTCGATACACCCTGCCATAGGGCTTTTTTGGCTTGATCTAGGTGGATTACCTGCTTGACCAGGACGTGGAAAACGACTCTCAATTAAGGTTATGTTTTGTTCTACTGATATCGTCACTGCTTGTTCTATATAACTTATAAATCGTAATTTAGAGTGAATGACAAACCTTTCTGTACCTGTGAGAATGTGGCATTATTGGTATCAGAGCCCCAATGTTGTGCGCGATAAAAGAAAGAAGATTTCGCAAGACTGTTGTAATCGAATTTCTTAGCAAGGTGTGAATAGTGAAAGGCAAGTTTCATGCAAATTTTCATTTGAGTTTCTTCTCTACATTCTTCTATATTTTAACTTATCTTTCTTTTTTCAAGTGAACAAAAGATGTTTTCTCTATACGTTTGATAATAGTGCTAAATTTTACTCCTGAGGGAGAATACCTTGAGCTTCAGATGCATATTTGTGAATTGTATCGACAGTTCGTACAAAAGGCCGATGGACATTGTCTGCCTTGCCCCCCTTCTTACGTTTACACGACTCGAAAACAACTGCATCACTAATGATATGTTATATAGTTATGTCGTTCGACATAAATACAACAACATATGAGAGTCATTTTAAAATTGTTGATACTACAAATTCTGTAGGTGTTACTAATTATGTCTTTGATGCTTTGAATGGTGAAATTGTCATTGATCAAATAATTTAACTTTTCGTACAGGGTATACTTTCCAAACCACTCGAGTTCTCCATAACTCAACGGAATGGGCCAAATTTTACATTATTTGGTAAGTGAATTTACAGCAGAAAATAGGGTGCTTTTAGGCTGCTGCATTTCATGTGTGTAATTTTTTGCTGTTTTACAATGCCTGAAAAAGCATAGCAAAATCTGTTTCTTGGGTTGTTTGTGCATGGAGACGAACCAGCTTAGGTACACGAGAAAGCTCTGTTTAATGATGTGAATTCAATCCGCGTTAAATTTGCAGATTATTAAGGTTGCGAAACAGGTTGAGCCGATCGAAAATCATCATTTTTGTATTTTTACATGAATGTATTCTTGATGCCGAGATATTTTATATGGTGAAAACTATGTTACTATGTTATAGAACAAATTGATGGTTGTTTCGCGTGTGCCTAAAAGATATAAACAAAATCTCAAGAGATTTTGTTTATATCTTTTAGGCACACGCGAAGCAACCCTCAATTTGTTCTATATGTCCGTGGCCGACGCTGAATTAAAGTCTACGATATCCTTTACTATGTTATACTTCCGTTTAAAATTTGGTTAAAACATCTTTTGCGCGAAAACTGGCATGTGTTGACAGCACTACAGATCATAACCGCCGGGTTTAAAATATCAAGGTGGTCATAGCAGTAAGCTGCGTTTTGTGGCGTTTTGGTCGGTGTTTATTGCAATATCAAGCAATCTACAGACTTTAGTGCCTCAAGTGGAGTCTAAAACTTCATGGCTGGTATCAAATGCATTATGAAACCGAATTAATTAAAAGCCTTGTAGGCGACTTAGTGTCCTTTTGCTGTACACCTGCCTTAGGAGTTAAGGCGAATTTTTAAAAAAAATAAAATAAATAAATAAATAAAATAAAAAGCGATTGGTCTTACTATTATGCACTATATACTCGAAATATAATTGAACCACGGTTACCATGAGAATAAACAGTTTCTTTTGAGAAGGTGCCACCTGGCTGTCATTTCGAGGAAGTGGGCGATGTATTTGCTCTGATAATCGAAAACCCCGCGAAACCTTTTCGTCTTCGTTTCTGCGTGATGAATTACTGGTAGGTGTAAAAACATTTGTTAAGCTCGGGTTTTGTCCAATTTCCTTCACATTTTCACGGAGGACGGCACGAAAACAAAAGCTACAAAAGCGTGTGCGGTAGCTATATGATTTCTTTTTCATTATACTATTAATTTATCGCCCTTTGAACTGAACACACAACAATGTAGTAAGAACGAAGGTTATATATCACGAAAGTTATATATCACGAAAAGAAAAACGAAAACCTATAGCTACCGCACACACTTTTGTAGAGATATCAGATATCTGACTTTCGTAATAGCTTGCTGCCCGCAACGTGTCTCGTAACCTTAAGATAGGCAGTCTGGCGAAACAAAACACCCAGGATGAGCATCAAATTCAACAGAAATCGCACTTTTGCGAGTCCGTCTCACGGTTATTATCCACGGAGACCTTCTATGATCGAAATCTGCAGAGAAATTTCATTCACAGCTTTAGATTATCAGAGACAGAAAATTTGTTTGAACCTGTAAGACAGAAAACGTCTATATTGCACACTCAACCACGCACGTCAGCAGTCGGAAAAGGAGCATTCACTTTTAGTATCCTGCATAAATAATATTTCCTGCATAACTAATTTTTCCTGCAGAACTTATTTTTGCTACATAACTATTCTGATCATTTATGTTACCATGCAGGATTTCTGCTTAGTCCTTTTTCACCTTCTCTATTAAAAATTCTGTTTTTTCTGCAGATCAGCAAATTATAAATAGAGCCTGTATATGATTTGATGTAGCTAAGATGACGCGATTGACCGGGATCTGTAAAACTCTCTCAAGGCATTCTACACATCGTTACTGCTTGTTTTGTATAACTTATAAATCGTAGTTTACAGTGAAGGACAGGGCTCTTCTTTACCTATGAGAACGTGGTTCTTGCAAGACCACAATGCAGTGCGCGATTTCGCAAGATTGTTGTGATCTTATTTCTTCGCACCATATCAATAGTGGAATGTTTTATGCAATCTGACAAGTGGGTTTCAATTCTACATCTTTCCACTGTAATTTTTGTATTATATAGGTTTCAAGTGAAAGAAAGATCTGTAGTGTACCATCGAGAAAAGTGCTACATTTTACTCCTACCTAATACATTCAGCTTCAGATGCATACTTCTGAACTGTATCGACAGTATTGTACAGAAGGCGATGTCGATGGAAATTGTCTGTTCTGCGCCCTCTCTTACGTTTACAAGACTCCAAAACAACTGTATCACATTCACAACGTTGTTCGACATAAAATACTAAAATATAGGAGAGTCATATTATAAAACTTTTGATACTGCAAGTTCTAAAATTGCAATGTCTTTCATTTCATGTTTTATTGCTGCGGAGCGAGCGAGCCTGAAGCGAGCGAGCGTAGCAGCAGCCTAATATGTGCAGAGAGGGGGTTTTGAAGTAAATTTTATTTAGCGCATGGAATTGTGGTCGTGCGCGCTTGCTATGCGCAGAACACAAATTTTAAACTCGCTCAGTTCCTGTGCTTTTCGATTTTGACGGACGGAGTCTTCGAATTGTTATCGAATTTCTAAAGCTTTTTCAAGTCTATTTTGACCATTCAAGGTAGGATATTTTGTCTTTTGTTTGTATGTTACATTTACATTTGTTTACTCCTTTTTGGAAAGTTGGCAATCTCAATTTATATATCTATGAAACGCTGAAAGCACACAATCGCTAATGTGCTATCGACTTTGCTTGAGCTGTTAGTGCTGTAAAGCATGGAAGTCTTACATAGAGATGTCTTTAAAAGCTTTTTCTATCCATTCGCGTTTGCTTTCTCTTGCTGATTTCCATATTTTGCATCAAGTGATGTTTCGTGTATGCCGCTTGACGATTGTGACTCCGTGTGAACTTGACACAAAGTCACAGATATGCAATTGATCGTCTAAATTGCCTGACTGAATCATTCTGTTTGACCTATTAATTAAATAGGCTACTGTAGGCATATAAATATGTTTTTATTCCTATTTTACAATGGACTTAACATTTTTGTCTAGCCGCGGGCCTTCACATATTATTTTCAGAACAGACAGGGTCTCAGTTGTGCGCGCACTAAGACAAATATTCGAATGGCAATGAGTTGAAATGAGTTGTGCTTTACATATAGGTGACTCGCATTTCCAAATGCAAAATTATTTTGCGCACATGTATATGTTTTTAACGCTTTTATACACTACAAAAATATGCAAATTTCCTTGCGTGGCAGTGTCCAATTACTCATCGCAGTAAACATGGGTTTCATGTGGGAATTCCATGTGGTAGAACAATACATGGAAAATATTGATATTTTGAAATAGATGTTACAATATTTGATGTCTTTCATGTTTCGTGATATATTTAGCTTGTCTCATCCTGCAAACTATGCTAGGGTATGCATCTACTGACAACGCGCAAGCCACTGGGTCAATGCCAATAATTACCGTCTACTGAATATAATTTGTGTTGCATATTTGTTTGCATGTTTGTTTCAAGAAGCTAAAGAATAATAACAGTCCCGCAGCATTCCCTACCTTGCAGGTACCCTAGTTTAAATAATAATGCATGGCGAGAAATTCTGGACAATAGTGGGAGGAGCTAAATGTGTGACGTTACGTCACAAGTCTGTCACTGATCAATAATAATTCAACTAGATAGCGAACGCTCCTAAGAGAGGCGTGCACATTTCTGCTCATTTGCATAGTGATATAAACATTTGCATATAGTATTTGTGTACAGTACTGGCGTCAATAAAGTTAATTGCGGGTTAATAATATATTCAAACTAAAGCGCCGTTTATTATATCTATGATATGTATGGTATCGCCAGCTACATCCAGTATATTCACATTTATACGCGGTCAAAAGAGCTCGGTAAACTTCGATAAATAGCCTGGGAACCACAAGGAATGGTCACACAGCCTTCCTTCGATACAAAATGGAGGCAAATGCGAAGAAGAAGCACCGAGATAAATTTGTTTATGCCTGACATTTGGTCGAATTTTGGCCCCGGCGTCATATTTCAATGGCTGAAATCCGTGAAAATTCATGAAAATTACATCGCAATACCGAACTGGGTAAAGACAACTTGGCAAGCCAAATCAGATTGAACATGTTGTATTATGTAAAATATTTCGTCTGAAAAGTGGAATTTATTGAAGTCTACCTGAGGGTATGTATGCTATTTCACAATATAATTCCTAATAAAAATGATTCGTACTTAATTAATGCGATACCGAACCGAATTTACGTCCAGATATTCTAAATTTGTTCTTCGATGATTCTTAGGTGTATTTAATAACAAGTACCAACAATATCAGATTGAACATGTTGAATTTTAGCGCCAGAGCTAGGGCGATTTTTTTGTTAACTCCCATACAAGTTATAAGAGTTACGGCGGCCATATTGTTAATAAATATTTTCTATGTGCATGCCAAAAATGCGCATTCGTGTCCATAATTTCTCGCCATGAGTATTGTCATTGACCAGAATATTTCACTTTTCGTGGTTTCTCAACTGCACGGAGTTCCCATAACTCAATGGAATAGACAAAAATATAATCCTTTCCGTAAATGAATTTACAGCGCACAAAAATCACAGCGCATTAATTTTATGCTGCCGCATTTCATCTGTGTCCTATTCTGTTCTACAATGGCTACAAAGCGCCGCAAAATCTGTTTCTTGGGTTGTATTTGTATAGAGACGAGCCAGCTTATTAGGTGCCCAGCGACTTGTTTAAGATAATGCTGAAAGAATCCGATGGCTGTCCCTCGGCAAGCGCATCATTTTGATAGAGAAAAACGGCTTCTACAACTTGATCAATAGAAGTGCGCGCATTTCGCGACGCATACATGCATTTTGTATATTTGTGCTAGAGCACTCGCTGCGCGATACGTAAATAGGTAATAGTGCTTGTCTAAAGAACATGATAATTATACACTTTCATTCAATGCACAGTATATCACGTGGCAACTTAGGTTTTGGCTTTAATTTGCTCTAAATGTATTTGCATTTGCAGCCAGGGGCACACATTCCAAAAAAGTTTGGGGTGGTGTCCATTGTTCAGGACCGACTTTTGATATTTGTTTGACCACATCAACACATGTAGTACGAGTTAATATAAAAATGTGTGTAGTGCCATGATACAGGACAAACATTTTATGTGGAGATATGCACACAACTTTCCTGAATGTACGATAGATAACTTGAAAGTAGGGGGTCTGTGGGCATTCTCCCCCAGACAAAATTTAGAATTTCAAAAGTTCGGAAATGTAATTTCTTGCATTTTCAGGGAGGCAATAGCCATTAATACGGAGTACTAAAATATACAAGGACCTTGACACTACTGCATTATGACACGTTCTTAAAGTAGAGGAAAATAACACCCATGTGGTATAAAAGTGAGATGTATACAAAAAACCAACGCTATAAGCAAGTTCCGCCTAATTTTACTCAGGTTTTGTCATATATTTTATGCACACAACTACACAATTAAGTGTCATAAAATATTACAGTCTATCCTGCCTCATTACAGAATGCAAATGTATATGAATATTTTCAATATTGCGATACATTCGGTTGCAAAATGTGCTTCATGCTTCTGCGATTGTTCTTTGCCCATAAAGCTTGTTAGTTTGATGAAGGATGTCAAAACGTTACCTTCAACATCATAAAGACACAATTAGAAACTGCATCTTTACAACAGAGTTGACTTAAACTTACTCGAGAATAGTAGTGACTTGGAAAGAGAACGAACAAAGCGCAGGGCAAAAGTTAGGAGGTTTTTGCACCGTCGTGTATGGCTATGTCATCTTACATTTGAATATATTGCTTCCTGTTGAAATCGTTAAGAGGAAAATATATTTCTGGCTTTTAGTTGATTTCTCTTATTGACAATTTCTATATCATTTTTAGACCGAATGTTGCGGACCAATTCGGACCGAATTAAGTAGTGTAATTTTACAATTTGGGATTGTAGTCAGCCAATAGAATTATAAACGGTTGAACTCAATCTCCTGGCCGTGTTGTAGACAATTTGCTACCAAATTGTAGACAATGTTGTTACGAAACATATATTTCATGATGTTCAATTTTGATTTGCTTGGTATATATCTTCAATTATGATATCTATTAGTTTTTTGTGGCTTTTGTTGTTTGACACTCCTCAATATAGATTGTCAAAGCTTCCACTAGTTTGTGTCGAGACTCACCCGTTTTGTTGTTGGCATTGAATATTCCGCTGAGTTACAAGGCCCTGGTGCATTCAAAAAGGAAACCTTGTAGTCTTGCTACAAGTCGACTCGAATCATTTAGACGCGCGGTAAAGCCCAGACGCTTTTTTAAAACGCGAGTCGGAAATTGGTCACTTGGTAGGGGCTCGCTTCGCTCGGGAGCTTGTGCCATTTTTACCCGTGCTAGGACTACCTATTTACAGTAGATACAGTGTACAATTGGTATACGGGTATACAATACTTATTCGTGCCCTGCCGTGCCAAAATTCGAGCTGCCCAATACTCCAATAGATCCAAACACTGCACAATAGCTCAAACCAAAGGCCTGGGCAGTAATTTGGGATGGCCTGCGCAGTAATTTGAGTGAGAAACTACAAAAACTACAGAATAGGGCCGCCCGTGTTAAAACCTGCTCATCTTATGACATTTCGTCAAGTTCACTTCTTGAAGAACTTAAATGGGAAAAATTATCTACTAATCAAAAAGCGATGCTCATGTATAAAACTATTAGCAAACGTACACCGTTCTATTTACAAGAGATGTTTTCTCCCAGGGAGAGTGTTTATAATCTAAGGGATTCTGATGATAAACTGTATATCCCAAAACCACGCACTGAATATTTGAAACGCTCCTTTAGTTAGTGGGGCATTCTTATGGAATTCTTTACCAGGATCTCTTAGATCGGTAACCGCTTTCTCTGCTTTTAAGACGGGTTTGGAGGCTTTCTTGTTTTACCTCGCTTTTACCTATATTTACCTATATTTGTCAATGCAGTGCAGTAATACGAAGTTTACTGACCTCAGAGCTGATTTTATGTATAAACTATCAAATATATCACTCGTTTCGTTCTTTTAATAACCAGGCCCTAAATATTGTTGTTATTATCGTTATTGTTATAATTGTGTTCGTACGTAGAAATAGCGTTAAATACTACCAGTGTAATTATTATCTCTGTAGTAGCGAAAGTGTTTGAAAAGCTTATCTCCAGGCAATTCATTGGATACTTTGCTATAGAATCTAACCACTTGCTGTCAGATAGCCAAGCTGGCTTCAGGGAAAAGAGCTCGACCACAACTTCTCTTTTAAATAATACGAACCAATGGTACATAAATATGGATAAGGGTCTCCTAAACGGAATTATATCTCTTCGATTGTGTCGACCATCTTGATTGAAAAATTATCTTATTTTGGCTGTAGAGGAACCACCTTAAATTGGTTCAAATCATACTTAACAAATAGAAAGCAGATGTGTAAAGTAAATCAAACAACATCAAAATGTCGAACAATTCGCTGCGGAGTACCTCAAAGTTCAAATTTGGGTCCAATATTGTTTCTTATTTATGTAAACGATTTACCTTAACTGTTTAAAAACAACTATACAGCCAGCATGTTTGCAGATGATACCAATCTAACAGCAAGTGGCGCCTCATGCAATAACATGCTATAAACATCTTAGACTCTTATGAAGATAACATTTTAAATTTTTAGCTAAGCGTGATGAACTAGAACAATATTAAAAGTAGTTTTATTTATTTATATATATTTTAACTTAGTTACAGGTCCTTGAATGATAGCAGCTATTTAAATTAGCTGACCAAGTTAACCTGTATAAATATTGTATATTATTGTTATTATTATTATAGTAAACATCCAAACGAAATTGAATAATGATTTGGAAAATATACACCAATGGTTGTTGGCCAACAAATTAACATTGAATCAGGGGCGCCGGAAGGTAGCTGAAGCGGCGGGGGCAGCCCCATGAAAAGGGCACGAGCGCCAAAGGCGCGAGAAATTTGTAGGGGTCCGGGGGTATCCTCCCCCGGAAAATTTTTAAATCTACGCTCTCTGAAATGCCATTTCCTGCATTTTGAGTGGAGATTTTATATATTCTGAATATTATAAAACGCAATATAAAATACACAAAAGGATGAAAGTCTACACATTTTTAAGACTATACACATATAAATCATACATCCAGATTTCCAGTTCGTATATTCATACATATTCAATATAGCCACAAGAAGCTGAAATGCGCTAAAATCACAATAACACACAGGAATTAGCTAAGGGAAGTGCGTTATTGTGGAGCTTAACTGCGCTAATCGACCACGGAAAACTAGGCGTGAGGAAACCAGAAAAATCTAGATAACTTATCAAAAAGATAACTAGTCAATTAACGTAATCTAGTTAAACTGCACGGTCATAATCCTTATTAAACCTATGAGGGCTAGTCCGGTCACAGTAATAATAATTTATTCATTACAATGCACTTTATTGTTAAGAAAAAGGGCAACCGGTTGCCCCCGCGTGCCCCCGTACTATAAGGGCAGCGGGGGCAGCTGCCCCCGCTGCCCCCGTGGCTCCGGCGCCCCTGCATTGAATAAGAATAAAAATGAATATATAATTGCTGGTTCTAGACAACGGCTTAGTAAAATTGATACTGATCCTGATATTAAACAGCGAGATAGTAATATAAAAAGAGTAAAAGAAACAAAAACTTTAGGGGTTATTGTTGATGATCAACTTAAATGGGATACTCATATAGACAATGTTGTTACCAAGGTGTCAAAGGCCATAGGAATGATTCGACGAATGAAAGCTTTTGTGCCCCAGAAAACATTAATCTCTGTATATAATGCAATAATACAGCCGCATTTTGACTACTGTAGCCTTGTTTGGGACATAGGTAATGCTTATTCACTTGAAAAGCTTAAAAAAATGCAAAACAGGGCTGCTAGAGTCATTACTGGAAAATCATATGAAGTTAGGTCTAGTCTAAGTACATTATACAGGAATTAGGCTGGCAACCATTGATAGAAAAATGGAAAGAAAACAAAGCGGTTTTATGTATAAGATTAGAAAAAGCAATTCCTTAAGAAAGATCACAAAAATAATCAAAATTATAATTTACGCAATAATGATTGTGATTATTCTCTTGAAAAACCTAAAACTAATTTTCTTAAAAAAACCATTGGCTATTCAGGAGCAAAGATTTGGAACGAATTACCGACGGAACCTAAATATAATGGTATATCACTACCAAGATTTAAGACTCTGCTTCGAGACAGTGAAACTTATTTAACTTTTTTTAATATTGTACAATATGGGTTTGGGTGGCATTATTGCTTGCTTAAATAAGTATATTTGCATGTTTTGTGTGTAAAATTTTTATATATATATTTTTATAAGTATTTTCATTAGTCCGGCAACGGCCCCTTGGAAATCAGCTAATTATTTTGCTGAAGGGCTACCGTTGCTTGTATGTAAATAAGATTAAATAATAATAATAATAATAAAATAATAAATATTCAAAGTCTGCCGTAATGGGATAATCAGCGTAGTTTTAATTAGAAATGTCATAGTCATTAATAACATTTGAACCAGGCGGTGGTCCACCATTGGTGTTTGGTCCACCATTGGTGTTTGGTCCACCATTGGTGTTTGGTCCACCATTGGTGTTTGGTCCACCATTGGTGTTTGGTCCACCGGTACCACCTTTACCATGATAGTTTCCACCTTTTCCTGTCCCTTTCCCTGCATTACCTTTGCGAGCAGTTGTAGTGCTGTCGGCTTGAATGAATATCAATTGGACCGTACCATTGGCGCTGCCTGCAACTGTGTATAATACATTCGCGTGTTCGCCTGCCAAAGGATAGTTGGTCTCCTCTGCCCTACATTTCAACCAATTATTGCAGGCGCTGCAAGTTGGTAGCAGTATCATGTAGGTGATGTCATGGTGGGATAACTGAAACGTGGCATAAACATGGGCTGTAGCACCTGCCTGTTGAGGAGAAGCTGGTGTACACTTTGGGTTAGGACAGTTGTAAACGCAACATTCATATGTTGTGATGGAATTTCCCGTGCTTGCACGCCATAAATCGCCAGCACTGCCTCGTGTTTCAGTTACAAGGTTTGTTGCACGATCACGAGTTGTTAACACCGCATGAGTGAAGGCCAACGACCATCCCTGCGCCAATTGGAAGATTCCGTCTCCCAGATAAATAAAACATTTGTTAAACTCATCACGAGTGATTGCAGCGTTTTGGAAAAATGAGTCAGGAAGATGCGATGACGCTGGTTGTGGAGCATGCGAAGATGATGATGGCGATTGTGGATCATGCGATGATGTTGACATCTCTCACAAAGGAATTACCCAATCAGCTAATTTAAAAAAGAACCGAGAATATTCATATAAGGCCTAGTGTAAAATTGGTTCCTGATTATATATATAACGCATGAAACTTGGAGGTTCAATAATACTATACTTCAGAACCACAAGAAGAGTGTCACTTTATATGTGGTACGAAACTAAAAGGGACTTTAAGATAGCCGACAACGGACCACTGAATCCGGTTATATATTTGTGCATGCATGGACTGGGTCGAGTACGGTGGCCGTATTCCGCGCGCTGGAACTTTAAGATGGAACAACACGACTATAGCTACGCTTATATAGTCGAATATATTTCTAGTCCTTGTAGTACAAGTTAGGAGTCGCAATTCGTCGCAATGTACAAAACCTGAAGAGTGAAACAATTTAAAACATCTTCCATATCGTGATTAAAAAGTTCAACTTACTAGCAATAAATTCGATGAAAATCTTGACCGTACGTATAGTCAGCAGTACGAAAAACAATTTTCCAACTCACTTGGCTACGGTGAGTTGAAAGCAGTCATGTGACTGGACCTAATTTCCATTTTGCTCCCGTCTGTAGTTCGTATTCGCCTATCTTAAAGTTCTTAATATATATGTCTAACGCGGTCCATACGGTCCAATTTCAATTCAGTCCCACCACAGGTCATTTACTACGCATGCCATATATACGTCAACTTCAAATTTTGCCTGGATTTTTTCAAGAAATAATTTAAGTGTTTGCATACCGAAGAACTGTGTCTGTGCCTTTTCTACCTGCCTGAGAAAAATTGCAGAAGCGAAAATGGACAGGAAATATATCTTCAAAATCAAAGTAAGTAATTGAAATAACTTTTTTAGTTAAATTTAATTGGTGAAAGAGCGAAACTATTGCCGTATCGTGAAAGTCGTGAAGTATGAATTCGCAGAAAGCAAAACATGCCAAAAGTCCTAAAAATACGTCGTATGGTTATTAGGTTATACGTTATAGAATAGTCTCACTCAATATTACTCTGTTTAATGTTTTTTTTAAATAATGTTGTTACTGTAATATATTTGAAACTTAATACATACATTTGTGAAAACAATCATATTTTATGGCCGTTGGCATTGGCATTGAGTTAACTGCGTCGCTATGGTAACAACGGCATGCTCGTTACCAGTTCTTTGCATAACATATCGTTCAGCGCGTCTATCTTTGTTTCACCGCCCACTATATAAACACCCTACACAATTTTCTATGCTAGGTTTCGTAATACATTTAGTCTTTAGCAATCGCGAAGTTTTTACTCACGAATGCTACCTCATACACCTTCAACCAAGCCCTAAACAGAAGCATGCCTATATAGCGCGAGAAAAAGTTGATTCGTACGTTGGTAAATCATTGGGTACTAGGTAAGGCGAAATTAAATCGCTTGAATTCCTTAGATTATTATTAATAACATTCCAATGCTCTCTCATGCGCATTACCGTTGCGAAGGCAGAGAACTTTGCCTGCACAACAAGCCGAACTTTCCTTTTCCAGTGACTTTCTTTTACAAATATACTCATTTTTAAAGAGCGCCGCCATCAAATAAACGCCGCATCCAAAGCACTAAAAATTAAAAATGCGCCGCAGCGCATAAACGAGCAAATTACGGTATAGAGCAATAAAACATACTTACAAAGTTGACAGCTGAATTACGTTGGCACTTAGAATAGTGTCTGTTCTGCACGCCACTAACAGTATTTTTAGTACTGCATTCTGTACGTTAATACAAGTATTTCCAAAGGGTGAAGCAACTCTTCCTTAGCATAGAATCTATTGCATTGGTCCAATCATAGACGTGTTGTCACCTTTTGACCAATCAGGGTTATGTTAAGGGTGGATGTGTTTTCTAAGGTTAGGATATCGAGCCAATCACGACCAGGCTAACAAGTGCTTCTATTCAAGTCAAACAGTTCATTTCGTGACAGACTTATCTATAAATGGCCATAATAAGCAATTATAACCACTGTTTACGTCAAGTGATGTTTAGCATTTGTTTAAAGTTATTTAAACTAGTTGTTCCAATTAACAATTATACCAATTTGCATCCCACGTTCAAAATGTTTGCACCTGCAAGGGACTAAACAATTCAATATCGTACCCAGAAATGACTACAATTATGACATTACTTAATAATGAAACACTGCAGAAACATGCGTTCACACAATATATTTTATGGTTCTTCATTAGTAGACGTTTCCAAGTGCCTAACGCAAAATGAAACTTGTGTACTATAAAGTCATGCCAGGCTTTTGGCCGTGTGCACGAGTCTTAAAATGCCAAGCCTTTGTCCGTCGTTTTTGTCGTTCTTTACGGAGTGCCAGAAACTGAAATATCCACAGCACACCCGTACAGAACGTTGTATCAGGTTCAAGATGGCCGCCATTTTAGGAGAAGGGATATGTAAAATGTTTCGTTATGTTTGTGCAATTTTGAAGTGGTTTTCGTTGAAATTTACACGATAGAACACTTAACGTATTTGTAGCATATTCTTTACATGATCGAACTCAGAAACAGGTCTGTAGGTCACATTTGTAAACTCACTGATTTAACTGTGTAGACGGTAGACATGGTCTATTTTGCTACGAAATCATGAGAAACACTATCTTTCTTCTCACGAAGCTTTGTATCTCTTAGGCCTGTTCCAAACGTCGCCTTCTCATGTGCCGAACGCATTAAAAGCAATACATAATCAGCTGAAATGCCTCATTATCTATTGATTGTAATGCGTTCGGCACGGCAGTAGCGCGACGTTTGAACGACGCCTAACAGACGTTATAATGCGCCTAGTTGTGAGTTCCCAATTAATAGTAGAACCATGCAGCTATTGACATATGAATAAAGTTCCTATTTATCTAATAGGGAACTTCGCGTTCCAGCCTTCGACGTAGCCTCCTCCGCAGGCATCTCTATAGGGGTCCCCTATGGTTTAGAACTGAAAAATAGCGTCTGCATTGCTTTTGTACAGCATGCAGTTACAGCATTATGCTTGAACATGTCCTTATCAAAGCTGTGGTACTACGGAGTATATTGTAATCTACTTCATTCTTTTGTTTTCCTTTTTTATTAATTTGCCCAAATTACATAGTTATTTACATATTTTTTTCTTATGATATACATACAGAGGGCTAGAGACCTTTGGAAACCTATATAGGCTTTTATTTAAGGCCCCTAGTTTTATCTAAGTAAGAATTATAATAATAAAATTACTGTCAAGTCTTAAGACTTATAAAGGACAGAACGGCAACTTCATTGATTAAGATTCAGCAACAAAAAATCATTATTCGAAGCTGGTTCTCCAGCAGATCATATGGATAGTTCTAATATACATTCGGCATCTTACAAACAGTTCATTTCGTGACAGGCTTATCTATAACTGGCCATAATAAGCAATTATCAACTAATTTATATAATAACTGTTTACGTCAAGCGACGTTTAGCATTATTTTGTTTAAAGTTATTTAAACTAGTTGTTCCCACAAAATCACCTTTCGAGGAACAACAAATCAAAAATTAAATTATAAATGAAGCACACTCAATGATAATCCTCTCCTCCGCAGAGGCGTTTTAGGTTAACACGCGGGCTACATTACCGGAAAATGTAAGGCATGCGGGTAATTAGTAAATGCACAGTGCACACGGAGGGATCAAGACTGGAAATTTGCGTCTTCCCTTGATTCCCCGCGAGCATTCACCATGATTACGGGTTTAAAAGCCTCAGCGGAGGAGAGATGATGCGCAGGCAAATGGAAATTTCATCGCAATTTAGTCATATGACGCACAAGAGTATCTCGGTCAAACAACCAACTAACCTTAATAGATCCTATAAAATGAAGAAGTATTAGAAAATGTTCAACGGTTCAAGGCATGGATGCATTTCTTCAAGTGCATGAATTCAAGTGCATATGCTTCGTATAATTAATCTCAATTATTACTGGAAGCAATGAAGACTCTCTGTTGCTATGGCAATCATCTCTTGATTACGTTTCTGTATAGATTGGTTTGCAATGTGCTTGTTCATGTTCGGTCGTTGTCTACTCAAATGATTACTATTTGTCTTTTCACCACGACATTAATTTATGTAAGCATGTATTATCTAAAAAATTCCTTTTAGGTATTTTTCCTATTTATCATGCATTCTACGTATTTTTGTTCCAGTATATATTGTAATTTAAAAATAGTATATATTAAGGAACCTTCGACATTAAGAAGACATTGCCAAGGAACGAGAAGATAAACAACAAGAAACAGGCTTACCTTGTGTTAGGAAGTGCTTATAATATATTGAACAATCAATTCGCAATAGCAATTGAACACTATGAGAAAGTCTCGAAATTTGCTCAGCTAATTTAAACGCTTTCTCATAGTATTCAATTCGGAACGAGGAGATAAAGGATATGAATTGAAGGCTTTTCTTGGATTAAGAGATGTTTATATATATTGAGATTGAACAATCAGATTGAGAAAGCTTCGGAAATTGTAAAAGAACGATGATATAAGCGGCAGATAACAGAGGCATACATTGGGTTAGGACGTGCTTATATGTTGAAACAGTCAGTTTGCAATGGCAATTGAATACTGTGTCAAAAACCTGAAAATTTCAAAAAGCAAGAAGACAAACAGCGAGAAACAAATGCATACTTTGGGCATAGCCTATGGACCAGGTTCAAAACGGCAATGAATTGAATATTGATGAGAAAGCCTCGGAAATTGCAAAACTTGAAGATAAACGGCAAGAAACCTGCCCGTTTGTTTGATTCATAAACATGTCCTAGCCGGAATTTCAAAAGACAATTGAATGTTAAGAAAACGCCTTGAAAATTGCCAAAGAACGAGGAGATTAACACAGAAAGAAAAGCAGATGCATACATTGAATTTGGACATGTTTATAGATTCAATAATCAATCGGGTATTGAATACTACAGGAAGACATTGGAAATTGCAATTAGAAAGAGAAGATAAACGGGAAGAAACAGAGGCTTACTTTGGGCTAGGACTTGCTTAGGACTTGGATACTACGAGAAATCTTGAAAATTGCAAGAACGAGGATATAAACGGCAGAAAGAGAAGCAGACCGTGCGTTATGGGCTTTGTCGACGTAACACTAAATTATCGCGTGTGACATAATTTTGTCATGCGATATCAAACGACGTTAAAGTTCACGGGGTTTTGATTCACTGGTTCTTGAAAATATCGGTATTGTTCAAAACGTACGCTTAAATCGCACACCTTGTCATAAATTCATAATAGCCATGTATGCAGCTGAGATTTATTAACTGTGTATTTATCGTTTGTCGTTCTCTAATTATAACTGAAGTTATGACCTTCACGGCTGGGAGCAGCAATGTCGTTGTCTTGACTACCGGATACAAACATGGTATGCGTGGATCCCAGAATCATAAATAATTTCACAAGGTCATTCATGTTTTCACAACCAACTTGACATGTTAAAAACAATTGTTATGAGTTGTGCCAACAAATAAAACAGTCATCGCAATTATATACATTTTGTTTGTGAAACGTAGAGGGTTCATACGTGTCTCAGAAAAATTGTTTGTCACAATGACAGTTCATAAAGTACATTCAAACGCTACAGAAGTAGAATCGCCACTATGAATTCAAATTGCGTCATTAAGCGTTTTTTGTCTTTGTAAAAATTTCAATAACATCAACACAGAAAATAAGATCTGACGTATATTTATGCTTGACAGCTCTATCAGGTCTATCTAAAGCGTTTTCGCGAGGGAAACAGTGAGGGCCATCCCTGTATTATTATAGGTCCAGAAGGCCAATCCAGACAGCAATTATAATCAGACAACCGCATATTGCAGAAATCGAAGTCCGGTCACAGAGATGAAATACGCATGCGCATGGGCATGTATTATAACCACTGCCACAAACAACTCCTTAACAAAGGCCATGTTACACGAATGCAATTTTCTCAACCATATGCAAGAAAGCATTTTGTAATTGTGTACCAAAGTTAGTAGTTATCTCGAGACAATCATATGTGACAGTGTGTAGTTTATTGTAATTATGATTGTCATTATGATTGTCATTATGTCATTACTACAATCGTAAATTATTTTACAAGAATTATCATTAATATATTTTTAACTTCTATTGAAATTATTATAATTAGTATCATTACACCATTATCAGTATATTTGGTATAATTATTATTAACATCATTATTAATAACATTAATATTAAGACAATAAACAAAGCTACAGAATGAAACACGTCTACGAAGTAGATTTATATAAGATGTACGAACCACCATTGGGTTGTTGCATCCCCTGAGCTTGTGCACGAAAATTGCTCATCATAACAGGACTGTTTATATTTTCCAAAATAACCTGCATTGCATGCCACGTCCTGCGGTACAACATTAACAAAACCTGTATGAGATTCGCATTTGGTTTGACTTGATTGCAGTATATGCCACTCATTATTGCCCTGTGTTATTCCCACGACACAATTATCACATCCCTGGCCTCTGATACGAATTTTCTGTACTGCCGCGCAAATCCCACCTGTGTCCACCAGGGGGTCAACATCCTGAATGGACACCCGCAAGTAGTCTTGATCTTGCATACCTTGAAAAGAAAACAAAATCAGTATGAGCCGACAGTGACTTTTACCAAGGATGTCAAAAATTGGCCGTCCAAAATGTATGCTGGGTGTGGCCACCTCTTTCTGGGCATGGTAAAAAAACATGGCACTTGAAATTAATTGTCATACACCCATAATTCATTCTTCTGACAAAAAAGTAATCGAAGCATATGCAATAGATAAAGTAAACAGCATGCAGCTGACAACTTTTGAGGTATTCAAGAATCAAGAAATATAACAAAGTTATATTGTTGGTTGGTTGGTTAGTTGTAAGATGCCATCCATGACCTCGTCTCAATTAATAAAATGGGGCCGTCTTATATTTTCAGAAGTGGTTGGACGTCGCCTAGCTACATGCACAGTTTTATAAAATATATGACGAGACAAAGGCCGAAAATACACATTTTGCGAAATCCAAGAAATGTCTCATGATAATTTTGAAATAATATCGAAATACCACAAACTCTTCTATAGTCTTGCTTTAATCCATATCTTGGATTTCTCAAGATGTTATTTTCGGACTTTGTTTTTGTCGCTTACCTAGAAGCTGATAGGAACACGTGACCTTCCATAATTCTGCTTCGTCACGCAAAGTACGCATGCGCGCAAGCGATAAACGGTATTTCTCCCAGTTATGCGCGTCCTCAGACTCGGGGAAGTCGCCTGTCAGTGGTTGTTTTTCAAAAAAAACATTGTTGTCCCTAGAATAAGACCAAGCCAAGGTCTGCACGGACCATTGGTCGAAGTAGCAAAACGCGCGGTACGGGGTATTGTCGGGCGCGTAGATCAGACGCAGACCGGACGTACGGCTTGCGGAGTTTGCATAAAACTTGCAACTTCTGGCCACATTTTCACATTGATCACCGTTTTGACCTTCTGGGCATGCGCACTGAAATCTTTGACCGTTTTCCATGCATGTAGCTTGACAGCTACCAGCATTACCACAAGGTTGGGAAGAAGAGCAACATTGATCCATACAACCACCTGATTGCTGTAGTAAAGATAATACATAGGTTAGTTCAAAGTCTGCTTTCAAGCTGTGGAAAGTGGTGCTCCAAATTGGCTCCATGGAACTCTTCTCAGCCGTAAAGCCCCTCTCTTAACCTCCTTAAACTATATATTAAATTTATCGGAGGGATAATACACGAATGTTTTCTGTAGAATCGTTTATTGGAAGGAGTTTGTATTTGGCCGTCGTCGTCAAATTGCCGTCTTAAATGTTTAAGATCCCTAAATGTTTCTTGGAAATAGCAAGCAACGGTTTTATTGTTAAAATAAAGGCCACGAGTTGCAGATAAAGTGAGCACTTTCTCTTTCAACCCCGAGTCTCACAATGTTAGATTTTCCCCTAAGGTGATCTGATGTTGCATGTACAGAAATCACGTTTAGGTCGTGCAGAGTTGCTATATACATGTTCTTCAATGTGGGCTACGGCTACCGTAAAGTAATCTGTTGTTTTACAGAACTCATTTCTGTTAGTTAGGTGTGATTAGATCATGCAAAGGTAGCACATATTCTTGAACATGGTACTCTAAATTTATCCGCCGAGAACTCATATCAGGAAAGGTAAATTTCTCTCGTCCCCTCTCATAAGAAAGGACTATCGTTATTGGTACAACAGACCAGTAAAATGTCTTCAAGGTTTACACTTTACATAACGTAAGGACCAACCTGTCTACTAAACTCGTATTCATGATAATCACATTCATCACTCTGTTCATAAAGAGAGATGTTGTTCTCTTTCTTCTCTGAATTCAGTTCACACAATTTTCCGCCTTTACAAACATTGTACGAAACACAACGACAGTTCTTCATACACTTGACGTGACATTCAAGCGGTCTGCTGATTGGCTGGCTGTCAATAACACGTGACCTTAATCTGTGTTTACGAATGACATCTTCATCCATTCTTGTTGAAAACTTCTCACCGCAACTGCTGGTGCCTGCAGAACTTTGAGCGTACAAGACTATGGCAATTGCAAATATGAGGAGAATTTTCTCTGCTTGTTTTTGGTTAATTTGCATCTTGACCAGATAATATCTGAAAGATCAGGAGCAAAATTAATGCGTAAAACCCAAACCATAGCCATATACAACATGACAAAATTAGACTAGTTCTGTGACGGGAAATTGACATCAATTCCATACATTTCTATGTTTTTTTGTTAGTATGAAAACATATAGCATCGTCTTAAGAAGGGAAACAGAAATGTCTTATAATATCACAAAGCAATTAGTCCTCATTAATACAAACTTTATGCTAGATAGTTCTATACGTTTAACAGTCCCCTTCCTAGAAGTCCTGTAAGAGCGATCCCATATTAACCCACAGGCCACAGGAAGGAGACTTAACTAAACTAACTTTCTTTATACTAGATATAGATCTATCGCGCAGTTCGTAAGTGTTCACTTTGGATCTCCAGCAAGATCTCATATTGATCCAATGACAGTGTTATATACTACAGAAAGAAACCGCGGAGTACGTGGTGTCTGGTAGAGTAAATTAAAGAAGCACTTGTCTCACATGCCACTTCATGAGGCGAAATTACAATTGGACAACTACAAATAATTATAATAGCAAATACTGACCTTTTTCAAGGAGCTTTATCCTGTTCGACGCAGCGAATATTGAAATGCAAGTTAGTTCCGTGATGCAGCGGGTAGCGTCACTATGACGACTGCAAAATGTTTTGTTATTATGGATGTCTATACACAGGTCACATCATGAATAATTGAACAAGTTTTACCAAAGTTTTGTAAACAGTAAAACATGCAGGTTAAACATCCGACATATATATCTTTATCATGCTTTATTTTGACTCGAAATTTTGATGTTAGCTAAATACTAGAAATGAAAAGAACAGGTCAACGTTAAGCCCGTTTTCCACTAGGCGAATTTGTTCACGCAAAGCGAAAAGAAATTTCGGCAACGTGATTAATTGGTTAGCGAAAAAACTTACCGCAATCACTTTTCGCTTTGCGAAATAATTGAAGGCTTTATTTCCAAAACTGTGGCAATGGCGCTATTTTCAAAAACATAAAATTTAATAGGGAATCTGTGGGAATTTTACATTGAACGGGCATGCATGCCTCAAGGGCCGCCTCCCGCCCGCATTTTCGCGCGCCCTAATATACTCCCCTTGTAAGAGACAGATTTGGAGCAAGTCTAGCCTCACGCCTCAATGCAATTATGCAAATCTCCATGTATTTTCTATTTTGAGCTGTATTTTGAGCTGTATTTTGTTTTTAAAAATAGTGCCAATGTCACAGTTATAAACAAAGTCTCTAAACTGTTTGAAAAACTTTTTGGGTGTAGATAAATGGCGGATACGGACGGCGGACCGTGGACGACGGACGGTGTACGACGCATTATAATAACCACTACTACAGTACTACTACCATCACCTTCATTTAAAAATATATGTTAGCCTCTCGCAAAATTTGAAAAGAAGCTGATTTTCATAAGGGCATATTACCTAGCTCAACTACAAAAATCACTTTAACGGACGAATCACTTTTCTTTAAAAATCAGTTGGAAAATGGTAGACATAATTTTACGATATTCCATGCACACTGTGTCACTGTAATTTAGATACTATTTTCAAATTTTGCTGACTTATTTCGGAATTCAGAGTCGTTGATACCGTATGGACCGCGCGAGATTTAAATCCATAGAGCCAATGTTTTTGTTTTTAAAATTATATTTAAAAAAATAAATATATTATTTACCGTCTTGGTCGGTCCGTATAGGGAAATATTTCCCTCGGTCTCAAAAACGTTCCTATACGGACCTCCAAGCCGGTAAATAACACATATATAATTTCTCTTAATTTGGTTGTGACGCGTTTCAATCGTAAAGGTAAGTTAATACTTCTGATAATAGGCAAATATCGTATTGTACAAATCCAGGATTCCTTATCGAGCAATATAAATGCACACACGTCAGTGTCACAACCAAATTAAGAGAAATTATATAACGATATCAAATCAAAATGAAGGTCTTGCTGACAGTTGCTTACTTGCTTCTAGCACAATTGATAGTAAACTCTAAATTCCGAAATAAGTCAGCAAAATATGAAAATATTATCGAAATTACAGTGTTCATGGAATGTCACAAAATTTTAGCCCTGCCCAATATTATCTTTAATTGCAGACCAAGGGGTAGGGCAGTTATGTAAAAGGCAAAGAGGACGATTTTTTCAAAGATTTCAAAAATGTCAAGTCTAATTTTAGCCCGACCTCGGATATTCCTGAACATAATCCCCCGAGAAAAAGCCTTGCCGAAATACAATTTATATCTGTCCCCAATTGATTTGCTTTTGAATATAGGTCACCCAAGATATTTTCACCCCTGGACACAAACCTTGATACACCACCATCCCCCCCTCTCAATACAACTGATACCTCGAGATATAAGTCTTTCGGAATCAGTTAGGCTTTAAAAACATTAATAAATCATGAGGTGAAAAACGCAAAGTCAAGGAAAGCACGTGTCAGTCGGTGATTTTATAAAGATTTGACTTGCATAAACCAGGTCATTTTGAATTAAAGGCAAAGAAGAATCTGACATATTTTATAACCCCCTAGCTCCCCTCTCCCCCTATCTCGCCTCTCCTTCCCTAGTATAAAGACGTCGATATAGTTTTTGTGTACTTAAAGGCGGGGGTACACATGGATTTATGACTATATTTCAATTGACTGTAACATATCAAACGAAAGCTTATGACTTATAGATTCTAAAATTTCTAATCATTATTATTACCCAAATGTCTCTGTAACCCGACACCAGGCCGGGGGAATCATACCACATGCTGTGCAAAAGTAGGGTGTATAATTATGAGAAAAGATACCTGTTTATAAATTGCCTGGAATTTTATAACATTTTATCAGTAAGAAGTATAGGCATTGTTATCTTAAATGAGCATATAACGTTTTTGTATCAAAAATCTAGTGCCCGCACGGAGGTACAAAGTTTACATGGTTTTTCCCGAGAATACTTTTTGTCATAAAATGCATTCCACACAAGATACAGAAATTTTCTATGCTCAGTTTAAGACAGCACAAATAAAAGAATAAGTGCTGAAAATTTCAGCAAAATTGATTAAATAGATCAAGAGATATCTTTTCTCAAAGACAGAAATGTGTATTCTGAGAAAACAAGCGTGTGTTTTGATTTCCTGTTGCTGAATTCTTCAATGTTAAATAAATGGGTTGGGTCATGTTGGGATAATATTTGGCTCTGGGATTAAACAAATAAGCCGGGAGAACGCTTGCATGATTTCGTGCCCTCCGAACCAAGTCCTTCAGGCATACATGTACTTGACTTTACGCAAGAAAAAAATCTGTCGGCACGAACCAAGATTCGAACAAGTGAGTTGATTATAACAAACATTCTCAAACTCTTTAATAATTCATGAACCAAAAACAAAGAGAATCATAAGCGTGGAAGTGATGGTTTGAAATCAGAGGAAGAAATTACATAAATTAAGTGAACTTTCACGGCGGTCTTCTCGCAAAATACACGTTCGTTTGAGAAGTAAGTTCAAGCACTCGTAAGAGGACTTCCTCCGATTTCTAAACACCTCGAAATTCGTTAAAATATACTCGGCTTCGCCTCGTATATTCAACTCTTCTCGGTGTTTAGAAATCGGAGGAAGTCCTCCTACTCGTGTTTGAACTATTACATGGAAAACAAAGCTGTGCCTGTGGAATAAATTTTTTAATAACCGCGACACAAACACCGATCATTCGATGGCAATCACAAATCATGTTCATTTAACTTCGTATTTGAGGCCCGCGAAAATTTAGTCCGATTCTTGGTACTGGTCTTTCAATGAAATTCAAGACCGCGAGCGCGTAACATACCACACCCATATTTACCACAGTTCCCACGAGGTTTTGGAAATTTGTTGTTTTCATTTTCCTCGCATGGTGAATAATTTGGTAATTATAGGCAATTAGCGATTTCACTTCTTTCTTTAAGTTAGCCGTTGAATGTGTTGTTTTGAATTAATACCAAGCGCTGAGCTGGAACTCCATTGAATTTAGATAAAGAAAGCTCCCGTATATGGAAAATTGATGTGTTACCATCAAATCAGTATACATAAATAACTAGGTTATTCATTGCGAAATATTATCCATATCATAGTCATACTGCTTGTTGCAGCAAATGGTTGCCTCGTTGATTTGGGCTTGTCTTTTGAGCTTTTCCATTCTATGATAATTTGGGAAGGGCAGCCCTTTTATCGTGATGGCTAAAGAGGGCAAAGAAATAGTTGCACGAAATGAAATGAGAGAGAACTAAATCTCCGATCTTGGGCTTAAAATTCAAACATTCATTACAGAATAAAGAAGCAGCAAGCAAAGAAATGTACATAGTTCGACTGTCATGATAAATCTGTACTGATTGATGATGAGTAAGATTTGAGCAGAAGTTTATTCATAAGTTTTACTAGTCTTTCTGGTTTTATATTGATATTGATATTTGCTTTATTCATAAATAGGACGTTTAAAATATATTCATGTATGCGTTATACATGACCCATGTATAATGTGACGGTTGACAGTGTAGAAAGTATCTGAACGACGGTCAAAATGGTTTACAGACCTCGATAAACTTGGGTGTTTGTATTCCGCGTAATGAGTATAATGAGTAACGAGTAATGGATTTATTATACTTATGTTGGCAAGACAAGCCTCGACAGAAGTCCGGTCATCCTTTTCTTGAATAAGATACTTTCACAGTGATATTAATAATTGTCATATTTTGGACTCATTTTAATAGGCACGCGTTTTAGTCTAGGACCTGTATAGGAGTTTCTATGCGTTTCATTTACCACAGCCAATCTCAACTGTTTTAGGGTAAAATGACCATGGCGGTCAACATGGCATATGTGCCAAAACCTGAATCCGGGACGAAAGTCCTGAAAATGACCCCGCCCTGAAATGGCAATGCCGACATAGCTCTAACTTCCGAAAAGCAGAAGCGACAGCCTTTCTGAAGTGCTTATAATGTTTAGAAGGTTGCTTTTAGGGGTAGTTATTGGAAGGAAAAATTTGTCTAAGGATAATATTTTACAAGAAAATGACCACGCACCACCCCAGGTCAACTGCTAATTATGCATGAAATAACTAATATATCTGGCAGAGATTAAATTTTCTTATTTCCTAAATTTTTTTATCATGGAATGAAAAACTATGCTTAATTTAATATAATTATTGTAGATTTCATAAGGATTGACATTGTTTTGTTTAAATATAATACATTTTATTTCACTTACCCCCCACCAAAACACGATTTCAGCCATATTTTGCCGTCTTGTTTGCTTTTTATCGCCGAGTCTCGCAAGTATCATCCAATTATTGTACTTTTACATAATGATAGATGGCTAAAGAAGATTTCAACCAAGTTCCGTCATGTTTTGAAGCAGTGCAGTGTATTTTATCTTCGATGTTGTGTCGTTCAATGTTTCGTCAAATATGCAGCCATTGCAATGCCTCGCCGCTTCTCTGCCCGATAAATGCCACTTCTTCGTCTTCATATGTATTTAGATTACAGTATCCAAGAGTACTTCATTGTAGAATAGTCCCAATTGAAAAATCGAAAACATTAGTTGCACTTGAAAGGAAAAAACCTCCCATGACACATTTAGGATCAGTAAGTTTAAAAATAATTTGAAAGTCACGCGCAATCTTCGCGAAAACTCCTCGTGGGCTACTTGACAGGGGGGGGCGATATTTTCACGAAACGTTTGTTCGCCACCACAGAACCCAAGTAAATATATTATATTTATTGTATTTTTATGATTTATGATAAAAACAATAAATTTTTGCCGTATTTTCTATTGTTTTTATCATAAATCATAAAAATACAATAAATATAATATATTTACTTGGGTTCTGTGGTGGCGAACAAACGTTTCGTGAAAATATTGCCCCCCTGTTAAGTAGCCCACGAGGAGTTTTCGCGAAGATTGCGCGTGACTTTCAAATTATTTTTAAACTTGTGTTCTTGATTCTGATCCTAAATGTCTTATGGGAGGTTTTTTCCTTTCAAGTGCAACTAATGTTTTCAATTTTTCGATTGGGACTATTCTACAATGAAGTACTCTTGGATACTGTAATCTAAATACATATGAAGACGAAGAAGTGGCATTTATCGGGCAGAGAAGCTGCGAGGCTTGCAATGGCGGCATATTTGACGAAATATCGAAGGACACAACATCGAAGATAAAATACACTGCACTGCTTCAAAACTTGACGAAACTTGGTTGAAATCTTCTTTAGCCATCTATCATTATGTAAAAGTACAACAATTGGATGATACTTGCAAGACTCGGCGATAAAAAGCAAACAAGCCGGCAAAATATTTTCAGGACTTTCGTCCCGGATTCAGGTTTTGGCACATATGCCATGTTGACCGCCATGGTCATTTTACCCTAAAACAGTTGAGATTGCCTGTGCTAAATGAAACGCATACAAACTCCTATACAGGCCCTAGACTAAATTATTTTTAAACTTACTGATCCTAAATGTGTTATGGGAGGTTTTTTCCTTTCAAGTGCAACTAATGTTTTCGATTTTTCAATTGGGACTATTCTACAATGATGAAGACGAAGAAGTGGCATTTATCGGGCAGATAAGCGGCGAGGCATTGCAATGGCTGCATATTTGACGAAACATCGAAGGACACAATATCGAAGATAAAATACACTGCACTGCTTCAAAACTTGACGAAACTTGGTTGAAATCTTCTTTAGCCATCTATCGTTATGTAAAGTACAACAATTGGATGATACTTGCGAGACTCGACGATAAAAAGCAAACAAGACGGCAAAATATGGCTGAAATCGTGTTTTGGTGGGGGGTAAGTGATATAAAATGTATTATATTTAAACAAAACAATGTCAATCCTTATGAAATCTACAATAATTATATTAAATTAAGCATAGTTTTTCATCCCATTATAAAAATGTTTAGGAAATAAGAAAATTTAATCTCTGCCAGGTATATTAGTTATTTCATGCATAATTAGCAGTTGACCTGGGGTGGTGCATGGTCATTTTCTTGTAAAATATTATACTTAGACAAATTTTTCCTTCCAATAACCACCCCTAAAAGCAACCCTTCTAAACACTATAAGCACTTCAGAAAGGCTGTCGCTTTTGCTTTTCGGAAGTTAGAGCTATGTCGGCACTGCCGTTTCAGGGCGGGGTCATTTTCAGGACTTTCGTCCCGGATTCAGGTTTTCGCACATATGCCATATTGACCGCCATGGTCATTTTACCCTAATAAAACAGTTGAGATTGCCTGTGGTAAATGAAACGCATACAAACTCCTATACAGGTCCTAGACTATTTCGGCTAGATGCAAGAACAGACTGGACAGTTAATAATACTCGTTTTCGATCAGCATGCCACATAGCCATTTCAGCCGGCTTCTTTGAATACCAAGTTCAAAACGTCCCAAACCTCGTCTTAAACTTGCGGTCATTTCTTTGAGATCATTTTTTTGCGACCATCCGAACGTATTTGTATTTTAACAGTAAAATAACTAAACTTTTAGTTTATCTATCATTTTAGACTAGGTAGATACACGATTCCCCACCGTTATTCATTTTTATTAGTGTAGACTATTAAATACTAAATACATTTTGAAGATTATAAGCATGGTTATACTGCGTGCTAAAAAGCTATAGCCAAAAGGCAAAAAAAAGATGACCGGACTTCTGTCGATGACTTTAAGGCTTTTCTTACCAACACGAGTATAATAAATCCATTACTCATTACTCATTACTCGGAATACAAACACCAGATAACCTTAAAATTTTGTATTATTAAGTTTAATGTAATCATTCACGCGTTGATTTTCCCCGCATTTATACTTGTTATGTGTTTTATATATATATATATATTGTGTGTTAATGAAAATGCAGGAAATCAAGCTCCAGGTCCAGAGCCCCCTACAGGCTCGCAATTATAGAAATGCTTTAGGTTTATAAAGTGAATAAGAAATGGGAAATGAATAGCAGTCACATTAAATTAATCCTACAAGCAAAGCGGGCTTTTTCCTGTGTACTAAAATTGGTAGAAAAATAAAGTATATAAAGACATGTTGTGTAGATACTGTCATTGTATCATTTTCATATTGAACATGGATTGGGCTCTGGATAGTAAACTGGATATTGAATTTCAATCTTTAAAGGAAAATGGCAATAAAACTTAAGCTTGTTCTATCTGAGAGAAGGCCTTTACAATTTCTCCGTGTTGTGTTTCGATTTCGAAATATTTCGTCAAAGGCAGCGTGAAGTCCGCCATCTTAGTTCTTGGTTCAATATGCACATGACGTCACATTAACTACGGTAAAGAGAAATTTTTATTCTGCCAACCACGTGCACATTTCATTATTACCCGGATATAAATAGCCGGGAGCTCGAGAATTAGTACCCTCGCTATGTGCCGTTGTGTCGGGATGAATCTCTCCTGTACATGTTTTCCAAATTCGGGGCATGGACATATAATTATATAATTTGTTGGAGAACATCCTGATTTTATATTGACAATCCTACATTCAGTAATATAAGCTTTTAGGAAAGGATATGTGGAAGGTTTGGAGCAGTTAGATTTTCATCAATAAATTTCTGTGCAAGAGTTTTAGTAGAGATGTGCTCTGTTGAATCGTAACATACGTATACGTCCCAGCCTGAAGCACTTCTCATAAGGGAAACACTTAGTGTGCTTGGTGTGAACTTAACTTAGTGTGCTTGGGCAATCTGAAGAGATCCGAGGTTCGTCGTGAGTTTGGTCGGCAAAATGATCGTAAAAAATAATGTGTAAAGGTTTTCTGTCAAAATATTAATCACATCATCACAGTCATATTTAATGCAAAGTACACGAGATAATCTAATTGAGATATCAGACACGTAAGTTTAATGGACGTGTATGACGTCTTTTACTTATTAGAATGACTGAATTGACGTAAATCTGAAAATGTTTTCAAAACTAAATTCTATCATATTTAATTAATGCAAGACAAAATATTAGGATACATATCTGAGTTTATTTATGTGTTCAGAACGACAGATTCTAATCATCCTTTGCATTAATTCATTCAACATCTTGATAAATCCTACAACATGTACGTACGTAATCGATTATCTGCATGATTATTTAGGCTTGAATTCACGTGCACAGAACGCTTTGATTAGGACTCGCTTCATAAAATTTTCCAGAAGAATTGGCCCAGGAACACAGAGAGCGTGAGTGGAATTAGCACTTCAAAATTAGTATAGGCATGAAAGGTTTGACCATTTGTTATATGAAAAGTGGAGTTTCAAATTTCTATGACTAAATGTATTGATTTTGAAGGTTTTTATACTGATTCTTAACTTCTATTCATAGTGTATTTATTCCAGTATGGTCAAACTCTGTATACCTGCTATTTTTGAGATGCTCTTTCCATTTCCGTCTTAATTCTATATATTTTTCAACACTCGATCCCAGTCTCCTCAATCATTTTGGAATTACCGATACTGCCAACATTAATATGTACAATTCGAAAGATGTGCACTTTGAATCGTCGATTGAAAAAATATTTTCACTTAGTTGTCTTAAAAAAGCTACATGTCATAGCTTGATGCTCCACGTTCAAGTACATACTACCTTTTTGTGCTTATACGGACTTTGTTAGTATAAATATATATAATTTCAATGTAAACTAGACGGCACTCAGAGATTGCATGCCTCCGCCAGCATATTAAGTCAAGTTTTGACCCCTTGGCTCTGCCTTGACGTTTTTCTAGCAGGCACAGTTTTTTAAAACTCCCGAGAGAGCTTCGTTATTGTGAAATGCATTGTTTAATCGCAAAGGAGAAAATAATCTTTTGTATAATCGGAATTTCCTAGCCTCCTCCGCAGGCAACTGTGTGTTCATACTATTCTTCAACTAATATTTCATAATAACGAAAGATTTCATACAAAAAAACCGATAAAATACAATGATATAAGATACAATCTCTGTTTCACATTATCTTTCCGGTATTGATCCATTATAGTGTAAATAACATGACGCAGGGGGTGAGGGCGAAGTCAGGCCGAGGGCGAAGTCGAATAACTCTCCCTTTTTCCGCTTTCACCCTACTATTATCCCTCTACGTCCTGTATCACCCCCAATATTCCCACGTAATCCCTTTTCCACCTTTACGACAACAACATTAAGAGTATTTTACAGTATATCATTGTGTATCGGGTTTTTTGTATGAAATCTTTCGCTATTATGAAATATTAGTTGAAGAATAGTATGAACACACAGTTGCCTGCGGAGGAGGCTAGGAAATTCCCTGCATGGCAGCAAATGTAAACAAGGTATGCATAAATTATGCATTCAAAATGTAATCAATTTGTCCTTGTGCCTTGGGGCTCTACAAATTTTCGTATTGAAATGTTTGATATTCTCAGTATGAGTTATCGTGCTCACAGACAAACACAGCGGTAATTAAAGTATGAAATCGAACGTTGACTGTTTCAATGTTTGACACTGTGCCAATCAAGGAGTGTTTTCGAGCCCTACATGAATGACTCGCTCTGCTGGGCGATATCCCACGTGCTATATTTGCAATATATCTCGTAGCCGGAACGCTGACATTTCGATGCGAATTTTGTGATTACCGGCAGTCCGCACTTTTCCAACCTGTATCCAGGGGCGAGCTGCCTATATATAGGTACGAGAAAATGAGAACTTGTTATTGGCCCAGGGGCGAAACTACCACCTTTTCGTTGGGGGGGGGGGGTGTCTGGTAGAATTGCCCTGCCAAAACCTATGATGCCCTGCAACGCTATGACTGGGACCACGGAGCATTTTTTTTGGATTGAGAGACTAATTATCTCCCAGAGTGCAGTGACACTAGTCACGAATGGTGAAGGAGAGAGACCTTTAGGTGGTATGGGGGCATGCTCACCCAGAAAATTTTGAAATCTACAGCCTCTGAAAAGCCATTTCATGCACTTTGCGGGACGATTTGAGAGCAATGTCACAACATTTTTTTCCAAAATATTTGGTCGAACGAAAAGTTAAAAATTCAATCTGAAAATCCACACCAAAAAGTCCAACGATTCCCTTATATTGCTAGATTTAAATAAACGATTAGCCTTAGACATAGCAGAGTCGCAGAGATCATGAATTAATTGACAATTCACATAGAAAATGAAGTTTTTAGTTCAACTAATCTTGTTCTTAATGTCTTTCTTTCCTTTTTTTTAAATTATTTGCGCAACTGCACCATGACTTCGGTGCCCTGCAAGACCTTTGATTGCCCTGCCAATCGGTCATTTTTGTATTTTGGGGGGTGTCACACTCCCCCTGCCCTTGCATTATGGGCCCATAAAAGTGTAAATTTAGATTTAAGAAATAAAAATTTAAAAATTCAGTTTAAATATCACATTTGATCACTTATATAAGCCCTCCCCAAGGTCGCCACACATTATGATCTTGCATCCGTCCATTAGCCCGGGCCCCGACTGACTTTGTTCGTTGTCCTTTTGAAGATCGCAGCACGCCCCTGCCCCTATATCGATCATAATCTCCTCAAACTTGATAATTAAAATGTTGCTATCTTTACAACCGTATATAGAAGTTGTGTGAGTGAAAAAACATGATTATTGGTGATGTTATCACAGCATGATGCATGAACAAAATATAAAGCAGGTGACTTTTTGGATCCAAGATAAAGCAATCCTTGAAGTCAAATGCCGCCTAGTATGGATCTAAATTTGCTCAATACCAAGCTAGTTCTCTAAATTTAAACCGTCAACCTACTTATAAATACTGATCAAATAATCAAACCTGTCTAAACGTTGTTTTGTACAATCTACAGACTTAGTTAAGAGAGTTACTAATAGATTTTTGTTTATTGCGAGTAAAGGATTTCCGAATGGTTTTCCGTGCAGGATTCAGTGCGTGATCCTAACGCGCGGGATGTTGCGAGACTTTCTGAAAGCGTAAAAAAATACGAGCCGATAGCTAGGCGTGTATTTTTTAGCTTTCAGAAAGACGAGCAACATCCCAAGTTTTAGGATCACACAATCCTGCACGGAAAACCATTTGGTAATTATTTTATAAAATAACGACAAAGAAACAACGGACATTTTAAAAACTCCGCGAAGCGCCTAAAATTTTCCGTGCATGATTGTCTCATCCTGCACGGGTATTGACCAATCACAGCTCGCGTAGTAAACATGTTATTTTATAAAATCTCTTGATGAAATACTGTCGATAGTAATTGCCATTGCTTTTTTCTGACTCAGTCATGACTCATGCAGTTAATTCACTCGAAACGTTCATGTATTTATTCACGAATTAAATAAATCAGTTTGCCATGGAGTGTTGGTGGCACAATAATGAGTGCATTTGTCTTTCACCTCTGTGACCGAAGTACTGGAACCAGTCACCCAATGGAAATATTTTGCATTAACCTGCACGATCCGCACGGAACCTAGACTTGCTCCAGTTAAGTGTGTAGGTTTTTCTGGATCGATCCACTATAGTGTAAATAACATGACGTAGCGAGGGCTGGCGGAACGAGAAATAGACTTGTCAACTTCGGAAAATTTCGGTTCCAAATTGAACCGAAGTGGCTAGACTTGCTCCAATTATCTCTTTGATTGTCTTTATGTATCGCTCCACTATAGTGTAACTCATGTTGTTTACGCTATAGTGGATCAATACATAAAGAAAAGAGAGACTTGGAGGCTGGAGCAAGTCTAACAGTAACTTGAATGAAAACATTGCCTTCTTAGACCGAATATTCCACTATTGTTATACGTTATTTAAAAAAAATAATGAAGAATAATATGTTGGAATCTGTAATTTTGTACATAATATAACTGCATAACTCTCACTTCGGTGGTGAATTTTACGAGATCATAAACTGGCTTAATTGGTCATTATTAGTTTCCGGCTTCTTGCACAACATTTCTGTTTTGCTCACTTGAACATGAAGTTGATATTTCATCTTTTGCACAACTCAGTATGACTCTGCAATTATTAGGAAGTAATATTATACCAATTAACCTTTGCAAGACCCGTATTGTTGCCATTTCACCGCAAATACGCCAAATGGGATAGGCCGTATATTGTTCCAGTTTTAATTTGTACCATATGTTACACTTGTTGAAAATCATTGCCTTTAACTAAAGTCTCCTCCGCAGGCAACTCTTGGTAAACGGCCGAATATCGCCAATTATCCCTCACTATCCACTGTTACCACCCTCTTGCCTTCTAAGTGCATGTCCATATTATTTTTTGCATGCACCATGAGGTTCGGCCAGGTGTTATTCGGTTGCGGCCATTCAGTAAGAGTTCCATGATTATTTTCACGATTAAATGCGGAGTATTTTGAAACCTGATTAGTTGCTGAAATGTTCTTCCACTTCTCGATAACATTACTCCATTCACTAATAAAATAAATAAAGCTTGTTGACTACAAATTATATGCAGGTTCAAATATGGCATAGATATAATAGCTAGTGCATGCATGCATGTTGGTGAATTGTCTAGTAATTTTATTTTATGCTTCTATTAGATCGTGGCATTTTTCACAACACAACTAATCATTGCCTCACACTTCATACTCGATATGAAATATACATACATGCCCATTGGGCGTGTCGTGCTGAGAGGTTATGGCTTTGTTTTTCGTTTTAACTTTCAAAAGGGAATATATGTTCTCTTTTTTTCCAGATGTTTATTAAAAATATTTTTGTATATTACTATAAGGGTTTTGTTATTGAAGACCATAAAATATCAACCCACACATTCCCAACCTTGTACTATTTTTGTCTTTGCTTTTTTGCCAAGTCTAGTATATTGATTAAAAAATGCCATTCCTTAATAGCTAATCTCATTTAACCAGATCATCAGATAGATGACTTCCCACCCTTGAATTTATTTTCATGTCGCCGCAGAAAATGTTTTGCCATTGAGATTCGCCGCCAGTTTCTTTAAAATAAAAGACGCACGACACTTGTGTTGAGACAATTCTATGCCCACCCTTTCCTGTTCATCAAAGACAATCAAACATCAAAAGCGATCTGTGATTCATCGCTGAGTTATTTTCAATATTCCTGACATGGCGACATTTCTCATTGGGTGAGCCAAAAGAATCGACCTGAGTTTTTTTTATTAGTGTTAAGATTTACTGTCATAAATCTGGATATGAGATATAATGATACTACAAACGTAGTCTGTATAATTTTATTATTGTAGACTATACTGCTATAGGATTATATTCATTCATATTGACCTTATAAGCCTACTCAGGTCAAGGGTAAATTTTCTGAAAATTAGACCGGATGTAAGAAACTAACATAGTCAACAAAATTACAGGATCAGAGTGTCAGTATCAATGTGTTATCGTATACGTGCGTTTATATGTATTGAGTTTATAGATTTACTTTTTTATCACCTTGTTTGTGTCATTGTGATCAAAAATAGCCGAAGACAATCCGATTAGAAATCAGTTACCGGTCGAATTCGCATTTTTCCACCCTGGGAAATTCAGTGCCAAACTATTGTCTTATTATTGAAATTGTTCTCATGCCCTAACGTATATGGGGGCGTTCACAAAATACGTGACGTTGTTTTTGGCCATGACGATTTTGCCGCCCCCTTTATCCATTATAATGCTGTGTGACAGTTGTCATTACATCCCCTCGAAAATTACGTGCCACTCAGCCTAACCCCAATAGTAGTGCTTTGGGGCAGCCAGTATTTTTGTTTACTCTAGTTACAGTACATTCTTAACCAGACTCACAAATTTCTCATCCAGGTGCTCCTTCGTTTGGCTTTAGTTTAGTGTGCGGAGGAATATCAAGATTTTCACATAATATATGGTTTTCACAAACTGGTTGTCTTGTTTAATTGGCAGCCTCTCCGCAATGTGGCTCTCCCCCATTCTGTGACAATATGTGACTCTTGGTTAAACACTCCCTCCCCCTCAAAGCGTCACTTGTTTTGTGAACAGACGGTTTGGTTATCGTCAAGTCTAAGTAAATCGTTCACGTAAAATTCACGTTTTTTTTTTTGCAGCTTATTTTTGACCGTGAGTAGGAGGAGGAGGTTTGGCGCCGTTGTTTTAAAATGGTTTTTTTTAAAAATGGTTTCGTAATTATAGAAACGTAATTATAGATAAGGAAAATAGATATAAATACATATGATATATAAAGATGATTTCAGTATACTTTTTGATATACACCCAATACAGATATACAGCTATAGTGTGGGATAATGTTGGGTCAGATGATGTGATTCATATTATCGTCAGTCAGGAGGTTGTAATATTAGCTATACAGAAGTAAATCAGTTTATCAATATTTCTAAAATATAATTATATTCTTAAAATTATGAAAAACGTTTTCGTTATGATATGCAGTATTCTGTTTTAATAATCTAATTTTCTCAGACATTCATCCCTGGTACAAAATTGGAATAGTAATCTTTTGTCGATCAAGATTATACTGATTAAACCCTTGTTTGGTCAAATCTAAGCTTTATCCTGTTAATATGATATGATATGAATAGCATTCTCATCACTATAGAAGGATTCAAAAGGTCGTGGATCGAGTTTCATGTAGGAGGTTCGTTACCTGACAATAACGAAGATGCAATATGGCATCTGCATGCAAATGTTTTCCTCATTTAAAGAAATGTATCTATATTTGTATCTATATCCTTCTTTATGGGATCAACAACATGACCAAATTTCAAGAAAGTCGTATATTCTCTAACTTCACGTCTGCAACAAGCACTAGCTATTCCATTTTAATCAATTCATATTAAAGTTCTAAAAATGTTGTTTCGTGCATATATCATTGTATGAAAGACATTTCTTTGAAGCCAAATTTGAGGGCAAATAGTACAGCAATATCAATGTTTTAGTGAACTGAATACACGCCCGGCCTCGCCATGTTTGGGCACATAGGCGTAGGAAGCATGCAAGTGTTTTATATATTCATTATATTGATCTGTTTATTCTTTTGCTTAAGTCCCATATTAACCCATATATTAGTCGAACACAGAAATGAGTGATCTAAGACAAGTCAGATTAAGCTTGTTTATTAATTTGCATAACAAAAAGAAATGAGATGTTGCATAACTCAAAAGGGCACAAACGAACAAGAAGGTGGGAAAATATAAAACTTTTTGAGTGAGTCCTATATTTTAAATTTTAACTGTGGAATGTTAATTTCCTTTCCGTACTTGTATTTTCAAGGATTTTGTTTGTGCGGAAAATGATTAAAATTTCTAAAAAGCCTTACGATTTTCCGTTCTGAAATCTGAATATACGGCATATATCGCTTCGATATTTTGAGGTAAAAAGGAAGATTTCGCGCTTTCTATGGGATCTGATTTCCTTTTCGGCTTTTCTCTTGTACAATCCAATTTTCTCTTGTACAATCCGCATGGTAATCCAATTTTAGCATGTTTATCGCGTGCGTTAGGTATTGAATTTTTACATTTACTTTTTCCGTATCAATAGAGATCGGGTCTTTAGCTGTCAAATGATACCTTTTTGTATCATTACGATCAAAAGTGGCCCAAAACGATGCGATAAAATTCGCATAGGAGTGTTTTCGAGCCCTACATGAAGGACTCGCTCTGCTGGGCGATATCCCACGTGCTATATTTGCAAATATATTCATTAAAAATCGTATCTCGTAACCGGAACGCTGGCATTTCGATGCGAATTTTGTGATTACCGGCAGTCCGCACTTTTCCAACCTGTATCCAGGGGCGAGCTGCCTATATATAGGTACGAGATTGGCCCAGGGGCGAAACTACCACCTTTTCGTTGGGGTGTCTAGTAGAATTGCCCTGCCAAAACCTATGATGCCCTGCAACGCTATGACTGGGACCACGGAGGATTTTTTTGGATTGAGAGACTAATTATCTCCCAGAGTGCAGTGACACTAGTCACGAATGGTGAAGGAGAGAGACCTTTAGGGAGGTATGGGGGCATGCTCCCCCGTATATATAGAAGCTGTGTGAGTGAGAAACATGATTATTGGTGATGTTATCACAGCATGATGCATGAACAAAATATAAAGCAGGTGACTTTTTAGATCCAAGATATAGCAATCCTTGAAGTCAAATGCCGCCTGGTATGGATCTAAATTTGCTCAATACCAAGCTAGTTTTCTAAATTTAAACCGTCAACCTACTTATAAATACTGATCAAATAATCAAACCTGTCTAAACGTTGTTTTGTACAATCTACAGACTTAGTCAAGAGAGTTACTAATAGATTTTTGTTTACTGCGAGTAAAGGATTTCCGAATGGTTTTCTGTTCGTGCAGGATTGCGTGATCCTAACACGCGGGATGTTGCGAGTCGATAGGCGGGTATTTTTTAGCTTTCAGAAAGTCGAGCAACATCCCAAGTGTTAGGATCACACAATCCTGCACGGAAACCATTTGGTAATTATTTTATAAAATAACGACAAAAAACAACGGAGATTTTAAAAACTCCGCGAGCGCCTAAAATTTTCCGTGCATGATTGTCTCATCCTGCACGGGTATTGACCGATCACAGCTCGCGTAGTAAACATGTTATTTTATAAAGTCTCTTGATGAAATAGTGTCGATAGTAATTGCCATTGCCTTTTTCTGACTGTCATGACTCATGCAGTTAATTCACTCGAAACGTTCATGTATTTATTCACGAATTAAATATTTCAGTTTGCCATGGAGTGTTGGTGGCACAATAATGAGTGCATTTGTCATCCAATAGAAACATTTTGCATTAACCTGCACGATCGATCCGCACGGAACGTAGCCTGCATTAACCTAGACTTGCTCCAGTTAAGTCTCTAGTAGTTTCTGTATCGATCCACTATAGTGTAAATAACATGACGTAGCGAGGGCTGGCGGAACGAGAAAGAGAGCTAGACTTGTCAACTTCGGAAAATTTCGGTTCAAAACTGAACCGAAGTGGCTAGACTTGCTCCAATTATCTCTTTGATTGTCCTTATGTATCGATGCACTATAGTGTAACTCATGTTGTTTATACTATAGTGGATCAATACATAAAGAAAAGAGAGACTTGGAGGCTGGAGCAAGTCTAACATTAACTTGAATGAAAACATTGCCTTCTTAGACCGAATATTCCACTATTGTTATACGTTATTTAAAAAAAATAATGAAGAATAATATGTTGGAATCTGTAATTTTGTATATAATATAACTGCATAACTCTCACTTCGGTGGTGAATTTTACGAGATCATAAACTGGCTTAATTGGTCATTATTAGTTTCCGGCTTCTTGCGCAACATTTCTGTTTTGCTCACTTGAACCTGAAGTTGATATTTCATCTTTTGGACAACTCAGTATGACTCTGCAATTATTAGGAAGTAATATTATACCAATTAACCTTTGCAAGACCCGTATTGTTGCCATTTCACCGCAAATACGCCAAATGGGATAGGCCGTATATTGTTCCAGTTTTAATTTGTACCATATGTTACACTTGGAGCTGTGACGTAAACGCCGTATATGTATGAGAGTGGACAGATCGCGCGGAAATTTTACCCCTGTTTCACCCACCTCGTTTCCCTGCAAAAACAGAAAATATCCTCCCACCCCCCTCCATTCAATGTTGAAAATCATTGCCTTTAACTATAGTCTCCTCCGCAGGCAACTCTTGGTAAACGGCCGAATTATGCAGAAATTGCTTATTTCTTAATATCGCCAATTATCCCTCACTATCCACTGTTACCACCCTCTTGCATTCCAAGTGTCCATATAATTTTTTGTATGCAACATGAGGTTCGACCAGGTGTGATTCGGTTGCGACCATTCAGGAAGAGTTCCATGATTATTTTCACGATTAAATGCGGAGTATTTTGAAACCTGATTAGTTGCTGAAATGTTCCTCCACTTCTCGATAACATTACTCCATTCACTAATAAAATAAATAAAGCTTGTTGGCCACAAATTATATGCAGGTTCAAATATGGCATAGATATAACAGCTAGTGCATGCATGCATGTTGGTGAATTGTCTATAGTAATTTAATTTTATGCTTCTATTAGATCGTGGCATTTTTCACAACACAACTAATCATTGCCTCACACTTCATACTCGATATGAATTATACATACATGCCCATTGGGCGTGTCGTGCTGAGAGGTTATGGCTTTGTTTTTCGTTTTAACTTTCAAAAGGGAATATATGTTCTCTTATATTTTCCAGATGTTTATTAAAAATATTTTTGTATATTACTATAAGGGTTTTGTTATTGAAGACCATAAAATATCAACCCACACATTCCCAACCTTGTACTATTTTTGTCTTTGCTTTTTTGTCAAGTCTAGTATATTGATTAAAAAATGCCATTCCTTTAAGGGGTCTTATACAAAATTTTAAAAGAAAATCCTATTTTGAAATTAGCCATATTATGCATCATTAATGATCCCTTTTTCGTTTTCTGGTGTTATTTTTTCTATTTGTTTGGCGGAAAATGGGTAAATAGGGGAAAATAGCAGCTTGTTTGAAATTTTGTCCCGTAGCAACCACCATAGCAACGACGTGTTATTGGAAAATCGCGAGCATTGGAGCATTTACGAAAAAGTTTTTTCTCCAAATGACTACCCACCTACCCCCCCCCCCCCTAGCTATATAGTGATTTTAAACGATTTTATTTCAAATTACACCAAGTACAAGTCAGTGAACTCCATAAATTTTTAATATCTGGAACGATAACATTCAATCATTCAGGCGGAAAAAAGTGAAGCCTAAATCCCAGTCCTTCACGTACGTCAGTTTCAGTCCCTCAAAAGTCAATTTCACGCGGTTCGTTCGTCAGTTTCAGTCCCCTTTTACGTATCACTACGCGGTTCGTACGTCAGTTTCAGTCCCCCACAACTTATTTACTGCGCGGTCCGTACGTCAACTCCAGTTTTTCTCCAGTTTTAGTTGAGTTTTGTATTATTTTTTGAAAAAACCAACAGTTTTTTTGCAAATCGAAGTAGTTTCTCCTTTGTAACTGGCTAAAAAAGATTACAGAAGGAAGACTAGGAGAAAAATATATCTTTGTCACTGAAGTAAGTCAATTAAAGCAAGTTTTCTCAGTGTTTTTGTTCAAACAGCGAAAATACTTTGTTTTTTTGTCAGTCGTATAAGCTAGTTTGTGCAAAAAGTTTATGAAAGCCATAAAAATATGGGATAAGATAAGCTATCGTGCAGGTTTTAACAGATATTCAAGTTTTTTTTCTATTTTCGTGAACTTATTTTGAACTTTGGCCGTTGTGAAATCAATCACGTTTGATGGCGTAGGCACTGTTATTTTGGCTTCACTTTTCACCGCCAGTTATCGTTCCAGGTAACCAAATTGAGTTCACTGGTACAAGTAGGTTATATTTAGGCGGGAGAGGCGTTATAATGGCGTGAAAGCAAATTGTGTTCACGCTCTATATTGTGTATAATTACGGTTCCACTTCAAGGCTTTGACTGATTGAGGACATCATGTAAAGTCCGACGAAAGTCGATCTGCCATAACCTTTCAAAGAACCGAAGGGTTAAACATTGGTGTCTTTTTAAAGACGGCAACGGCGGAGGTCACAGCTGGGAACCAAACTTAGATGTTGAAATAGTACGTGTTAAACATTTTTCAAAAAATCTAGCATGGCATTTTCATGATATATATGCCTACCTCTCCCGTTTAGGATATGTTTGGGTATGTGATTTCGACCCCGAATTAGTCAACGTATATTTGGTTAGCATATGAAAATATAGGGGAGCTCCATGTCCAATTTTTCCTTTGTGAATATCAAGGAAACGAAGGACAAACGTATTAAAATGGGTCATTCTAGCTGCTGTTTGCCTTTCTTTGGTTAGTAATGTGTACTCAATATTATTGCAAAACGCTATTCGAAACTATAAACTTGATTTTATCAAAACAGCTCGAAACGTAGGAGTAAGAAAGAATAAGCAAAAGCAAGGAGAACATATGCAGCTGGATCATTTTAAACTTTCCAGATGCCTATTCAAGTCTTCAAATTAGGATAGTTTGTCGAAAACATACCTAAGAATATTTTAAACTTAATTTTCCCAAATTGTCAATTCACGAGACGTTAAAAACTCTCCTGGGTTTACTATTTATGCAATCATGGTGAAATTTTCAGCATTTACTCATTATTATTAAACCTTTGACGTGAACCTAAAAAATACTATGTGTGAGTTATACACGCCACAGGCCAACCCTATTAATGAACTGAACATGCCCATATTTTCATTCAACTATAAACACAAGTAAAATTTATACACTCTATGCCTTTAGCTGAGTATTTTTTTAGGTTCACGACATAGATAGGTCTATTTTGTATCCATTAAAGCTGTTTGGGAGATCATTCGTAGTTTACTTTGGCTCCTATCATTTGTGGCACAAACACCATATTTTACTCCATAGGGGGTCATATCTTGGTTACTGTGGCAACAACAAATGTATAAGCGAGTGATTTTGTGTCAGCTACCCATATTCTATAATATTAGAGTAAAAAATGAGGGAAAAGTATTAAATTAGAGAAAAAAGTTTTCAACCTATAAGACCACCTTAATAGCTAATCTCATTTAACCAGATCATCAGACAGTAGATGACTTCCCACCCTTGAATTTATTTTCATGTCGCCGCAGAAAATGTTTTGCCATTGAGATTCGCCGCCAGTTTCTTTAAAATAAAAGACGCACGACACTTGTGTTGAGACAATTCTATGCCCACCCTTTCCTGTTCATCAAAGACAATCAAACATCAAAAGCGATCTGTGATTCATCGCTGAGTTATTTTCAATATTCCTGGCATGGCGACATTTCTCATTGGGTGAGCCAAAAGAATCGACCTGAGTTTTTTTTATTAGTGTTAAGATTTACTGTCATAAATCTGGATATGAGATATAATGATACTACAAACGTAATCTGTATAATTTTAATATTGTAGACTATACTGCTATAGGATTATATTCATTCATATTGACCTTATAAGCCTACTCAGGTCAAGGGTAAATTTTCTGAAAATTAGACCGGATATAATATGTAAGAAACTAACATAGTCAACAAAATTACAGGATCAGAGTGTATCAAAAAAAGCAATCCAACTTTAGTGTGTTATCGTATACGTGCGTTTATATGCATTGAGTTTATAGATTTACTTTTTTATCACCTTGTTTGTGTCATTGTGATCAAAAATAGCCGAAGACAATCCGATTAGAAATCAGTTGCCGGTCGAATTCGCATTTTTCCACCCTGGGAAATTCAGTGCCAAACTATTGTCTTATTATTGAAATTGTTCTCATGCCCTAACATATATGGGGGCGTTCACAAAATACGTGACGCTGTTTTTGGCCATGACGATTTTGCCGCCCCCTTTATCCATTATAATGCTGTGTGACAGTTGTCATTACATCCCCTCGAAAATTACGTGCCACTCAGCCTAACCCCAATAGTAGTGCTTTGGGGCAGCCAGTATTTTTGTTTACTCTAGTTACAGTACATTCTTAACCAGACTCACAAATTTCTCATCCAGGTGCTCCTTCGTTTGGCTTTAGTTTAGTGTGCGAAGGAATATCAAGATTTTCACATAATATATGGTTTTCACAAACCGGTTGTCTTGTTTAATTGGCAGCCTCTCCGTCATGTGGCTCTCCCCCATTCTGTGACAATATGTGACTCTTGGTTAAACACTCCCTCCCCCTCAAAGCGTCACTTGTTTTGTGAACAGCCCCAATGGTTTGTTTATCAAGTCATAGTAAATTTCACGTTCACGACTAAGCAGCTTGATTTTTTGGACCGTTTATTATTTAGGAGGGGAGTAGGCCGGTTGATTTGGCGGCCAGAGTTTTAAAAATGGTTTCTGGGGTTGGGCCAACGTAATTATAGATAAGGAAAGGAGTGGGTCAAGCCAAATTTTAAATAGATATGATAACATGCTAAAGTTCGATTCAGCCACCCTTTTTTGATACACCCAATATACAGATTATAGCTATAGTGTGGGACAATGTTCGGTCAGATGTGATTTTCATATTATCGTCAGGGAGGTTTCGTAATATTAGCTATACAGAAATAAATCAGTTTATCAATATTTCTAAAATATAATTATATTCTTAAAACTATGAAAAACGTTTTCGTTATGATATGCAGTATTCTGTTTTAATAATCTAATTTTCTCAGACATTCATCCCTGGTACAAAATTGGAATAGTAATCTTTTGTCGATCAAGATTATACTGACTAAACCCTTGTTTGGTCAAATGTAAGCATTATCCTGTTAATATGATATGATATGAATAGCATTCTCATAACTATATAGAAGGATTAAAAATGTCATGGGAGCTTCATGTAGGAGGTTCATTACCTGACAATAACGATGATGCAATATGGCGTCTGCATGCAAATGTTTTCCTCATTTAAAGAAATGTATCTACATTTGTATCTATATCCTTATTTATGGGATCAACAGCTTGACCAAATTTCAAGCAAGTCGTATATTCTCTTAACTTCACGTCTGCAACAAGCACTAGCTATTCCATTTTAATCAATTCATATTAAAGTTTAAAAAATATTGTTTCGTGCATATATCATTGTATGAAAGACATTTCTTTGAAGCCAAATTTGAGGACAAATAGTACAGCAATATCAATGTTTTAGTTAACTATTATGAACTGAATTCACGCCCGGCCTCGCCATGTTTGCGCACATAGGCGTAGGAAGCATGCAACTTCAAGTTGAAGGGGAACTTCGTCTGAAGGGCACTTCTTCTACTAGAAAAGGACATGCTCACTTTTCCCATTGTTTTAGCTGGGAAAAAGGCAAAAATGGGAAAAAGGCTGGGAAAAATTGTGTTCTCGCCAGGGTGTAGCATGATCTTGGTTGAAAATAACATCTGATCGGGAGAAGAAATACTAAACTGCAACTATTTTATTGTACGATGATTAATTGTGGTGCTGTGTTTTATATTCATTATATTGATCTGTTTATTCTTTTGCAGTTAAGTCCCATATTAACCCATAATATTATTCGAACACAGAAATGAGTGATATAAGACAAGTCAGATTAATAGGTTTGTTTATTAATTTGCGTAACAAAAAGAAATTAGATATGTTGCACAACTCAAAAGGGCACAAACGAACAAGAAGGTGGGAAAATATAAAACTTTTTGAGTGAGTCCTATATTTTAGATTTTAACTGTGGAATGTTAATTTCCTTTCCGTACTTGTGATTTTCAAGGATTTTGTTTGTGCGGAAAATGATTAAAATTTCTAAAAAGCCTTACGATTTTCCGTTCTGAAATCTGAATATACGGCATATATCGCTTCTTTTGAGGTAAAATGGAAGATTTCGCCCTTCCTATGAGATCTGATTTCCTTTTCGGCTTTTCTCTTGTACAATCCGGCTAGCTCAGTAAACTAAGGTGTATAAAAATGCATGGCAATCCAATGTTAGCCGCATGTTTATCGCATGCGTTAGGTATTGAATTTTTACATTTACTTTTTCCATATCAATAGAGATCGGGTATTTAGCTGTGAAATGATACCTTTTTGTATCATTACGATCAAAAATGGCCAAAAACGATTTGATAAAATTCGCCGGCCGAAGTCACATTTCATCAATGTACCAGTTCTTCGAATTTGCGAACATTTTCCCAAATGGGGGCTCCCTCTCTGGGAAACATTCAGCATCGCGAGTTCTCTGCAAACAATTCCAGTTTTTTAAAAATGTTTTAACCACGAAAGTTCGTCGTTCAACTGCCAGTTGAACAATTTCAAATTTATTAAGACTTGAAAAATAACCTATACCCGTAAGGATATCTTGAATTCAAATTTTTAAATTTGAATTCCAAATGAGAATAATTTCAATACTCAGACAATAGATTTGCACTCGATTTCAGATTTGCAGTGGAAAAATGGTTTCGACCTGCAGTTTTTAATCGGGTCCCCAGTATATATTTGGTCATTGTTCGCAATGATAGAAAAAGGTATTTGACAGCCGAATGCCTGACTTTCATTGATACGAAAAAAGTAGATCTACACATGAATTCCATTTTATATTCCCTCATGCCTATATGTGATTCTGCGTGGAATGGATCGCGCAATGTTCAAATGTCTGCACGCTCATCCTACTTTATTCAAGCAGTCAATGAAGCAAATTGTAACCCAAAAGGCCCAACTATATAAATTCGCGACAGTTCAATAAGATGGCTTTATTAGTGCTACGATTAATGAGAGATGAATGCGAAGCCTGCAGTGCTCAATTCAAGCGGATGATAGCAAAGAACGATCGATAAAGCTCTTTATTTTTTCTAAAAACATGACATTTTCAAGTATACGACATTCTTCTTTGCTGATCTTGAAGTCTTAACGATTTCATTATAGAAGAATGCAATGAAGGCTTGTATATCGTTCAGAAGTCTTTCCGGGGCCATTCCATATAGTGTATAGAATTAGAGAAATATGTTCTTTACTAACTATTTGCTTGGAATTTAGAAATACTACCTTTTTAGGTCAGATTTGCAAACAGGAGTTTTTAAACCATAAGTCGAACTGCATCTATATTCAGAGCTTTTTAAAGCCTGTTTTACACTGTCTATAGAAATTTCTTAGAATGATACAAAGTTTTTATTCCGATCCAAGCGCATGTCATTGTAAACCTTACTGGAAGTTTATGGAAGTGTATAAAGATACAATTTATATAAGTAAGCCTACACGTCACCGTCCGATTCATTCTCATAAGCATGCAGTCTAGAAATCTAATTTTGACAACTCTTTGATATCGGCTATATATTTTAAAAATGCATTCGACGCAGATATATCAGATGTGAGATGCGTAAATTTTCGTCATGAAACTAGGTCTTCTTATCTCAGATCTCCGCTATCAACTATTTTTCTGATTCCTTTTTCGACTAGAAAGCTGAAGGACTTTGCACGTATATAATATGGGGTGGGCAATGTGGGAATTCATTATTAGTCTCCGTTGGCAACTCTGTATTAGGGTATTTAAATGAATCCATATATATTTTGCCGAGTTTCAAGCGAAATAGTTTGGGCCTTGGGACGAGCAGAACTATAGTGTAGGAAATTGAAGCGGGAGTTGCCTGCCAAAACCCGACATCAAAACACGAAGAACAAGTCCCGGCGAAGAGAAACCTTGATGAATAAACACTCGTGCAACTTGAAGTACAACATGAAATATTTATTTCCCTCCCAGTTTCTTTCTCTCCCTTCTCCCTGTTTTTCCCGCTCTGCCCGGGCCTAAACTATTTCGCTTCAAACTTGGCCAAAGTAAATGTTGATTCATTTGAACACACGAGTACAGAGTTGCCAACTGAGGCTATTGAATTCCCACATCGCCCTACTACACATTATACGTGCAAAGTCCTTAGCTTTCTAGTCGAAGAGAGAACGAAAAATAATTATTGATAGAGATCTAAGTCTAAGATAAGAAGACCTAATTTCATGACGAAAATTTAGGCCTGGTTCAAACGTCGCGCTACTGCCGTGCCGAACGCATTACAATCAATAGATAATGAGGCATTTCAGCTGATTATGTATTGTTTTTAATGCGTTCGGCACATGAGAAGCGCGACGTTTGGAACAGGCCTTACACATCTGATATCTCGTAGTAATACAATTCGTTTAACTATTTGTCGTATACCTGTTATCTCCAGATTTACATATCTTTGCCAGCTTTCTGTTGCATGAGGCAACAGCGTGCCTTTAGATATTTTCCCTGGCAGGCCTTCCTACCAGATAGCCCATGCACGGGCTGTTTCCACGATGCCACTTCGCTGGGACTCGGGGATATTTGTTTATTTGGGCATTTCGCGTTGATCCTAGATTCCGTACTACCCCGGCCTACCTAGTATACGGACTGACTTGAAATGCATAAATTTTTACTGAATTGATAACTAAGATGAAATGTTGAACATGAGCATCCAGTGTGGGTATTTTCTAGAATAAGCTACAATGATTTGAGACTGGCCTACCGAAAGATTATATTCTTCTGTTTCAGTTAAACAAGTGTAGACCACAACGGCTGCTTATTGTATACAGTAATAAGACATTGTGACGAATGCTATGCCTATGGGATTTTGCATTGTGCAACTCAAGTGAAAGTTTCCTCTTGACGTTCAGGAATGACGGTCAACTGAAGAAGCGTTTCCTACTTGATATTTGCTTCAGTACTTTCAGACAATATACGCATTAAATCAGGATTTCGTGCCAGCTTATTCGTCATACTAGGGAGGATGCGCATCCTAAAATTGTAAAACTGTTCTAAGTATACCATACATATTGCACTAGCTGCACCATGCAGGCATACATGGTAGTAAAAGGTGGTTTACTCTTTACTGACATGGTATATGGTGCTACTGTTCTGGCTATAGTCTTGTTGTTTAGCGGTTTTGATTAGATATACGCGCTCCTGGATATAGGTGTATTGATTTTGACTAAAGTGCTTTGTTCAATGTTTGTCACAGGGTGGCTTCCTACGAGGACAGTGATACAAATGTTGTGACGCAACTGTGATCACAGGAAACGTTTAATAACGTACTTGTTTGACGATAATTGCATAAAATCAAAATCCTATTCGACGTTAAAGCATGTCATAGCTGACGTCTTACGAGGAGGTGTGCATCCCAATTTTGGGGTACATGTGTTGTAAGTTGTTGTAATTGTTCCCAAATGCTATAACCCGCTGCATCCGCATATCTCAGTAATGATTGGTTTAGACAGTGGTGATTGAGATGATCACTGAGTTTGCGTGATTTTGATTTTGCTAAAGTATGCTTTATAGTGTAAACTGGTAGCTTTTATGGTATAATTAAACTCCAGCCTTAAAAATACCTACACGTGAAGATGGTCATGTTATTATACGATTATTATACGATAGAACGGTTTTCGAATAGTTTCGGTTTTAGATTTGTCTTTTATTTTCATAATCAACCAATCAAATGCCCGTGCTATGTTTAGGGTTCCTTCAGCTATAGAAGATACAAAAGAGCAACGAAATTTTTTTGGCAATATATTTTTGGTTGAATGTGCATGAGTCAGCCGAATTTTACCTGTATAATATAATTTTGCATAGTATGCATTGCGTTAAACGTGCACAATACTACATGACAAACTAATTATCAGAAATTAGAGGAATAATTTGCGAGGACGTCAGACATGAGTTACGTTACTTGTACAAAATAAAGCTGCTAAAGATGACGACAGCTGTTCTTAGATTGCTAACACTATTATTGACGATTAAATTATGTATGCATGACGCCCTTGTTGTCAAAACGCCACTTTAAGGCGTTTAAACTAAGTTTGGACACTGCGATTTGTCGCGCCTATTTCGTATCCACTGTAATGATATCAACTGAAACGATTCGTCATTAACATTCGGCAAAACCTGACATCAGCACGGCAAGTGTAGAGGTACCTTACATAAGCTCTCTGATGACATGTCTCTTCAAATACTGTATCCATAAATTAATAAATACACTACAGACAGTATAGCTCTGATGACATGTCTCTTCAAATACTGCATGTGTCCATAATAAATATACTACAGACAACAAGTATGGCGGCATAAGTTTTTGAAACGAACAATGGTGAAAATGAATTTCTAAAACTTTTCAGTTTACTTCACGATAAAATATGAGATTTTATTATATAGTAGACAGTAAGGCCTCGTTCACACTAAGATCGATCTGAGATCGCTTTCGAGGATGTCGAACGAAGCGTTCACACTGCATTACGCAGCCTCGTATTCCAGTGCACTATATCATGCAAGATGAAGTACTTACTCCTCGTGGCGCACCAAAATCGTGGCGCAGTTCAAAAGGAACGCTGGCCCAGGGAAATCGCGGATATTCTATTATTTGTGCTCTTTTATCAATCGTAAATCAGTACAGGAAAACAAATAATTGAAGAGCTTAGTTATGATAGAGCCTGCATCAGTGACAGAGTTTATCACAATTACGCCACAGACTATAAGCTTATGCATGCGACGTTGTTGTCAAAGTCAACACCGGATGGCACTCGATGCGTACGATGACGGTAGCTGATATTATTTGAAATCACGAACGCACGTTCTCTGCACAATTGCCGTTGTTGATCAAGTAAGAACTGTTTACACATCAATGCATGACGTTCATGCTGTTGAAACCTATAGTGGCCGTACTCTATAGTTTATAAGCTCTCTCATGACATGCCTTTGCAATGCAAATTGACTAATAAAAACGAGCTTAACACGTATGCATAGCCATAGGTTTTGAAACGAAAAATATACTCATGAATTTTTATATAAACCTTTCATTTTACATCATGATAAAATATGCGATATAGTAGTTTTTCTGTAGACCTCAAAAAAACGCACATGCACTGAATATTTCATAAATTCAAGTATAAAACGTGACTTATGAGTTATGTCGATAAGATAGCCGGTGCATGCTAATTTGACAGCTCTTTCATGCAAACATGCATGCACTAAAATACTAAATCTCAAATCAAACAAAATATAATCAAGCAGAAAATAACGCTATCACGTATCTACGAACACTGATTAAATTAACCAACAAAACTAGTGTAAGCAAGTAAATAATAGAGAATGTTGAGCAAAAACACCCCGGTCCAGTTATTTCATATGAGATCTATGATTACGTAATGCAGTACAATGTGCACGTTAATCAAAAGAGCTAGTACTATAGTGCTTGGGATTTCATTTTGAAGTGTTCAGTTTTCTACACAATTTCAGCCTTGACTTGGTCCAGTGCTAACTGCTAAGAGGAAACCGGAGACGGAGTGGAAGCCTCATATGCTCATATGCGATGTTTGGTATATTGCTAGAATCAATCCTGAAGCACTCTTTAGTCTTCTCACATGCGAATGAAGTGAAATTATCATAACTGAAACTGTATAATTATTGGAGGGTCAAATATTCAAATCCTGCTGCCTGCCGCACACGAGAGCTGTTCGGCTGAGGTATCGTGTTAATTGGATAAAAGAGTAACTCGCTAAGCTATACGAGTCGACCTCTCGTGGTGGTTAGCTCTGCCTAGAGCTCTCCTGTGCGGTATAGGCTTACTGACTAATGACTGGCTTAACCACTGTGTCAACACACTCTAGCTACCTCTTTCGCTTATTTCTTGCCGTATAAACAGATACATTTTGTACTGATAGTGAAAAGTTGAGCATTAGAAACATTAAATGACAAAGTAATGTTGAAAACGACCAGTTTTAAATTGACATATTACACACGACAATATTATGTTGGCTTCTGCGAAGCCGAAATCTTTACTGCATGATTTCGCGATATCCATCCATATTCCCTGCATTCGGGGTGGCTTAGTTTACAATAAAGACCCAAACACGATTACAAAATTTACACACTTTTAAAGCTCCATTGACTATAAGTACTGCATGGTCTACTAGTCTTCGTATGAAAATTGATATTGCAATTTGTTTGTATTCCAAAGAGTGTGCTATATTGAACAAGTGTGCTCGAATGGTCACTGAAGACTTTCATCAGACGCGTTGTGTTGACAGCTCTCGAGTGTTGCGTAAGAGGCAAAATGCCTAGATCAAACTAGATGTTTCTAGGGTTAATTGCAAGCTGCAAAACGTCAAGCCAATGACTTTTTCACAAGAAGAGTAACGATAGAAAACTATGTAACATTGTTTACAACAAAATATTGAAATTGAGTCCCAAGCCCTTTTTTCGCGCGGTTGGAAAAGTTCGGTCAGCGCTCAGCAACTTTCGGTTCTCATTTTATCGCGATTGAATGGGAGTCCAACGGAAATTTGATATTACCATCCGAGCAATATTTCAAGAAAAAAGTACCAGGTAATACCGATCGAATTAGTTTTGAATCAGGAAAAATTACACTGAGATAATTAAGTCTAATCAAGGAAGATAAATTTATTCATCCGTGTCAGTGATGCTACGTGTACATGCAGTTATTTATATTTACAAGTTTGAAAAATTTCTCCAGTTGAATACTAGGCCTTGTGACACGAAGCATGCAATATTCTTCAAATTTGAATCCCTCATTCTGCCGTAACTACCCACCAAAATCAGTAAAATTGTCGTATCAGGTAATGTTATATTATTTATACAATAGACAGAAGAACATCCATGCACAAGTTTTGACTTTGAAATAGTTTACACTGTTTACAATTGGCAAAATGTACTATATTTCGTTCATAGAAACGTTAGTAGTGCAAACGATATAATGTGGGTATATATCATATATTCATGCAATGTTAAAAATAAATTCAGCGCAAGTTGGAGCAAATACAGGCTCGTGTAAGTCGTGTGACAATCAACTTTTCCTGCATCAGTTGCATATATGCGTGGTTTGCATTCAATAAGAGCAGGGACTATACTAGCTATACGGCTTGCATGTCAGCTGAAAGTTGACAAATTCAGAATACAAAGCTGCTTGGTGTCTGATTATCGTCCGTTGTAAGAACCTCTGTACTTTATGGCATTATGCCACTGTTGTATACATTAATGAGCCATCATTTGCATAATTAATCTCTTTGATGAATTGATGTTTCTCATAAATGAATAAAGTCCAAACTCAATTAAAGTGAACTCCAGATGTGACACGTTGTTGTTATAAAACAGCAAGACTCCCTACTTTTGCACTTTATAGTTATTTTTACGCCACGTCTCACGAATATATATACCTATTGTTATATCTGCATGACACATATTGTCACCTTAAAGTATCTTGCTCTGTATAAAAATAGTCACAAAAGACTGCCAAGCTTTATATTCACTGATTCACATCAGGTCTATTTTAGCGTTGACCCTTGCGGTCGGCAAAACAGCTGGAAACCTTGTGAGATTTTTATTATGAACAGGGAGCAAGCGGCCTATACGAGCTTTGCCACAGCTGGGATAATGCTGCATTAAGTCTGAGTTAAGATAATACAATTTGCCCCAACGATAAGAAATCGTTAAATTCATATACTTCACAGCTGTTTGGTGATAATATTTTTCAAACAACTAGTTCTAAGAGTTCTTTGTTCATTTTAACTTGGCAGTGTTTTGAAACGATTTATTTATCACGAAATTCGAACTTTTCTTGCGTGTTTATGGCGTTGCCGCATTAATGATTTACCCCTGTCCAAATCAAGAAAAATAGCACGCACGCACGCACGCAAGGAAAATGCTTGCGGGAACATCTAAAATATTTAAACCTTATTATTTCATAATTGGACAGCTGTCGAGACGCGCAGACCCCGGAGCTATATCATACAAGAATACAACCCGTTGGTTTGTTTTGAACATTTTTCATTTTATTTTTCTTTCGTCCGTGATGTTTTTACCCTGGATTCACGGCTCCAGGTTTACAATTTCAATAAATTAATACCTTAGTCACATTATAGATTTATATAAATATAGACAATACTATGAACATATCTCTTAATATATACACAGGATATTTGCGATTGTTTATATTTCCCTAACTATTTTCCTATATTAGTAAAAAATTATATAATTTTCGATCTGATTCGTCAGCATACTAATGAAAGGTGCTGATTTTCGTGCGTGAGACGAGTCAAGTCACCTTAATGTTCTGACATGTCAATCTTATAGTGTTCTCGGTTGCCTTAACTTTTGTGGCAGTCAACTTTGGGCAGTCTATCTATAGCTGTCAAAGCTATTTCCTCGGGAATGTTCGTGGATTATCAACCGTTGTTCTTGTTTGGCTGCCGTTGATTCATTTTTGTGACTTTAAATGTCAACTGACATTCGTGTGACGAATGCCAATGGCGTTGTCTGGTTTGGTTCCAACTTTATCTTTCAAAGTCAAGTAGCCATTTCAAGTTCTCTTCGACCTTTGGAACAAACAGCCATAGGTTGCCAATTCGATTTGAGCTTCTTCATAAAACTCACAGTCTTTGTGAATTTTCAACATATCACCACTTAGGTTGTTAGTGATCCATACGCAACGACTCCAAAATCCTGCACGATTTTTGTCACAGAGGAACGGTTTTAAAGGGTAGCTGATCTCTGGGCCCCCATAGGTGTAGGCCATGTAGAGTATTGTCAAAAGTTCAGATTTGAGTTGATTCATAGATTGTACGGTCTCGGGCAAAGCGTCTCTCGCTAACATGTAGATGAATGTTATATTGGGTGTAGTAAGGAAGGCATGATCTTGCCATCCAGATAGTGTCAGTGCACGGTCGACAGTCTTGAGCCACATAATGACATCGTTGATAGACAAGTGCGGCAGGATTCGTAAATAACGAGCACATACAAAAGTTCCAAGACATTTCATCGTGAAATGGGAAGATGTCAACGCTGCCTTTGCATTAGATACGTTCTGCGTTTTCAGGGTGATGTTTGTTGCGGGTATGATAGCCGAGTTCGTTTGGACGGGTTTTAAAATTTTATCCGTTTTATTCTCGCTCGTACTGTTCGTATTTTTTGTCGCGGTTGGCTTGAAGATCGTTTTCATTCTTCGCTTACTAACGTGTGCGTATTTATGAAGGTACGCCGTCGCCAGTTGCACGTCGTGGTTCGATAAAATAACATTCTCTTTTCCCATCGAGTCCACGATAATAGGAACACTCTCCGTATTATTGTTCAATAACTTCTCTTTATTAGCATGGCTCACAACTCGGTAGTCTTGTAAGATTTCCTTACGATTTAATGAATGATTTGAACCCATCTCTCTAAAATAACTGAAACGTTTTATACAAGTTTGATATATTTTGAAGTTCTGTAGCTCTTCTCTGCGCTAAGCGTCTGTGTTTATTGCTGGTCATTTGTGTTTGTCATGCTTATATACAACCCCATAGACGGACATGACATCACAACCCACGCGCCGTTGTTTTCCACAAGGCATATAACAATAATCGCCTTGTAGCTATGGCAATAGATATCACCTGTGATAGCATTAACATAATCATCATAACTCAAATTAAATTCGCGTAACTTTTTCATGGTTAGACCAAATTTTAGAGGGCAAGGCGAAAAAATGCTGTGACATTCTAGCAACTGGGAAGTAGCAAAATATAATAAGTCTTTCTGGAAAGGGGAAACAGGGAGAGCTATAGTCCGGTGAAGACAACTACTGACGTAGTTCTCTTAACCTTTAGGCCACGGGTCATCGATCGATTTCAATGCGGACAGCAGTGTCCGTCTAGTATGTTCGAAATGTTCGATTTTGAAGTGCCTTTAAACTAGGGCATACAATGCATGCTCTATGCTTTATTATGTTGTAGCAACTACAGCGGGGCACATTTTTGCCATTATACTAGGAGAAAAACAGAATAATTATCGAAGTTGCCGGATACAACAAGGGTCATGCGAATATGAATATATCAGTTGGAGTGCATCTCAAGGCTCGCCATTTCCGACATAAGGAAGAAGGCCTCTCAAATTTCCTTTTGCGTAAACTTCATAAGAAACCGATTATTATATGATGTTCTATTTGGCAACATAAAGTTGTTTTTATTTCTTATTTCTAATTTACAGTGTAGACTGACTTAATGAAGCGTCCGTATATAGCTATCTACAATTAATCTAAGATCTTCTGCCTGTCGTACTTCGCTAGATAATAGAAAGAACGTCAAGTGCGGTGAGCGTGGTTGTGCCTATATTGACCACAAGTAACCGCATGGCAGCGTCGCGTTTTCCCCCCAACACCTTGTCCTTGGCCTGTCATTACTCCATCATTATTGTGTATTTATCGACCATTAACACTAGGTCGTTGTTTCTTTATGATTCCGCATAAAGTGTTTGTGATTTTATGTTTCCTGATATTAATCTCGCAGAAACTCACGCACACTTGCTAATGTTCACGCTATTTCTCAGTATATCTTTCGTGTCACGTTTTCATTTGCGTTTCATCTTGGTCGCGTTATACAGCTCGCAGCAGTATAACGCTATGGGACGAACTCCTATAAATTATACTTTTTGCGCATAATGCTTTTGGCTTCATACACAATATTATTAAAACTTTGTTATAGATATATTAGCCGGAAAACATTGAAAAATGAATACGTAAATCCAGCAAATAACTTTTGAAACAAGACTGTTTGTCTCTATATGTTTTGTCCCATAGTTGCAATTGTGGAGTGTTAGTTGCTCGTGCATGTTTAAATCCATTGCCTGCCGATTAATTTTTAAAACAGATGAACGAAGTACTGATTCCGGATAAACGGAGTCCTTCTTGAACTTTCATATGTGAGGGAAAAGCAAGTTTTGTCTTCCTCAAAACCCGATCCATTGGACCTATTGTGCTGTTGGGAAATAGCAGATTCCCGACAAAACGTCAACGGGTTTGATGAACGGCACGTTTTGAGGAAATATACTTTCTATTCCTTAGGTTTAGAGTTTAGACTAACAAAATACAAAATATTTTATTGTTTAGAAAATAGTGTAAAATATATGAGTAATTCACAAATTCTATGCATTTATAGTATTACTGCATATACGAAATGAATATACTATTACTGAAATATAATAATGTCATTAACTGATTAACTATACCGAAAGTTGGAATCAAACTATATAATATAGTCAGAAAAAAAAGGTCACTCGAGTTCACTGACATTTAAGTAAATCGATCAGTCTATAGTCATCATTCATTATATACAGTAATGTCTTGATATTTACAATGCATCAGTTTGCTGCCGATTTCCGTAACTGCAAGACCTACCGAGAGCTCCTCTTAGATACAAACATGCAGATGCGATTCATTTGCCTGGCGGTGTTCTTTTAGCCGCACAGTAAATTTCCTTTCTATTGTATACGCTAAAATATTGCTCTTTCAACAGCTTCTAAAATTATTGATAGTAACGGAAGTTTACACGGAGTTGCCTTGCCTTTTAATAAAGAAGACCTTGGTTGTGCGTTAACCCCCTGTATGGTTTAATAGATCTGGTCTTGTGTTATAGCTTATTGTTAATAAATTATGCTTAGTTGATTTTATCGGCGGAAAAATTAAGGTTCATTGCATGACCTAGGTTTTTAAACAAACAGAATTATATAGAGAGTTTTATAGTAGATGTAAGTTTGACTGATAATCTCGATGCACACAATCAGTGCCAGTGGGCTAATCATGTATTGCTCCGCTGCTTCTGCCAACCAGTCAAACGCCTGAAAAACTCCCTATGCGAAAGAGTGGAACATCAGTCACTCTTCCAGACTAATTCAGTGTACAAATTTCCAGTCACTGCCTACATTAATGCGGGCTCTCCTAACCTATATAGCTAAGACCATTTATTTAAACCTGATCTAAATTAAGGTGTTGCGAATCGCTGTCGGACCGAATCATGCACCGAACGAAAGAGGGAAAAATTTCAATCGTTCATCATCTTGTCAAGATTTTGTTACTTGTTAGATTTTAAATATTTCTGAAATTGGACTACTTTCCTGGGGTATCTTAATTCATAAAACATTTTCAAACAGAACTGAGCAATTTTAAAATTGATCATTTGCTGTTACAGGCTTCGTGCATGATAACTAATTATTATTGACTTTTCTATATGCGTAAAGCATTAACACTTCTTATGAAACTAAGGAAATCGTTAATGTAAAACTGAAAAGGTAGATAGGACGATATAATTCTATATACAGTTAGTTCATTGTTAATTCGTATATATAGGAAGCAAAGTATCCAATAACACGGGCGACCCCATTCACCCGCCCTTTCCTCTCATATTGTGCACATGGTGTGCGCGTGTATCATTTCACAGCTGCTAATCTAGTTTCCTAAGTAAAAGAATGATGCAGTATGTTTCTCTCTCAAGGCGTTCACTCCACACCCATGACGCGACGCCGTTTTCTTGTGTTTATTCCAAACAAGCCAGTTTGTACAGGTGGCATTTGGCCTACAACTTTATACGCCCTATATACTGCAGCCGGCTGCTCAAACTATTGCTGCAAGTGGTTCGCTGATAATATCTTCATTAACGTTATTCAGGAATAAATATCAATTACTTCAAGATGTCGCCAACACTACGGCTCAAACACAACCTATATAGGCTCTTCTAAAGTGTCATAGTATCGTTAATGTGTCACGAATTACGTACTACAAAGAGATAATGCTTCACTGATAAGCAACATTAACATATAGAATTTTACGAAGTTAATTAGAGTTAACTAGAAAATATTGAAAAAAAGCAATAAAATGAAAGAGCGCACTGCATGCGCTTCAGGTTTCAACCAGGTTTCCGTAAAGTATATTTTTGTGGTTAAAGTCAAGTCAGTAATATTTCCTGAACAGGTGGATTTAACTATGTATATTGTAAATTCAATATAATAATATAATGTAATTGCTGGGACTGGGATTATTTGAACTTTTGATGTATGGAAATAAGTCGACATCAGGGTTTATGAGTCAAGGAAATTGCATTATTTTCCCCAGTAAAGTTTGCTGAATGAATTGCAAAGACGAAAAAATTTAGACATACTCGTGCATCAATTACTCAAAATCATCCCGCCTTCTATATTGGTACATCTTCTATTCTGACTGATTTGACCAATAATCTTTATGTTTATATTGCATGGGTTCATGAAGTTAGAAGTTCCTTGACCTTGTAATTGTATATATTTTAGCTTTTTGCCTTCGGGTATAGCGGTATCATTATGAAATATTTTTCAATATTTTGCTAATGATATTGGATTTTGCTTTGGCCTCGACCACGAATAGACCAACGGCAATGTGCGCTCATAATTTGTTATGTAATCTTTTATTGGTGATATTCTTTAATTATACGCTGTTTACTATCATGTAAAATTGTAAATAACAAGTGTTTAAAGGGATTTTATTATCTGTCATTTCATGGACGCTAAGTTTATATGATAGATATTTCAGGTGTGTAATTGAAACCTAAAACTATATACATTATAGACACTTCCTGAATTTGCTTGAGTGCACACGAAACAATAGCTTGAAGTCGAGGCGGCGGACAATGTAATCCATGGTAAATAAGCAATATTGCCAGCCATCAAATTCGGGAAATGTCTATTGGCATTGCACAACATTAGGTTGTCAACATTAGGTTAACCCAAGCAGGAGATGAATTGCGCCTGTATATCCCGCAAACCATGATGCAGGTTTAACACGCCCATTTCTGTCGAAATTACTATTGATAATTTGCGGGCATGCCAGGCGTTGCCCTTTAGATATAATGATATATTTATCGTACACGTATGTTCCGACCTATAAAAAACGAAATTCTATATTTGGGTGTGTCGGTCAGGATATCCCATTATAGTATCACGCTGTTTTTAGTCACCTAAGCTGGCAAAAGATTATTGCGCAAATTAATTAAGGTCATCCGAATGATATCATAGATTTGCTGATTCGTTCCGCCGCCCGAGTTAATTGGTAACTCGCCCTTTTTTGGCAATTTTTATGTGTATTTTATAGACACTTCTTATAATCGAGGCTGTGACATGTATAAAGGCCCTAAAATTGTTTAGTATCATAATTCGTAAACTGCAATTGTTCAAACCGTCAATCGTCAGAAATATAGACTTTGAGTTTCGGATTGAATTATTATGTGTCCATGTGATGAGTTCAGTTCAGCTAATAATATAACTGCATGATTATTACTGAGTTTTGATAACTTGCGTATTGCGTGGTAAATATGGGTATATATATTTGTGTAATTTAGTAGTAATAAAGACGAGTCAATAGAAACTTAGCCATGCATACTGGTATTTTTATAGGATATATATCAGTGGCGTAGGAACCGGGGGGCACAGGGGGCACGTGCCCCCAAGTTTTCTTCAAAGTGCCCTTTTCTCCAGCTAAAACAATGGAAAAAGGGCCCTTTTCTAATAGAAGAGGTGCCCTTAAGACAAAGTGCCCCCCCCCAACTTGAAGTTGCTTCCTACGCCTATGATACATATATATCGTCGGTATCAAAATCCATTCTCTGCGATAACTTGAAAAATAGCATTCAGAAGCATGTTGGATACAGTGTAAATTAAAATTAAATTAAAGAAAGATTAGATCAAAATTCTTACAATTTCCATGTCACTAGTAGAAATTTTAAAAGTAGAATATACTAATTTATTGTTCATACTGTAGTAACAAATGAAGTGCAGTAAAATGTACATTTTCATGAAATATCTAAGAATTTTTATCTTTTCTGTTTATTCAAGAGCAAGATAAGAGAGTTTTCCAACATTTTCCAAACCTTTTCCTTGTAAAAGGTTTATCTATACTTGTAAAATATTGTATAAAAATGTAACTATATATAGAGCATTCAATGTCTATAGAAATATTCCAAAAATCAATATGAGAGATACTGGATAAATCTGGAATACTAATATTACCTATTCAAGGATTAAATATTTGTGTATCCTAGTCTAGCCTACCACCTCTGCAAACATTCATGCAAAATATTATTGTAAATTGGTATAGATAAGCATAAAAACACTGGCAAATAATGCCTTCTGGTTGATTCCTTATATTATTATTTATTAATGTGAAAATTGCTTGGTGATCCCAGTTGGTGGTTTGGCTTAATGTGCTGGTCTTTTGTTGTGTCTTCCTGCCTGCACAGCGTGTCGCCTCTCCAGATTATTCATTTTACAATCCTGGGAATTTGTTCTCATGTTAGTGTCTCGTGAATACTGTATATATAAAGTTTATAATTATATGTTCGCGTGTTGCCGTGGATACATGATTCGATAAAGGAAACAAATCTAAGGGGCATATCTAAGAACAAGGGCGTCAATCCCTACACCCCTAACGCTTAGACCCAAGTTACGATTCCGTCGGGAGATGTCCATAATGATGCTGAAATGCCCTGAAAACATTAAATGTGTTACATGCCTCCAGAACTATCAGGAGGCTCCATCCCCCCACTTTTTGAGATGGATTTTCGCCCTTGTCTAAGAAAACAACTTGGAAAGGGCCATTTTTATTGCATATATCTTACGCAATATGCTTGAAGCTTGTTTCATGTGAATTGTGTTCTTTGCTTGTTCAACTGAAGGGTCGCTTAATTTATTTCGTTCTTAAGACTTGTGATGTATTGCCGTATACTGTTCATGCTTACAATCAAATATGTTTAACTTATGGGGAAAAAAACATAAAATTAAGGTTTTGTTTTTTTCTTTAATACTATATTGGCAGTTCATTATATACTTTATGGATATCAATATACTGTATCATTATTATACCGCTCCTGAATCGGTCAAGTTAGTCGTTCCCCACGGGCATGGGGTTAATTGACCTTTTCTGCTCTAAATACACTGTACCTGCACGTGCAGTCACACATGCATGACCAAGTTTCTAGACCGATGCCATACTGTTTGGACAAGCTTATAATTTGATATGGAGCGAATATTCCAGCTAGTCCGGCGGTTATATTTATGGTACGGTCATGCGATATTAATAGTTCTGGAAATAATAGAAAATATGTTTTTGAATAATGGGGAATCGTCCTGAAGACCACGCATGATCTGAACTTTAACCTATCAGATTCAGTTACATAATTCAGTTAATTGTGAACAAACTTGCAGGGGCGAAACTACCACCTTTTAGTTTGGGGGGGGGGGGTGTCTGATAGAATTGCCCTGCCAAAACCTATGATGCCCTGCAGCGCTATGAGGGACCACGGGGGAGACCTTTAGGGGGGTATGTGGGCATGCAATCTACAGCCTCTGACATGCCATTTCATGCATTTTGGGGAAGATTCAAGAGCAATGTCACATCGAACGAAAACTAGCTGCTGACCACCAAACCTACCTACGCAAACGAATCATTATTTACTGCGAAGACTGAAGAAGAGAATAAAGTGCCTAATTTCATACCTTAAACATACCAACCGTTTCATACCTAAAAGTCCCTGCTATTGCTAGATTTAAAGAACAATTATATAGCCTTAGACATAGCAGAGATCTTGAATTAAGGTTTTCTCCAGTTAACTTCTTTATCCAGGTTGTGAAAAATTACAATATCTTTAGCTATGCCTATTCTACTGGAAATCACAATGTGTATGACAGTTATAGGTACAAATGCAGCATGTAATGTATATACCGCTGTGAGCAGGTGCTAAGGTCACTTTTTGACAATTCATACTAATTATTATAATTGATATGTTTTGGATCAGTATTCATCGTATTTTGTATTGATCTGTACAAAATTAACACAGAATCAAAATGTTCTTATGTAAAACTAAAAAATCACATAGGAAATGAAAATTTTAGTTCAACTAATCTTGTTCTTTTGGTCTTTCTTTCTTTTTCTAAATCCTTTGTGCAACTGCACCATAACTTCGTTGCCCTGCAAGACCTTTAATTGCCATACCAATCCGGTTTTTTTGTATTTTGGATGGTGTCACACGCCCCATACCCCCTCCCCCTTAAGTGTCGCCCCTGCAAACTTGGCTTAGGTGGAAACTGGTATTATGTTTCCTTAAAATAATTCAACGGAGTACAGATCTACCTGAAAACAATTAAGGAAACAGAAAGCCATCTATGTTTGAGCAAAGAAACTTGTATAATTATAAAAAAAATGTAAATTCCTATCTAGTCGAAACGCCCTGTATCGGTTTCCCTTTTTCAGACGATTTATGGAAAAAGATTAAGAATCTAAACCCTCAAGGCTCAACTCTGGATCACATGTGTGATGTTATAACACAATCAAAAACGTCAAAGGCCGTCAATAATGAAATGTAGTGCATGAAGTATGCGATATATGCTTCGACATTGCTTCAAGTGTTATACCCATATGCCTCTATATAAGCAATTAAGCATAACTGATTAGTCGAAACAATTGAACTTTCAAAGGATTTCATGTTTGTTTTTGCAAAACCCATATATACGCGCCATGACCATGTGTAGAGGTAAATTAACTTTTCTTTTGTATTCCTACTTCACTCTTGAGACCAGACTAAGTCCCCTTATTTGGGCTTTGGAAATCAAGGATTAAGTTCCAACATTGACAATTGATATCAGTTTCGATTATAAAAAAATTGGCACAGATCTTGGGAATACACATAACTCTTTCCTTATCAAGGCCGACAAGGCGTAAACCAGGCCAACTTTTATTGTTTTGTTTTTTCGTAGATTGCACTCTTTGAATAACTGTGTGACATTAATACATTGTCTAGTCCCCAGATAGACGAATCTAGAAAATGAACATTCATAATTCTTCCGCTGTTTTTCCCGTGTCAAAATTGCCCAGCAGGATGCCAGGATTTTGAAAACAATCTAAAAGAGGAACATTTGCATATTTTTAGCTACCCACGCAAAATTTGTGTTTTTGAATGTGTTATCGTCAATGCTGTGTTCTATATAATGGTTTATTTTTGGAATAATTTTTATATCGCAACAAGAACATACCGTATTCCACTATTCCGATTAATTGATAACTTTATTATGGCCAACTGGTAATATTTTAGTCTACGCATATTTTAGGCGTATATATCAATATTTTAGAATGGCAAGGTCAATATTATGCTGATGCTTCATTCTAGACTATTCACTGGCAAATATTGATGCTGTTTTCAAATGGCGTTACTTAAATGGAGAAAGACAGCAGTAATTACTTTAGATGTTATAATATGATATTGCTCAAAATAAAATGGCGGCAAATATTAGTAGCTTATACAAATCCTTGGCAAAAAATATAGATTTATAAATTTAAAACGCAGCATTCCTCATATCAGGGGCGGATAGGCCACCAGGTGATGCCCCGGTGGGTCCCCGCTTTTCTACAATTGAGGGCCCTTGATTTCATATTGTACAAAGACAGACAAAATCTCAAGATCCGACACCTTCGACAGCCATACAACATCGTAGTTACCTAGCATATTTCTTTTGTTATATAGTTATTCTTCACTACCATGCAAAATGAACGCTAAAATGACCTGGTGTATGCATGTCAGATCTTCCCCAGAACGCAGAAAATGTCATTTCCGAGACCGTGCGGATTTCAAAATTTTCCGGGGAGCATCCCCGGACTCCCCTAGCTAGAGTTTCTCTAGCCCCCTAAACCAATGTAATTGTCCGCCAACACTGCTACATTGTAAAAGTCTTAACAAAATATTACACTAGTTTTAATGAATAGATGTATATAGGAGAAGCAAACTACCGGGTTTATATCACAGTCAATCTTTTTAATTCATAGTAATCGCGTTTCTGTGGACTTTGGATTGTGCTAATCCGTCCCTGCCTCAGATAAAATGTACTGAATCGAATAACTAACAGCATATAAACTATATTTTTAAGATGTTTCAGTTATTGTGGCACGTATATTTTTCATATAACAGTCAACAGATATTTTTGGAATAAGCTAGGGAATGCAGCCAAACAGTCCAAGAAATGTAGACTAAATATTAAAAAAAAATGATCTTGACATTCAACTTTCTCCAGCCTTCTAATTGTTTTATACCGATTTGCAAGCATTATCCAAAACAGCTAAAATTACATTTAACTTTAAACTTTATTTTCCAGACTCTTCATTCGCAAATATTTACATAATCGTAACCCACTGATGTGGGTGTGCTGCACCTGTAAATGTGCATACATTATCCTTTTGTTACAAACATGTAAGCTGATACAGGTGTATGCTCATGCACAAATTGAAAAAAATCTGTAAGCATGCAATCATGCATGGGTTATGTAGAATAACAAAGTATTCCTACGTCATTGCTAGAACAAAATAGCGTGCATGGAAATACAATAGCATTCTCATTCCAGACTTTCCGTGCACAAATATTTACAAGTGAATTGAAAACAAGCTGATTATCAAATAACCAAAAAGAACGCAGCTTTTGTGCTCTTACATTTTCTATTCATTGTTTCTTTACCCTACCGGCCCTCTAGGTAGCCTGCGGGCAATCTACACTTCAAAAAATCAAAGCAAGATAATCCGGAAGCTAATTTTCTTATTTCAAAAAATGATATTCTTGCGTCATAGAAAAATATTCTGACTAATCTTGAAACAATAAAATTATTCTTGTTGAGAAGTGAACTAATAGTCTATAAATTCGGTAGACAATGATACTCTCTCGTTGCTTTTTCTTATACCAAGAATACTCATAATGCCAATTTGATCGATCGCGAACGTTGCATTTTAATTCTATATTTGCGCCGTACCAAAGAACATGTATTTTTTCGGATCCTCCTGTATATTTTCAATTGTCAAAAGAGCGTTTTTACCGGTACTCGGTAGCCATATTAAACAAATTGAAAGTAATATCAAAATCGATCTGGCTTTCGACAGTTGTGGCCTCGCGTATGCGACATTCAAATACAGTGTCAATTTATAGTGAAAAACAAAAGCAACTCTGTTGTTCCATACAAATAAAGATTAAAGACCACATGTAAAGTCCGTTCTGCGCATGTGCTATGGGGGGTCCCGCGATGTAAACAATGCCCAAATTTCGCGTTGTTTCGACTAAAATTCGACATCTTCTAAATCAGAAACTCGAATCTGTATTTATTTAAAGCATAGCGAACCAGAACACATCATAATTTTTTAAATATAGCGTGTTTAAAATGTAAACAAACGGACGTTGCCAGTTTGTTTACATCGGGACTTTACATCACCTTTAATGAGTTATTTTGGAGATAAAATATAGTATTGTTTTGAAGAGAGAGTGAAGAGTTTTCGTCAGAAAGACAGAAATGATCGTTGCTGACGTTGCTGTTTATATGCTGGACTGTTCACATGTTTGAGATCAGTGCCTTCACTGGTTTGCAGACTCTTGCCATATATGAGCACCCAGATAGCTTAGCGGGCGTGCTCTCAAAGCGCGTCCTTTCAAAAATCCGTTGAATTAAAGCTTTCAAAGTGACTATACCCTCTAGGGAGAACATGAGCCGTTTAAAACTGATAGAACTGTCCAGAACATTTCAAGCTGCAGCCGAAAAATATTATGAAAAGTGTAGTATTAAATTCTACATGACTATTTTCATTCCACGTTGGAGAGTGGCTGCACAGTGTGGCTGTGGTTAACCTGTAGTTTGCACTGACGTCATCACCTGTACTATGAACTGGCTTGTTGTAGACTTGTAGTTTCAAGGCAAAACAAACAATTGATTCACCAGTTTTTCAGTGAGCAATCATTCCAAATTAAGACATGACATCTATAAGCTATCTTCAGTACAATAAAGCTTAATACATCAGATTGTCAGAGATTATAATATATACTATGATTTCAATTCCTTTAGGCTATATTTTACATTTTTACTGGTAACTTGAAGGATGTAAACCAGGTTATTATTTTGAAGTGAAAATTAGTTACTCCGTGATGTGGTTTGAGTGTCTTCCCATGGACCTGAATCTAAATTAAGAAATGACTATCAATGCTATAAACTTTGTTTAGTTGCTAAGTCAAGAAAAGGCTGTTACGTTTGTAAAAAGCTTGTAGAATATGAAGTAATTTTGATAAATATACATAACTAATTCCATGTTGTCAACCTTGTGCCCAGGGGCTTAATTGTAAAGTCGCGCTGAACCAGCTGCGCCTGGTACGAGGCTGTCATATTGTTTCAATCTGTTTATAAATGGTAATAAAGTATTAATTTAGCCCTTACTATTCTTCTTTCCTAGTTTAGAGAACCTATTCTTGGATTGTGGGCCATGACCTCAAGTTTCATTGAATTTGGCCATACCAACAGGCAACATGGCTGCAAATCATTGTCAGTAATTCACAAAATATTGACTGCAATAGTTTACCTTAACGTGTTTATGACTACTACGTTAGAATACTGTCCGTGATTGCCAATCCACAAAACTAATTTGCTAAATTTTGTTTCAATAACTTAAATTTGGCATACATTTTATTTATATAGTAACTATGGTGAGAATCTTGCGAGAAGGGAACTTTGTGCTTCGTTCGTGATTCTACTAATTCAGTGTATTGTAGTTGTATTGTTAGTCGTTTATGCATATCTTTGTACTTGTCACAGAAAAAGAATAATATACTCTTATCTGTTGTCTGTTGAACACAATGCTAATATTCTTCTATTTCTTTCCATACTCGGTCACATTCACTATTTTTATTTCACAGCAAGACTTCACCAACTATCTAATTTCATAATAGTTGTTGGAATCATCTTCTATACTCCTACAAATTAAATAGATTGAATAGCCAGAAAAATCATTGTTTGTTTTAATTCGTCATAAAGTTACTCTATTATGAGCCGTTTTACAACCCGTGAAGTTAGAAGAGCTCCTGTTGTCTCGATGTTTTGTTCTCCTGACAACAACTCTCGGCCAGAGCCTATCACCAAGACAAATAAACTTCACAGGCGGCATTCATGGTCCCGGCATTGTAAACATTTTATTTTTAGTCTCCGGGTTTTCTATATCCAGCCTGATATTGAGTTGAGCGGGCAGTCTCGTGCTTTAAATAACCAAATCAAGTGATCCAATTTTGGCACAATGCAATATCTCGAGTCCAATATTTGCTCGTTAAAATATCTTTTTACTGAAGTTGCATGATGATTTATGGCGCGTGCCCTTTTATGAACATCATTATCAAATATTTCAAGGTTGCTACGGGAAAGAACTTATTACTACAATTTACCGAAGCTAGCTATACTTACTGCCACTGAACTAATAAGACCTGGAATGCTATCTTCTAACGAAAATTTGGACGGATCATCGCTAGTAAGTATATTAACCCTGGATGCGCACGCATCGCCAGACACCTAAGACCGACATGATCGATGAACGACGTTGGAAAGAACAATTATATAAGCAATAGACAAAGAATCCTCTGTTTAGACGATTATGTTATTAAAGGTTTTATGTTAAGAAAGGTTTTACTGAATATGAGCGTGTAAACGTACCATGATATTTTTCAGTATGTTTAAAAATATCTGTCAATTGTGGTTTGGGTCTACAAATTGGTCTACAGCTTGAGCTGTCTCCGTAAAGGCCCCAAGATCCGGTTGCGTGTTGAACTGACTGAAATCATAACACATTTGACATGCATCAACAACAATGAAAGCGGTCTTTTATTATTAACTACAAGGACTACAAAGACGTTCCAACAATGAGGACAGAAAGATTGAAACTGCACATTGCCATAGATTGGAATAATTTGGGTACAATAAGGCCGCGTTTACACTATGCCGGATACACATGGTCACGACATCAAATTGAGCCATATCAAAGCGAGTTTAGCCCCCAAAATTATAATAGTATGATCGATTCAACAAAATCAGCTAACTGGCAAAAGCCTAGGGTCAGGGTGCCGTAAAACGGCTTAAATTGATGTCGTGATGATGCGGATCCGGTATAGTGTGAACGTGGTCTTAAATGAAAATTATTGGACGAGGTTGAGCAAAATATCGCCGTGATTTGTCAGTGACAAGCAGATCTAACTCCCTTCGATTAGTTCGATATACGCAAACATTTGATCTGCGAGCCACCGACAAACTACCGATGCAATGTTTTACGATACCTAAGTTCAATAATTGTTTTATCATTCAGTATTAGCATAAGAACAGCAAAGCACGACAGGTCACTATTAAAGAATATCGGCGAGAAATTTTATTGTTTTTTCTTTGGTTTTGTCCACTTAAGGCCGTTTCCATTCCACTCGCTTTGGCGACGAGGGATGAAAAGCGAACACAGGTTTCTTTCGTGGCAATTTTCATTTTGTTTCGATGCATGCAGATACGCCATGAAACTTGAACTTACGTTCCTTTGGCTTTGTGTATCCGAGCGACTGGTTTCAGTCACGTGATTCGGCCAGCGCGAGTGAAGCAGTTTAAGCTGCCTCGTTTCGTTCCTCAACTGCAAAATGTTTTCCAACATAATATTAATAATAGCCTATTTTTGTACTAGCGAACAAGCAAGTAAGCACAAAATCTCATATAAAAGAATTTCACCAAAACTTTCAATTATGACTTAATACAAATATTTAGAAAATCGTAACCTATGGCTATGCATAAAAGACTGGGGTACAGGGCGGGAAGATGAAATAGGTCATGACTGGGCATAAATGACTTTTCGTCGGTGATTACGAGAATCGAAATGTTGTTGATTAGATCCAGTACTCAGTAGAACAAAATTGTTATCTGTATCAGTTAAATGTTATTTTTTTACAATTATTAAACAATGTGGAAATTTAATATTGAATCTTTTTGCGTTTGTTGAAAATACTACAATTATTTATAATAATTGGCAAAGCTTTAAAATATGTCTATAAGCCTACTGCACGTATTTGTGGACTTTACATTGTGTTAGTTTTTTTTTACTTGAATATCACGAAAGCAATGTTTTAGCATTTAACAATACACCCACTTCTTCGCCTTTGTCGCCGTCTTATTGCAGAGGAGGATCTCTGCATATTCATCAGCTTCCCCCAATTTAGTCAAAAACAACAACACATGCAGGCTCCCACGCGCGGGGAAACTAGTACACAATTATCAACAATTGAAAGGTTTTTGTGCATGTCAGCACGAAGTAGACAATCCCAGGCCAATTATTGAGGAATGAACTATATCGCCTTGCCAAGTCTAGCAGGCGTTTGTTAGAGGGCAGGAGTGCTACCTGCAGGAGATGCATTCTCTACGGCGGCCCATAGAGGCCATGCATAATTTATCTGATTTGAAAACAAAAATTCAAGGCCTTGAAAGTGCTTGAATTTATAAAGGGCGCTTGAAAGTTCTTGAATCCTTCCTTAAGTTGTTGGATACTGTATAGCTTCTGAAATTTGTCGGCATGTTGTACAATTGTACGAGAAAGATTTTATAAATAGATCCACTTTTCTATTTGAAATGTCTGTACAAATAAGGCCAGGTTTCACATGACAAGTTTTTTTGCAAATTCACTAACTATGGTAACCAACTGTGCTCCATAGAGGCCAGTAAGAGCCATCTTTTATTGATCTAGTGTTACTAAGTGGGCATTGGTCATGAAGCAGGGTGTGGTCGGTGACTGAGGACCACCTACAGGGTCAAGGGAGTTTTCTTGTCAGAAATTTCTTTAAAAATAAGATGGCCTAGATGTATATTTTTGTTTGATAAATGCTCTGTCAAATCCAAAACTTGGATTTGATATGCTAATTGACACCCCTCCTGACCCCCCTTGGCCAAGGCTACGAGGGGTGTGTAAGGGGCGATGTCCATACTCACATTGCCACGCAAAACGTCATTTTGACGTTTTCGTTTTGACCCACCCACCCAGTGCTGAAAACGTCAAGTGTATATTGTTATAATAATGCTTCAAATTAATGCCTTTGTAGTTTTAAATAATGATAGAATAAATTCGCGAAAAGAACGTGTTTTAAAGAGACATAAAGCCTTTGGTACAGCGGTATTTCATAGTGAAATACACAAATACTTCAAGTTAACTTGTATATGTACAACCAAAATAATCTCCGTACATGTATTCAATATTTCCTGATTTTAAAAATTCAAACTGCCACGCAAAACGTCAAACTGTCTCTTAAAAACCCACCCACCCACTCAAAACGTCAAAATGACGTTTTGCGTGGCAATGTGAGTATGGACGTCGCCCCTAACAAAATTTCGAATTGATACACCCTACTGGCCTACTTTGTCTAAACCCAGGCAATTTTGCTCATCAAATGGAATGTGTTCAATGTTCAATGAAACAGACTATCTGCCCATGTTGTTGTTAACCCATTAAGGAGCAATGCACCCTATTAAATGCACTCTATTCGCTGCGGAGCAAATCCCAATTAAATTATTAAATATATATTCAACGACGTCTAGTTTGAGGCATCACTTTTATTGTGATAGTAACTCCTAGTTCATATTTTACTCTATTACAAACGACCCCATGTGATGTAAAATTATCTGGTGTTAGGGTAAAATATATCAAAATATTACTCAGCCATTGTTACCTTTGCTTGAAGTACTGCATTCTGTCAATTGTCCTTTTGTCTCGTCCTTTTCCAACAAGGAAGTATTAAATGTGGTTGTTTGAACTACTGGTTTTACTTCGTCCTAAGTTCATTCCAGCAAATAATGAACTCTGAAAACCACCTTTGTCAGACATTGTCAAGAGTATAAATAAAACAATTTCTCGATACGAAATGAAATAAACTTTATATAACACTTTTTGGGGCAAACAATTTACATCGTGCTTTCCAAGAGAGAAAAGATTCGAAACATAGATTACTTCATGTAATGAATTTATTTGGTCTTGAAAACAACGTTTTACGAAAAAATAGGTACGCAGCGAGTACCTTCTTCAAAACTGTAGACACTTGTATTTATTTGATCTGCGAATGAGGTTGTATCGTATTCTCGCTATAAATATTGATTTTGTACTTTTAAAATTGTTTGATTTTATACAGATATAATGTAGCTTATTTAATAAACTCAAATCTTTGTGATTCGCCGGATATAGTATTATCAAGTTATTAGTAAAATTACATAGGTGATTATTGAAAATTCTCAACGCTGATTTGTTGCGCTACCTCGGATTAATACGCGATAATCACCTAAAGCGTTTTTAAGCCGCTTTTATCGTAAATATTCAATTAAAATATTTTTGAAATGTGCATTTTTTATTTTTTTCCAAATAATCACCTATTTCATTTTACTAAAACAATTATTCGCCTCAGGCTTGGTGAATATCGGTAAATAAAAACCTCGACTTCGTCTAAGTTTTCTTTCACCGATATTCACCGAACCTTCGGCGAATAATTGTTAATTATAAAGACGGACGAAAAATTGGGATAATAAAGTTTTAATTCGTTTTAGTATTTGTTCTATTTTACACGTACAACAATGGATGCTTCCTTACGTTTAATACATACAGTAGGAGTTGCATATTTAATTGTAAATATTTACAAGAAGTATTAATGCTAATATAATACAAGATATATTAAACAACCGTAAAGTCTCATTAAACCTGTTTGTCCGTTAACAGCTAAATACATGTATAAAAGTCTAATAACCGTAGTTTATAAAACGTTTTCCAAAAATGGTCCATTTGCCCAATCGTGGACGTCTATGGAACATTCACCGGACTAGCTGGGCGATAAGGGAAGGCGATGAAGGCCGGGTGTGCATAAGGAATTTCTCCAAACTTGTAGGAAAATGTTTTTCCAGGTATCTGTAAGGAGAAGTAAGCTAATGTTAATGTTGGAATTGGTAGATTTTAAGAAGAGGCAAGGACTACTTTAGTGTTAAGTATCGGCACATTTTGTGCAGTATTGATTGGAAAGTGAACAGTATTGAAAACTTGAAAATTTCAGTTTCAACTTAATCCGTATTACAAGTGCTATAGCAACAAAGTACATGCAATAAATATCTTAGGCCTTGAGTTTGGGGAGACGGTTATCTTTTTACGTTTTCTATATTTGTTACCTTTAGAATTCTTATAAAATCTCTCCCGAAAATACAGGAAATGACATTTCATAGACTCAGAATTTCAAAATTTCGCGGAGGATCTCGAGGATCCCTGTACCTCAGTCAAACGTGGTCAGTTTCTTCCACTAACACTGAAAGTTAGCACTTGTATATTACCTCAAAAGGCATACCTCGGCAGTGTGCACTATCGAAAATTCCTTAGAAAATGCCCGGAATAGAGGCACGGCGGCCATGTCGGATGGCAGAAACAATCCGAATCCTCAAGGAAAAAACAAGAATAACTCATTCCTACAAAAAGAATCACAAAAACTGATCCTTTTAACAATGGATCTTTACACACAAATATTTTAAAGATAGTTCGTAGTTTCGACTGCATCGGGATAAAATTGCAGTTGAATTATAACATTGTTCAATCATTCATTCGCTTCAGAGGATCACTCACAGGGAATATTTTGGTAATTGGAAGCGAGTAAGCAGTACGAAAGCTGTTTGTTCTTCTATTGGTGGGTTTCACCAGGTATTACAGGGCAGCAGATGGTGGTCAACTTACTTATAAGAGCAAGAAAATTAAACTACATTTCCATTTATCAAATACCTTCAAATACAAGACTACTGTGTATAATAAAAATAATTATCATTAATTTCTCATTTTCTTATTTTATGATAATGCTTAGACCTTAGTGAAACCCACCTATTGAAGCTATAGGTAAAATATAAATGGATGATTGAACAATTGAATACTTTGATATGCATATTTTAAGTCTTCCTGTTCCAGCTATAATACACCACTCGGACTCAACCACAATTTTACCCCAAATCAAAACGGTTGTTTTGAATGCGCAGTTGAAAGGGTTTACAGTATTGTCCTTTACCTTAGTTATACGCTGTGAGGTATAATAGTAACGTATAGCACGCAATAGCTTCTTCTTATCCATGAATGGACGGTGCTTCATCATACCCCATAACTTGGCAATCTCCTCCGGGTCTTTGACGCAGAATTCACGGCGAGACTTGTTAACCCAGTGACACAACAACTCCAGTTTATTGTCTTCAAGAATTTCGAGCAGAAACTCCCAAAGATATACCGAAGATCTTGTAGCCATTTTTCGACACTCCGCTTGCGAGCTTGTCATATTGCTTTTGCGTTGAAAATCAGTGAACGCAAAAATGCCAAAACACTGTGAATTAGAGAAGTATCGAATTCGCAACGTTATGGGATATGTTATTGAAAAAGCAATTTTGTTATCAGTAAAACAGGAAAAAAAACACGGCTTTAGGCGTTTTGTTTCATGTAGGAAGATTTATACAGGGGTCCCCCAAAAAATGATCATTATATTTTGAGGAATAAAATTAACATGATAACTTGTATATACGTTATAGGTTTTAAATTGTTTCGTTTTAAATCATATCATTATATATATATATATATATATATATATATACCGGATGGCGCAAAAACAAGTAGCTACGACTGTTTGATTTAGTATAACTTAAAAATTAAAAGAGCACTTTAACAAGTTTCTTTGCATTCAGCGATGTCCAACTTAAATTTTTATATATGCCATGTGCGTTTTCATGCAATATTGACTGAGATAACCGCGTTTAAACTTTATAAGTAAACATTTTTGGAAGTGTGGAGAATTTACTAAAAACGAGAATAAACTAATTTGATAACCCTTACCATTTTATCGTAAGTATTATTTCAATGAAGTGAAGTTGAAGTTAGAAATGTTTCTTGAATAGATATGCTCTTTTATTCTAATATTTGGCCTTCTACCTTCACTTCATCGAAACGAATACTTACGTAAAATGCTAATGGTTATCAAATTATTTAATAGACGATTTTTAGCAATTCTCGACACTTCCAAAAATGTTTACTTAAGTTTATACGCAGCTATCTCCGTCAATTGCATGAAAATGCGCATGGCATATATCAAAATCTAAGTTAGACATCGCTGAATGCAAAGACTTGTTTTAGTGTAATAGCTCAGTCGTGCTTCTTTTGCGCCACCCGGTATAATAAGCCAGTTCCGAGTTTCGGGATAAAATTGCAGAAAGACAGAACATTTTGAATACTTTGATATGCATAATAATTATGATTCTTCCAGTCTTACCTAGGCTACATGTTAGGATTGAACTGCAATTTTATCCCGACGCAGAACGCGTCATTTGGATGCGCAGTGGAAACTCCGAATTGGCTTACAGTACTTTACGTTATTTAAAAGGTTTATCTTATAAATGCACAAGGAAAACACGACGGAAATCAGCAACGTATCATTGTCTTGATACCACGGTAATAATCGTCCATAAATTAATTTAAATTTCGCGTCAAATTTCTCTTACTAAATACTGGTTCGTTAGTGCAAAACTAGTATACGAATTCTCAATTTTTTTTAAAACTTGCCTATCACCTTGTGTTTCAACACACTTGTGACGCCAAATCGGGAACGGAAGTAATATGAACTGTTCATACTGTTTATAGATGTTTGAAGCGAAACCAGGATGATTCATATTAAATTTGTAAACGTTCTCTGGTATAAATATTTATTGAAGTTACGAGCTTTCGACTGCCAGTCTGTAGTCTTCAACGGGTAGATTACAATGAATAGTGTGATACTAACATCGGTTTACAGTTACATATACAGACAAAGAATGACATTTAGTGACTCCGCCTACATACAAGATTGATGACTAAAATTACATGACAATATTCAAAGTTTCTTGCTAAGTAAATAGCGGTATTGTTCCGGCAAATGTTTTGAGTTGTTATCAGCGTTTCTTGTGCATGCAGTGTGTTCTAGGATGCAAAGAGGGTTGCTTTCAGCTAAAAACAGACCATCACCAGAAGATCAGACCAATGTTGTTTACTGTATTAATTGCGGGTGCGTGGAGCTAGGAGAAAGCTAGGAACATAAAAGAAATGTAGAGCAATGCAAGAGTGGATCAACTATCGCGAATCATGCTTGGACAAACAATTAACTGCTAAATAAATTTTAAAAGTAACAAAATAATTGACTTATAAACTACATTAGCGCAATTACTTCGGTCCTCGATTGACGTCACAAGCCTTATTTAGTCTTAGAATGGAAATACTGTATATTCATTGGATGAAGGAACGTATAATTGATATCATTCAACTCACCCCATTGCGGATATTGAAATCTCTACCATTGGATTACATTTACTAACTACCCGTATCTTAAAACGTTATTACCATTTATAAGCTCAATCAATAAAGTAATGTTTTCACGTAACCTTTCGCTAATTTATTTGTCAGTTTTTTACCAATTTCCGCTGATTACATAAACAATCTTCGGACATTTTATATATAGACTTTATAAACATATTTGTATTTATAAACATACGACAGAGACAAAATTTAAAACCCAGTTTTCAATTTAGACTTTATAAATTCAAAATAAAAATCTATGGAGTTACGATTATCACAATAAAATATGCCAAAAATTTGGTTTTTGCAGGTTTGAATCTTTTTTTTTAAATTTAGTACAAACTTTTCTATTTTTACATATTGTAATATCATAGTGTTTATACAATGACGAGTGACCGCAATTAGGCATGCACGATGATGTCACGAGATTAAGTTCAGCAACCATTATTTGAGTTTCTTAGGGTTTTACAAATATACATATAGACCACTTGCGGAATTACTGTAACGTAGCATTATACACGCATACTTCATTCTTTGATTTCTTCTGAATTTTATTCAGTCTTACGTCATGTTTGAAGTTCTGCCTGTTTTCAAAAACGCTCCAGTAATTCTACTACGAATGTTTATACCAGCAAACGAGGAAATTATCGGGGAAATTTAGTCAAAATAAACAAGTAAAATGCTTTCAATGTTATCACTTCTCTTATACTTATTTAAACGAAGCATGTGCTAGACAAGCTACTTTTTCTTCCTGTTGATACTCAAAGTTTCATGCACGTAAACAATGTTCAGAGTATTATAGTTAGACCATTATAAAACGTTATGTGAGCACGCTTATAATTACCCCGGCCAATGCTGACCCCAAGGTTAAAGTTTCAGTTAGTTTCTTGAAATATCGATAACATTCTTTGCCAGTGCGTGCGTGTCTTGCGTGCGTGTCCCTGCGTGCGTGTCCTCGCGTGGGTGTACATATTATTTGCTGTGATTTTAAGCCTGTGTTCAAAGTCATTCGTTTAATACCAGTTCAAGAAATGTTTAAAAACTTCACATTGTTAGGAATAGGTCAATATGGGGCTCTCTGTGCAACAGTTTATTATTGAACACTGGAACACCAAATTTGAGAGTATCAACTCTCCATAATGAATTAGTAGAATACAGGTGTACGACCATACTGCCCGTTAATCTGTTTTATTCTTGTCAGCAGCCAGATCTCGGCTTGCATCTTGTTCACGCAAGTACACTTCTTCGTCATCTTTGAAGTTCTCCAGCAGATGGAAGAGAACTGAGCCGCAGGGAGATGTGACAGATATCCCACATATAAAACCAGTCAGAAAGATCACGAGACACACATTCTTTTGTAGCGAAACATATGCTGAAAAGAGAAATGTAGTGTTAATCAGGGTTCGTACAGGTTAGGAAGAATACAATTCAAGGACTTTTTAAGGACTTTCCAGGCCATAAAATTCAACGACTATTTAGGGCTGAAAAGAAGGCGTTAGTAGTCGGCATGACAGTGCTGTTAAAGTGTTCAAATTGTAACTTTAATGAATTTCAAAGGGTCGACAGCGTGCAAGATAGAAGTTTATTAACCAGTGTTAGTACAAAACTTGAAAGTCCTTGAAAGTCCTTGACTGTTTAAATACGCTCTATTTTCTGTAAAAAAGACCCCCAAACTTTAAAATATATCTTGCTCTTTTCCTTTTTTAGTTGCAGAAAGTTAAAATCACACGACTGTCATGTTGTACATGGTAATATGATATCATAACCGTCCCACACCGTCATTGTCTTTCTCTGAAGTGTATGTCCCTGTTAATGATTCTCATCTTTTGTCACAAATATAACTGAGTACTGGCTACCAATGGAGTCACCAAACAATCGAACACCGTGAAAAAGAACAGCTTTATTGACAGATAGAGTAAGAATAAAGAGCATCGGAAGTAGCTAGTTCCCTTGTCGTAACTCCACTGCTGACCAAAAGAGGCGTTGACCACTACGTCGGTAAGAGCAAATCTGGCAAAACTGACTAGTCTGACTACACCCCTGGACTACACATGCAGGTCGCCTTTTTTCTTGCTCCTTCCATTTCAAGCCAGTCACATCTAATCCGCTGAATTTCTGGAAAATGGTGACAGTCTCTCGGTCTGTATCCCGCTTGGAGAGACATATGTTGCAACGTCTTCCTGTGACATTTCAAGAAAACGAATTCCGTACACACTATCGATCCTCTAGGACGCCTCTTCTTGCCATATTGGAATCTTCATTTTTAATACCCTGTCTTGCACATTCATTGTCTACCCATATCAAAACTGCTTTAAACAGCTCAACTTCAGTTATTGCATGCCTCTCTTCAGGAATGCTTTGAGCGTATGCGATCCGATTTCCCAGAACTAGAAGCTTACCGAATTTATACATTCCAGAGTTTGCAGCGAAACAACATCCCAACACTTTGCTTCTAAATTATTTTCACCAAATTGCATTGCTTGTTCCAACACCGCGAAAACGTTATCAGGCTTAATGCTTACCTTATAGAACCTTGCAACATTTCTCCTTCACTTCTTCTCCGACTGATATTCACAATACTGATGCAGATCTCGAGCCGCGAGAGGTCTGGTACCACGTATAAAAAGAATTGTATATCCCTACATATCCCTCTTTTATCTTCGTGCTCATATATCTATGTTCGTGCTTGTCGAAGGTCACCACGCTTTACAGCTCTTTTGGAATTTATTTAATTTTGTAGGTTTATTCAACTGCAAAGTTGGGGAAAATGTCTCCTCAACAACAAGTAACCGTAAGTAAATGTTAAAGAGCAAAATGGTTCGAAGTCGAAGATTCACACTGTTTATGCGATAATAAGCAACAGAAATGGTAATACGGGCATTGTTGTTTCGCGCGTATTTTATCCGTACAATCATACTTGTTCGCCTTAAAAAATACTCGTATTTTTGTCGGATTTATTGTTCAGTGGCTTATGATACAAATACAGAGGGTTTCGGGTAAACTCTTTGTATATAGGTACACATTATGCAGCTTAATACATCCTTCGGTGGGGTTTAGACGCTGTGGTCGTCCTGATGCGTATGCGTATATGCATATAATAATATATATGTCTATGTGGGTGTATCATTTTATGTATATATATGTATGGATTGTGTGTATATATTATATACATTATTAGATGTAATTGTGATTGCTGGTTATGATAGTTATTATCTTAATACAGATATATTTGCCTGGTCTCACTTAGAGGCACATACAGGTAATTGTTAAGGGAGGTACGAGTCATTGACCGCCTTCTTCCATCCTTTAATAGGATGCTCTGCCAACCAACCCTATCCACAATGAGGGTGGTGCTGAACCGGCTTCTCGTGCCGCCATCGAGTAGAGAGTGGCGGAAACAATTGCAAAACTCCTCTAGACTAATTTTAAAAATCTTTAAATATGTCTGAGGACTCACTATCATTTACAAGCTCTTGTATCCAAATGACCCGATCCACCAGGCGGGCATTGGAGCACTGAATGATATTCTTAAAAATAAGAATGATATTCTTGATAATACAGACAAGAACTGGACATTCTGTTGGGTCTATATTATTTGTGGAAATTCTATTGTGGTTCATGAAAGAGCTAAGAAAGTCACTTAGCTATCACAGTCTGATCGAATTACATTCCTATCATAGAATTTAATTATAACTTATAACTCATATATTTAGGTATTTTAGAATTTTATACTATTTTGTAATTGGATACTGTAAAGCCCCATGGAGGACCATTTAATAAAGGATGTATGTATTCCATTGTGTTTACTGTTTATGCTAGTAGTTGAGTCTCAATTCAGACCTCAATCGTGTGAAGGGTCGAGTTACAGCCTTCTTTATATTGGCTCTGCCTGTAGAGCACGTGAATCCAGATGACCCGATCCACCAGGCGGGCATTGGAGCACGGAATGGTATTCTTAACTGATAATAATGATATTCCTTATTAATAAGACAGGTATTGGACAGTCTGTTGGGTCTATTATTGTGGACTGTGTGTATCCTAGGAGTTTAGTCTCAAATGAGACCTCAATCCTGCAATTATTTCATAGTTTTTTTATTTAGCTTGGCCGAACGAGGGTTGAGTCATTGACTGCGCATGCCTTCTTTATATCTGTTTGGCCTGTGGAGCCATAGAGATTATAAAAGAATAGAGGGGGCATCCAATTGACAGATGTTAGTCAACAAAAAGGAAAAATTGAAGCTTCCTAATGGGGGCCCCTTAAGAGTCCCGGATGTAAGTCCCGTATGTGAAATCGAGCGCCCATTGGCTACATTTGAAATCTCCTTAGCAACACTGCCTTAGCAACAAAAAAATTGTTTTTTGGACGGGAAAAATCTGGGGGAAATACACGAAAAAACTCACAAAAATTCAGTAAAAAACCACTCCTATGTGTCTTAAAATTTTAAATATGTGTTAATATTTAACATATATTGAAAATAAACCTGCTAAAAACTGATATAATTTATTTGTTTCCCTTTTTTGTTTATTTAAAGTTGACCAACCAAGTGAGAAACACCCAGACTGCAGAGTGAAAACACCCGCCTTTTAAGTTAAATGCCAGTTCCACTTCACACCAACTCCACATCTTTAAACATCAAATTAAAGACAAATTTGCTCACATAGGAATAGTTTTTCGCTGAATTTGGGCGAGTTTTTTAACATTTTGCTTAATTTAGACGGGCCGTAAACTTTTTCAAAAAATGAATTTTGTGGTTGCTAAGGAAGCGTTGCTAAGGAGATTTCAAATGTAGCCAATGGGCGCGCGATTTCACATACGGGATTTACATACGGGACTTACAAGGGGCCCCCATTAGGAAGCTTCAATTTTTCCCTAAATTTATCCTCGGATGCCCCCTCTATTCTTTTGATAATCTTTATGTGTGGAGCTACGTGAATCCAGGTGACCCGATCCACCAGGCGGGCATTGGAGCACGGAATGATATTCTTAATCAGGGGCAGATTGAGAGAATTGTGGCAGAGCCTGTTAGCGGAAACTATGACCATTATGCTCTCAACGTTCATTGCCTCCACGGGCATCCAAGCTGCGGTCCATCAGAGTCCGCCAATTAGACCCCCACTGGGTGGACTCCGCCATTGAAAAAATAATAAAATGAGAGAGTTCTGTGCAAGTATTCCTTAGGATCTACCAGAGTTTCTAAGAAACTTTCTCCACAGCCCGTTCAGAAGGACAATTGGCTGAATCATTGCAAGGGGTAGCAAATCCTTCTTGTTAGCCCCTAAATTGGAGGTTGGAATGAAAGAGGTCTTGCATAATCTGCATGAATACTCATCGACTAAAGATGTGTTACTATTGATGAGGGCCGTGTCAGAACAGCAGGCTTCCTTTGCAGTGGTAGCACGTCCCCTTTTTGGCGGCACTTACTGACCTAGATGCCCCCCCGGAGAAGAGGGGGAGGGCCCAGACACAATCAAGGATTACCTTGCAGGTGCCTTGGTTCGTTTGGGGAATGTCCACGATCATTGGAATCATTAGTGTTAACGACGCTTCAATGAATCTCTTACTGATATTGTCAAGTGTACCCTGAAGGAGGGTATACCTGCCGACAAGCACCTGTTCCGGAGAGGAGCATGACCAAATTACACCCATACTGCTAGGCCTACCGTCCATAGAGATACCAGCCCTTTCACGCCAACAACACCGATAGAGAGTTCCAATAATAACTCCGATCAGAAAGGCAGACGAATGTGGTCTCGTCCCAGATCTGGCCACACCCAATCAACGCGTACAGGCACCTCGAAAACTCTGTGCACTCCAGAGGGCACATGAAGCCGGGCTCCCACGTATGGCTACAGGGCTTCCATACAGATCCTATTCCTCTCTCGGCAAGTTGTGATGCCTCCCTAATGCCTCCCTAATGGGCTGTGATGCAACAGCCTAGCCAACAACATTTCCATCAGGGAAGGTTGGAGCTTGAGGCAATCACGGCTTCATATCAATGTATTGGAGCTCAAGGCTGCCTGCATAACCATCTTTGTCCTTACAAGGTTGTGAGGGAGTCCTCCCAACCACATTCACCTGCGAATCGACAACACGACAGCAGTCGCATACATCAACAGGAGGTGGGGAACTCGGTGTCCGTCTTTGTCAGCCATGGCACTGGAACCTTGTTCCCAAGTTCTGGAGATCGGCGTGGGTTACAGCGACTCGTATCCCGGGGAAGCTCAACATCAAAGCCGATACAGCTTCTCGTCAACTCAACCCAAGGGTGGGACATTGGATTCCATAATCTTCTAGGGAATTGTCAATCAACTTCATCTCCCCAAGATAATCCTATTGCATGGTGTTTAACCCAAGGGGACGAATTGTGTCTAGATTTACAGATCCGGGGGCGATAGCAGTCGATGTCTTTCTTCAGTACTGGAGCCACTGGGTGAGTTTCATTCATCCCCCGGTGAACCTCCTCCTTCGGGTAACGAGAGAGATACGAGACGACAGGGTGACAGCATTGGTGATAGCATCAAACTGGCCCAACCAACCCTGATACCCGCAGCTGGCACAGATGTTAGTCGCACTCACTTCAGCTCCCAATCTCGAGGCCACTATTATACCTCCCGTTCGATCTGCAGGCCCAACACCTTCGGTGGGCCTCGTTCAACCAGGCAGTGTGGCCCGTATTCGAAGTCCTTTTGAAGCAGCATGCTTTTCGCCAGAGGTTACGGAAATCCTCTTGTCATCCTGGATCGAATCTACTCGGAAGAGATACGCAGGTCCCTGGAGGGCTTGGGCAGACTGGCGCACAGCACGTGGATGGTGCCCCATATTTCAGCGCCTGTACCAGCGGCCCTCTCGTTCTTGGCCGAATTGGTGAACAATTAAGGGTCTGGAGTATATGACTATTGCAGTGTACAAATCGGCAATCTCTCAAACCCATGACTGCATTGGCTCGGCAACACCGGGTGAGTTTTTAGTTTAGAGCAAAACCCCCCAGACCGAACTGTTCAATTTGGATGGTATCAACTGTATTGGATTTTGAGAACAAGTTATACCTCTTGAAAAAATCTCATTGAAGATGCTCACCCTTACGGTAACCGTGTTACTTGCTCTTACGACAGCTGCAAGAGCTCATCAATTGGCAGCAGCGGACCTAGACCTTTCATTGAGAAAGGAGGAGGCTTGGGAATTTACAATTCCTGAGCTTGCGCAGAATTCAAGGCCCAGTCTCCCACAGAGCACGCTCCGTCTCACGCTGGCTAGCACAAGCAATCCATTTGGCTGGTGTATCATTAGCTTTCACAGGGCACTCAACGAGGTGTGCTTTGGCATCTACTACGGCGGCAGCTGGCTTGTCTCTGGAGACGATAGTTGTAGCGGATGATTGACGTCCTTTGTATCCTTGTGACAATATTAGGATAGCACAACAGACAGTTGTTGCTATTGGTGTATATAAGGTTGTGTTTTGTTGGGATACTATAAAGTAACTGGTTTAGATACTCATGTCAGCTAGCTTTGTAATCTGCATCAGTATTGTGAATATCAGTCGGAGAAGGAGAAATGAAGTTTCCCCGGAGGGTACACTTACCTGAAGGGGAGACGTAGTTCTCCGAACTTCTTCGGAGAACAGGCAGTTGCACTGGTTAAGTGTATACCTAGACGTCTTTTCCTCCCCGACCTCTGCTGTCATTCGTATTGAGTTTAGTTTTAGAAGCACTCGTCAAAAGAGGGATATGTAGGGATATACAGTTCTTTTTATACGTGGTATCAGTCGACCTCTCGCGGCTCGAGATCTGCATCAGTATTGCTCATATCAGTCTACGAAGAAGTTCGGAGAACTAAGTCTCCCCTTTAGGTAAGTGTACCCTCCGGAGAAACTTCATTTCTCGGCCAAAGACGAAATGAGATACTTCTTATAGCCAGATACATGACTCGTATCGCCGTTCTCTCAGCTGTGATTTTACAATCATCCGTGTACAGAAAACGCAGAAACTCTTCGAAATTTTCCTCTTCCGCGTCCAGAATGCATATGGTAGATTCTTTCTGAGCTAAATCTCCATAAAACATAACATAGAACGCAGCATTGCGACTTGATTCCCCACACGTGAATGAAATATCGCTCCTCAGCGGGTTATCAAACATATACGCGTTTCTTTGTAAGACAGTGGGGAATTTTTCTTATTAGATTGCCAATCTTCGTGATATCTAAAGGCCATTGTTTAAGAAGCGATGGTCAGATAAAGCTAGCTGATTGAAGATTTAAACTATACTGGGTTCTAAGTCCATGTTACGCACACAATAGGGTTAGGGATTAGGGTCAAGATCAAAGAGAAATATTCGTGACTCGTAACATGGCGTTATAACCCTACACTGTAATGACTGTAGCTACACTGCATGTAAAATGCGGAAGTGATACACTGATACGCATAGATGTTTTTTCCGGCATCTCACTCGATTGGAATTAAGGTAGAAACCTTCTACTAATACGCATAGGTTGAAAAGAGTCAATACTATTCCATATATAGGCTTACTCCCATTGATTCACTTGACCAATCCGACTTGAGCTGCCCTTTTTTTTCAACTAAAACTCTAACCGAACCAACCCATATCCAACTACCATGCAGAGTCTATATGGTAACATTAGTGTCATATAGCTTGTCGAATGCCGAAACGATTTATTTGTCAGTGGGAAAGTAGAGTTAAAAACGCTCTCAGAAAGTGAAGATGGCTCTAATATATATGTTAGTCTTTCTATTTTCCTAGCCTCCTCCACAGGCATCTCTTGGTTTAAGGCGATGCCTGCGGAGGAGGCTACTATTTTCCATTGTTTATACCCTAGACTTAGAATATTATCTCAATAAAGAACTTTAGTGCCGTTTTTCTCACTTGTCAATAGATGGCCTATAATTACTTAGTTAAGCAGGATATATCTCCACGAATACTCAAAATATGACGAAACTTTCTGATCATATGGTACATGCCCTGATGCCCAGCATAACCTATTGTATTATTTGTATTATAGTTTGTATATCTATATTATTCTATATATCTCATCGACCAGTCTCACCCTGCATTCTCGTCAACTCTCATCATTTTTGAGTTTGAGCTGGTTCAAATTTTGATGAGAGCTGTCGATCATGCATGAGAGTTTTTGCTCTTTTGACGGGTAATATCCAATGAACTCTCATGCAACTTTGGTTCTCGTTTGACCGGAGCATGATAGTCGATGAAACTCTCCAGGCCTCTTCATGCAAACTCTAGCTTGCTAACTGTCACCATCCCTCGCCTTAAGCTTTACCAAATAGATCAACACACCAGCCCGTATGTGGTTAAGCGGTTACAAGAAGTTAGCAGGAGGCAGCTTCTTGTGGTTGCTTTGTCACTGACTATCTGGTAATAGCTAATGACCACTATACTGATCTTAATGACTACTTTTTTCTCAGGCAAGTTGCACGCGCGGTTGTTTGGGTTTTTCTCAAACAGCTTGCAAGGGCGGTTCAGTTCGAGCTTTAGTTAGTCCTTTCATATTTTATATGCCAGTCAGGGCGACGGTTGTTCAGGTACGTTATCCCTCTATTGATGTTTTCGCACGGCGATGTTGCATTTGCCTTGGGTGGGGCGCATCTTCGCTGCACTCAGATACTTTGGCGTAATTTGTGCCCTCGCCTTCACTGGGCAAAAATAATTTTAATGTTAACTGTTAATATTTAATAAGGGAGATTCACCAGCCGTTCACCAAATGCCGTTCACCAGCATGCATATCAGGCACTTCTTCCTCAGCAGCCGGAATACTGTATGCTCTGGTTCATCAATAGGGTTATGTTCTGGTTAAACAATAGGGTTACTTCGGCTTCTTACTAAGTTGTACAACACAGCTGTAGCGATAATATGATAGTTAGCGTCGTTTGCGGTTTTGTGCGAAGGATGGTTTCATGTGCCAAACATCCTCTCCACAGTATTTCGTGTACGTGTACATCCTCTCCACAGTATTAGTGGTGTAATGAGATATTGGCGGCATGGATAACCGCTATCACCAAGTAGCATGCAAGGGATATCACCACGTTCGAACCGCTGTACACACATGCGACTGTTATCGAAAATTCTGGCGTCGTGGACGCTACCTGGCCAACGAGCAACAATGTTTAAAATTTCTATATTTGGTCCGCAAACAGCTTGAACGTTTATCGAAAAGTATCCTTTACGATTTCTAAAGAGTTCAGCATTCTCACCCCCCTGGGAATGGTATTTTAATATGTGTCAGTGGTGAGTTGCACTCATGGAGATTGAGCGTCCACTCTTTGAGTGAGTGGGCTTTTAGAATACAGGCGTTACTGTAAATCATATGAAAGCTTTGCCTCGTCCGCAGGCAACACGGTGGCAAACGGATCGTGAGGAATATGGGTTATAATTCCATGACACGCAATCACGAATATTTCTCTTTGATCTTGACCCCAATCCCGACCCAATCCCTAACCCTATTTCGTGCGTGTCATGGAATTGTAACCGGAATATGCGTCCAATTACTGCCACGCCCCTCTGTTCCCTTCATTACTAGCTCGCAATCTCTTGTCGTGCTCGCGGAGTTGCCTGCGGAGGAGGATAATGTAAGCTTCCTTGAGCGTTTAAGGGGATGAGCTACCTGAAAAATACAATAACAACTTCAACGTTTCGAGAGAGTTCGAAGGCCCTTCGTCTGGTAGTTTATAGAGGCTACCAAGTTCCCGACGAAACGTCGAAGTTCTTGTCACATTTTCGGGTTCCTTGATCCCACAAACCTTCATGCATATGACCATTTATCGCTATGTTCACTGTGTCGGGAACTGGGAAATAATTGACAACATTTTATATTAAAGTTATATAGATATATTTAGAACATTTTCGTGGTTGAAACATGATCCCCAAATATGATACACTTCAGAAAATATTCCACTTAACAGTTTATATACATAATTGACAAGAAATATAACTTCAAAAATACAAACAGTTTAGATATTATTATTTAGTCAGCTTTCGACTTGTCATGCACAGTACTAGTCTGACTGTTTATCTCATTTGAAATAACTTTTAAAATTATAATATATAAATCTCTCTTACCGATTTTGCATATTTTGCTTAGTTCTTGAAATATTTTGAATTAAAACAATGAGCTGTCCGCCATCTTGGATTAATTTTTTGTCTCATTAGCAGTCATTGAAATACCAGTATATCTCAAGTAAAAATACGATCGGTAAATAATATAATACACTTTTTCCCAACTACAGTAAGATTTTACTCAACAGTTAAGTTTATATACATTCTTAAAGTAGTTTTAAACAACAATATTAACATCAAAATATTTGTAACATCAAAAAACGAAAACAGTTTTCAAGGTAAAAACATGATCCCGAAATATGATACACTTAACAGTTTATATACCTTCTCAAAATAGTTTTAAGCAACAATATCCATATAAACTCAGTGTAAATATAACTTCAAAAATGAACACAGTTTAGATAGTATTGGTCATGAGTAACCATATGATTTTCAAGTTTTCTTGGAACATCAAACTCAATGTCACAGACACCACAAATATATCCAATACCAGTTTGTTTTGTTGATTCCAATTCTTGGCATAAACCACATTGATAGTTTGTAATATTGCCATGTTGCCTAATTGTTATATGTCGAACTAATTTCTTGACGTTACCAAACTTTTCACTGCATTTTTTGCAAACATGTTTTCCAGTGACTTCATCCTTGAAAAAATATTCTTGTAAATCTTGCAGTTGAGTGATTTCTCTACGACAAGTGCTACACAACAAATGCAATTTTTCATGTCTTACCAAATCACTTGACTGAGAAAATTTCTTCTTACAAACATCACATTCATAAGGTTTGTCTCTAGTGTGTGTTCTTCTATGTGCTGCTAAACTGCTTGATTCAGAAAATTTCTTATTACAAACATCACATTCATAAGGTTTCTCTCCAGTGTGTGTTCTTCTATGTGTTGCTAAACTGCTTGATTCAGAAAATTTCTTCTTACAAACATCACATTCATAAGGTTTCTCTCCAGTGTGTGTTCTTCTATGTGTTGCTAAACTGCTTGATTCAGAAAATTTCTTCTTACAAACATCACATTCATAAGGTTTCTCTCCAGTGTGTGTTCTTCTATGTGCTGCTAAATGGCTTGATCTTGAAAATTTCTTCTCACAAACATCACATTCATAAGGTTTCTCTCCAGTGTGTGTTCTTGTTCTTCTATGTGCTGCTAAATGACTTGATCTTGAAAATTTCTTCTCACAAACATCACATTCATAAGGTTTCTCTCCAGTGTGTGTTCTTCTATGTGTTGCTAAATAATGTAAAATTTTATTATAAAAGCCTTAAATTATTGGTTATATACAAATATTGGTTATAGAAACTGTAAAAGTTCAAATGTTAGACAAGTGTATAATAGATAATTGTTTCTATATGTTCAAAAATTGTTTGAGTTCCTCTCAGATAGTTCTATGTCCGACATGGTTGGTGTCTTGGGTTGTTTCCAAGTACGGCTGCCACGCATACAGACGACTTGGGAACGCAGGAGAGAAAACGCGATCTTTTTTCGTAGCCAGCTCATGACGATGGAGGGTGGGAAATGTTTCTTACTGGCGATTTTCTCTGCCAAAGACGAAAGAAAATGTTGCGTTTCTCTTCCACATCCACCGTTCGCGCTGAAGACAATTGGTGTGAAGGAGCCATGCTCAACCTCGACGATTCTTTGGTTGTATTGCCGCTTCTTTTCTCTTTTGCTTGATTCAGAAAATTTCTTCTTACAAACATCACATTCATAAGGTTTCTCTCCAGTGTGTGTTCTTTTATGTTTTACCAAATGATATGACCGAGAAAATCTCTTCTTACAAACATCACATTCATAAGGTTTCTCTCCAGTGTGTGTTCTTCTATGTGTTGCTAAACTGCTTGATTCAGAAAATTTCCTCTTACAAACATCACATTCATAAGGTTTGTCACCAGTGTGTGTTCTTCTATGTGTTGTCAAATAACTTGATTGAGAAAATCTCTTCTTACAAACATCACATTCATAAGGTTTGTCTCTAGTGTGTGTTCTTTGTGAATCTTCGATGTCTTCCCAAATCATAAGACCTTGAAAATTTCTTCTTACAAACATCACATTCATAAGGTTTGTGTGTTCTTTCTTCTCTTGCTAAGTCCAAGCTGTTCGATGTTGAAAACATCTCCTCACAATGAATGATCAGACATAAATTATTGGATAGCAGGTAGTATATTTATAAAAGCCACAAATCCTAAACAAAGGAGTTTGAAGTTTGAACGTCCACCACTCAGCACTCACCAGCGAACAGTAAATTATATAAACCGTAAACACTAAGAAATTGTGGTCATCACGTCGTAAAACTTCAATCAGCGAGAAAATAAAATAAAGTTTCGCTGTTTCAAAATGAATGCTTTTTGTTAATTTAGCGCGCTAGCAGAGGTTGGACAGCAGGCCGCAAAGCATCATGGGTAACGAGCGTATGTTTCCACGTGCGGCTTCGTCATTTATGCGTTGACTGCCGTGAAGTCAACATCTCTGGCCATAGCAAATTCTGCGAAAATGGACGCTATTGATACAGAGACTCAATGCCATCGTTATGGATGTGTTTAGTGTTTGTGTATGGATGTATAACAAGGCTCTTTGAGTCCGTTTAATGGATTTATTTGTGCAGAAATCTCAAAGGCTGCGTGTGATCAACTGGTCTTGTAGTCAATTAAAATGTTCATATGTTGAAAATTCTATATGTAATTTGTGGACACTTTGTTCAGTGTTGCACGTGTTGCAATTTATATACTTAAGTAAATGATTTCATAAGCTGACCCACTGTCTGGATCGTCTGTATTTGTAATGTATATTGCGCAACTAGTGAGGAGTGTAGTACAGACGGTTAACTAAATATTTATTGGCCAGATTGATTCTGCTGGCATCAAAGGATTCGACTTTTAATATGTATTTAGTTACTTATTTATCCCAATAGCACATTGACTGTGACTACTGAAAACCCCCATATTGGGGTTGTCAAAGAACTTCTATTCCTCAGCTTAAACATATACTTTTGCAACAGAAATTACTGTTAAAATGTAGACAAAACAAACTTTACAGTAATATACAGTTCCATTTTTATTGAAAATACATAGCACATGCATAAAATATAATAATATCTCTGCTCATTCTCTACATATATAAAGAAATATTAAAGAAAGCAAATATTCACCAAGAAGGCAAATTAACAATACAATGTCAATGATAGAATTCAAACCAAAATACAAATCTGTAAATAAACAACAAATTTTACTTCTAAAATATTCTTCTAAAACTCAGCACTTATTTTAAACAGTAAAGTCCACTTCTTCAGAAAAATACGAGCAATCACTGCGTCAATTGTGGAAATTCGAGATGTTCAACTTCAAAGATTGTTGACAGAAATTGAGAAATGGCATCGGATTACAGTCGTGCCAATAGAAGCGTTCCGAAAAATGTTGATCAGTTCATTTCCTAACTTGAAGGAACACATTTGAGCAGTTCCTTTGAAACTTCCTTAGGAATATTAGCCAATCACATTTGATCTTAAATTACTGTTGACCAATCACGTTAAACCAAGCGCGCGCATGACCCGAACGGAAGTTGAAAATCATCAAACGAAGTTTCAATGTTTTTATTCAAAGCGTTTGTTTACATTATTTTTTCACACTTTACATTGTTTTCGAAATGTTCCCTTGATAAATCAAAATTTCATATTTTAAAATAAAAACTCCAAGGATCAATCGGTGAAACGTATACACAGAAGTCTCCTTGGCAATAGAGAAATAACAGTTCATTGCAGTTTACAAATTACTGTAACTAAAAATATAAATTTAGCTTACATTTATATTAATTGGCTTTGATTGACGTGGGACGGGCGTTGTTTATCAAGGTCATCAAGCCGTGCTATAAAAAAACTACGAAGTGCTTACAGTTATATTGCCTTGGATTTACAGTATTAAATCAATTCAGTATGTCATTGGAAGACTGGTTATGTGAATTAGATGCACAATTTGTTGTGTATGCACCACATCTTAAGGAATTGGGTTTCAATTAAAAAAAAATGATGAAATTTTTAAAATTGAAGGACTTTATGAAAATTCCATGTAAGATCCCTGCTCCTCACAGACGAATGATCATGAACGCTGTGCTAAAAATGCAAACACCGGAGTCAAAAGCAAGAGAAAAAAATATCGACACCCCTGATTCTGAAGATATAGTTATTGCAAAGAGAAAGAAAATCGCATGTAATTCTAGCGCATGTAGTACTTCTACTGCCAATACGTCCGCCATGAAATCAAATCTGGAACCACGAAAATTATTCGATGGAGAAACAATCATTGATAATGACGAAGTTGAACACTCCAAAGGGAACCAAATGCAAGGTAAGCAATAGGAGACTAATCATTCACTGCGTTTTTATGTGTTTTGCAAGCCTAGCTATTAATAAATCACACGTTTTAATTTTGTATAGTTTCATAATGTTTACGAGTAATTTTTGGAAAGTTGCGTGAGATTTATTTGCTTCGACAGTGAACGCTAAACTGTTCACATTCTATGAATAAATATTACCTGTATACTAGCTGATGAATATGATTTACATGTAATTGTATGCGAAGTTTGCTTTTCATCATTTTATTTACAGTGTACAATTCTTTAAACGACTGTAATATTTACACTTAAGATACTGTTGAACAAATGATGTTGAAAGAAAAAGAACAACTTAATCAAGATTTAATCAAACAAAAGAAGCAGTTGGCAGACTATACGAGTTCGCCAGTCGAGTTGATGCCCCTTTCGCTACAAGTACGTGCACTCGTTGTCATCATAGAGGACATAGAAAAGAGGGAAACAAAAATGGAGCTTATTGTGAATTTGAAGAATGTGTTGGCTTCCACTATTGTGGTCAAGAAAAGCTTCATCCTGAGTTTAAAGTTGAAAAACGCGAGGTATTGTTTATCAAAGTCAAACTTTTAGCCGATCATCAGATACCGAATTCAGTTCCATAAAACATTGCCATGTTGTAATATTAAATATTGATAATATGAATCGAGTATTACTATAACGTGTTTATACTTTATGATAATATATATATATATTTTTTTTTCTTTACATAATGCAGAGAGAAAAAAGTATCAGAAATATTGAAGCAAAAATTAGACAAAAAGAAGAAGACCTATTGCAGATACGAGAATTTGCTAAAAAATCTTCAACAAACTTTATACGAAATATGCGGCCTAAACTTCAACGGCATTTTCCTAATATTTACAAGGGAAAAGATGGAAACCAAAGATTATTGAGAGATACTAGACTTTTAAAGATAGCTTGTAATGGAAAGATACCTGAACAAACACCAAATGAAAGAGATGATTTACAAGAACTGATTCGTAAAGGTAAATCTAAAGTTGCTGAAGAAACAGGAATGCCAGAGGACACTGACAATTTCCTTATCCGTGAAGAGATGGAGCAATCAAGGCTTGACAGAGGTGAGGATTCAGACGATGACGAAGCAAATACTAGTACAGTCTTATCACAATCAAAAAAAAATCCAAGCACAGCCACAGTGCATTCAAATGTCAATGAGCAATTGATGAATAATTTTGCAACTCCCCAGTATCCTACCATGCAGACACACATGCCCATGATTCCATCAAATAATCATATGTATATGCCAACTGTGCCAATGTTTTCACCACAATCTGGTAACTTTTATTTTGGTATGGAAAATTCTCATATTATGCAACCATATCCTGTTACATACCAACACCATCAATATACTGGCACTTATCCTCAACATCTGATACAGAATCAGCCGACATGTACAAGTACAAGTTTACAGGTAAATCCTCTGGTGCCTCAACCTGAGATTCAATCGACATTTACCCCCACAACTTTGGCAAATGTTGCCACAAATGACAATGTTACTCGATCAACAGTTGCAGACCAAAATGTAACTTTACTAGATCTTGCAAACGCGGCAAATATGATTGATAAACAATGATTTATAGTGTTATACTGAATATAAATGACATTTGTTTTATAAAATAATACTATACATTTACCTGATATTTTAATATTATGTTTTACAGGGTAATAGACAACGATACAATTTTTAATATCAAATCAGTAGACAGTATTTTTCTCTAAAGTTGAGTTGATGTAAAGTCTAAAGATTAAAGTTCTAGTTCATTATTTGTTAAGAAAATTTTACTTAAACAATGTACCCGCATTTTCTAAAGAATGCTGAGCAAAGAGCTGGGGTAATCAATTCCATAGCATATACCATAGCTAGTTCAGTAAACTTTGATGTAAAGCTTTCGTTGTTTTGTAATAGGCGTTTCATATGATTGAAGACATATTCGCACGGGTTAAGTTCAGGGCTGTAAGGCGGTTGGTAAACCAAGGTAATTCCGCGTTGGAGTAGCATTTCTCGCAAGTAAGGTTGAACATGTCTAGCGTGGTGAAAACCGCAATTATCCATAACAAGGACATCTCCTGCAGCAATCTTTGGATTGCCATTTTCATATCTCTGTTCGAGAGCCTCTGTAATGAACTGCAAAAGCTCTACGCCATTAGAAGCACCTTCTATAATATTATAATGATCCACGCCAAAGTATCCGCACATCAGATTAATTGTGAATTTTGCGTTTGAACTGTAACGATAGATTTCAACTGCAGGTTCGCCGGAAAGTGAATGGCCGTATGTGCGATTTCCTGTTGTTCTATCGACACTTGACTCATCCATAAAATGGATATTTCTTGCCGGAAAGTTTGATATTTCATTCAAATATCCAACTTGTTTCGCTTGTGCATCATCTGTCAGTGATTCCTCAGGAACTACTGTCAAACGCTTCCTGGTGAAACCTAGTTCGTGCCGTAGAACATGAGATATTGTCTGTCGAGAAGGAACTGTGTCAATATCACATACCCCAACATCTAAAAGTTTATCTCGAATTTCTTTTCCATACGTGCTGGGCTTTCGCGTTTTTATAAATTCAATATGTTGCAACACATTATCTGTTGTTTTATAATGAGCGCGACCAATATGTAATTTGGGATCTATTTGCCCAGTTTCTTCAAATATCGAAACTACTTTTCTGACACCACGTTCAGTAATTTGTAAATCTTTGCTGATTTTAGAAACCGAAATACCCTGTGCATACTTGTTAATAATCCTCTGTTTTACAATATCAGGTGTGGGTTTCCCTTTTTGAAAAGTCCCCCCTAGCTGATTTTGTTTGAACATCTTTTAAAGTTCCCGCGTCTTTATTACTGCCTACAATGCTACATGTTTGCGTTTAATAAGTAATTCTTCATATAATTAAAACTCGTAAGCTAAATTTATATTTATGGGAATTTACTGCAATGAACTGTTATTTCTCTATTGCCAAGGAGACTTCTGTGTATACGTTTCACCGATTGATCCTTGGAGTTTTTATTTTAAAATATGAAATTTTGATTTATCAAGGGAACATTTCGAAAACAATGTAAAGTGTGAAAAAGTAATGTAAACAAACGCTTTGAATAAAAACATTGAAACTTCGTTTGATGATTTTCAACTTCCGTTCGGGTCATGTGCGCGCTTGGTTTAACGTGATTGGTCAACAGTAATTTAAGATCAAATGTGATTGGCTAATATTCCTAAGGAAGTTTCAAAGTTCCTGAGGAACATTTTGAGGAACTGCTCAAATGTGTTCCTTCAAGTTAGGAAATGAACTGATCAACATTTTTCGGAACGCTTCTATTGGCACGACTGTAATACAATATGACAACGTACAGCCTACATAAAAGATCAAAATAACGTTTACCTTACAAAATACTGCTCATATAGGTAGATCAATAGTTATTGAAATAGCATGGATGCATTCCAGGGAAAAAATTGAATAACAATGACAAAATATTCGTCAGACAACAAAATTGCAGACAGAGCCAGACACTAGCCCAGATATAAAATCTCTAAACACGCAAATAACTCCTAAATCTCCTAAAATTCATTCAAAAGTACTTTAACGCTTACTCTAGAAAATAACGCTCTTTGTATTAAAGAAGTTTCAATATTCATTGGGAAAAACAAGCTTTGGTGGCGCAATATGTTCCTACACTATTAGACGCCATTTTGGAAACGTCGAAATGACTATGGTCACTTCAATGCCTAATATCTCGAAAAATGCCGGGGGATCCCCGGGATCCCTCCAGCAGATTTTTAGTATATACATTTATCTTGATTTTCTTGCAAAAATTACGAAAATCGAACCATGGGAACTCCAGATATTTTAGTTTGAAAGTTGTAAACAGACGCGGCCTCGAGTCATCACGTTGCGATGACACGACGAACTTTAATCATCAAAATAAGTTTAAACAATAATACTTACCTCAGAAATTTTTACAGATACCACAAGTTCTTGTATAATATTAAGGCCACGCTTGCTTTTTTATAGAATTTTTAAAATATTAGTATGTATTTTTCAAGTGTTTCTGCGCCCAGTGCAAATTAGGCAGCCTAAAATCTTCACAAACACGATGGAAAAATAGCGCGATTTCATTGGTCGAGAAATTCACGTGACAGCTGTCCAACCTCCTCTGCGCGCTAGAGCATAATCCAAATGATTATGAAATCCGCTGAGATTTTGAACACGGGCGGCTAAAACGTCATTCACACAATCACACTGATCCATATAATACAATGGATTCGAATATAGAAGTTGTGCTCCGATTTCGGTCGAAAGCATCAGTGGTTGAGAGATGCAGTTCATTGTAATATTTCTTAAGAACAGAGAGTATATTTTGATTTTTTTTTAGCTTTATAATTGTTTTGAGTTATTTTTCAATTCTCTACAAATACCGCGGGTTCTCGAATCATACATAGATCAAGGGCACCATAGTCGTTTCGTCACCCATGTTTTCAGCCCTGCGCCCGATGAGAGTGACTGTGTACGGCTTGGCTGCGAAAATCCAGTTTTTGACATTGATACAAATTAAAACAAAGAAAAACGGTTGCACATTTTCAGTCATTGAACATTGAATTTTTACTCCAGTTACGTATAAAGATCATCGCTGTCACCAAATAACAATTAGTAGATGTTTAAAAAGTTGTCAGTCAATTACTCAATTTGTTATTCGAAATAGTGACCAAAGTATAATTGTGGGCTTATAATGACCATTCGCTTTCTGGATAAACGCCCTGTTGTATTAAGTTACAATAAAAATTATCATACAGTAATTAACAAATACTTAATATACATTAAATCGTTAGGACCTCGACTTCTTGGTTTTTTGGTTGCTCAATTCCCAAACAGATCTTGAACCTATCTCAGTCAGATCATTTTTTCATCAGAAATCTTTCCCAAAAGATTCTATCCTCTGCCATCTTACCGCAAGGTACGTAAACAGAAGGTTCACCTGGGTTTGTTTGTGTTTCGCGTGTGTGCCTGTTAGCAGGGTAGCTCAAAAACTATTAGACATTTTAACACTAAAATTTATGGAGCAAGTTGGCATAGGCCAACGACAAATCGATTAAAGTTTGGTTCAATTTGGATGAATACTGGATGAGAAATTTACAAAAGTTTGTCTTCCTTTCCCGGCGGAACAGAACTGAATACGTAATTAGTGCATGAATAATTTACGCATGACTACTTGACTTAATTTGCTGACGGAGGTATGCAGTCTCTTAGCGCCTTCAAGCATATATATATTAACTCATTAACTGGCAGTACCCTACCACAGACAAGTAAAATCGTCTGGCGTTAGACAGAGTGAAATACTAATTTTAAAGTAGGGCGCATCTGGGTGCATTGCCAGCTAATGGGTTAACAAGATACACTGGCAGATAGTATTGTAAACCCATTAACTGGCAGTACCCTACCACTGACGAGTAAAATCGTCTGGCGTTAGACAGAGTAAAATACTAAAGTAGGGTGCATTGCAGGTCAATGCGTTAAGAGGGGACACTGGCAGATAGTTTTGTTAACCCATTAACTGGCAGTACCCTACCACTGACGCAGGGCCCTTTTTAAGAAATCGTTTGGGGGACACAATAATATATCATCTAAAGGAGGGTGTTGTAAGAATACCATAACAAGACACACTGGCACGATTTTTGATCCCATTAGCTAAAAAAGGCCCTGCACTGACGAGTTAAATCGTCTGGCGTTAGACAGAGTAAGGTACTAAAAGCGCATTGGAAGTTAATGAGTTAATGTCTCGCTCCGACAACTATAGTTGGCATATTTTGTTCTGAAGGTTTTAATGTTGCTGCGCATCTTGATGAAGTTCCTGATAACATTTTGACAACCCTTGCAAGAGACTCGTTGTTAGATGGAGAATGCTTCGCCAAAGAGTGAAAAAGAACTGAGCGATGCATTTCGTCAACTGCTGTCGTCTCTGCCAACCTCGGGGCAATGTGCAACGTGGTTTACCGAGTCCGCTTTTCATTGCGGGAAATCTGCTCATATATAATCTATACAAGATAATTTAGTACCAAATTGAATATCTAAGATTTCACAGTATAAATCCAGAATTTCACAGTATAAATCGTCTGTCTTAAACTACAGTGACATATAACGAACTTTCGTGGCTCGAACTTATCGTCAATGAAATATTATTTCAATATCTTTTTGTACACTGCACTGTAAAAACGGATTCATTTGGTTAAAATAACCAATTTCATTGTTGATAAATATTCTTTTTGACCAATATTATGGTCAAAACAACCGAAATATTGATTAAAATAACCAAATTTTTGGTTGTTTTAACCAATAGGTGCATGTGTTTCAGTAAGCACTATCGTGTAGTAGTCTTGTATTTGAAGGCAAATAGATAGAATTGAGTGATGTAGTTTAATTTTCTTGCCCCTGTAAGTATTAACATTTCTGAAGTTGACAACCATCTGCCGTCATGTAGCACGTGGTGAAACCCACCAATAAAGTATTTGGTCAAATAAGTGCATCTGAGGCAACCAATTTTGCAGTGTGATGAGGATCCGGGCTCATACGGCTCGAATGCATTGCTAAATTCGTGTAAATATATACCCGTGATGATTTCCAGAAAATTATTCAAATATTCTCATTTTATAAGACGATATTTTGGCATCCAGAAGATGAGGATCATCTTGAAACACTTTCTTCAGACGAAGATTCTCTTGTTTCTGAAATCTTTTCTTGTTTCTGAAAGCACTACGCAAACATTCTGAAGTAAGCTTTAATATTTCCAGATTTTGGTCAGATTTGAGACATAGCAATCGGGGTTGAGATAATTTCGTTGAGATCCAGGGAATTATGAAACTGAATTCTGTTACTAGTCTCTTGCGTTTTAGATGATATTTTATAAACTTCAGAACTGTTAGTATAAAATATTCCTCCTAAAACGCAGGAAATACAATTTCGGTGACTCTACAGGGTGTATAAAAAAACTGGACAAATTTGAAATTTTGAACAGCAATGCAACACCCAACAAATTCTCCACCCACTAACTCAAAATAACTTTTAAGCATTCAAATTTCGTGCGCAAGCCATTTTTGATCTGTTGGACAAGACACACCCCCCCCCCCTGGGTTTTGAAAATTTAACTTTCAGAATTTTTTCGTTTATTCTACATTATAAATACCCAAACAATCTATATTAATCAAAACTTCGTACCTGGAGCCGCTTCGCGAAGTTGAGAGCAATTACAAATGTGTCAATAAAAAGCACAAGAAATTTGAGATGGCAGAAGATTGTAAAAAAAACTTAGTAAATCCCAGGGCAGTTAGACCATTAATAGATGTATATTTGGTATAAACACCCGGCCCTGTGGATAATAAAATTCGTTTCAGAGCCCCCTAGTAGACATTCGTCGCGCCTGCTGCGTTTTGCAGTCCAAACTGAAATTTCTATTTGCCAAAGCGGATATTTTCTTCTTTACAAGAATGATCTTGCCTTCGCAAAGTCCTGGTCAAACGAGAACTGAAAGTTGACGAGAGTCGAGAGTTGACTACCAATTACTCTCATCAACCTTTGAGCTGGTTTCAAATTTGGATGAGAGTTGATGAGAGTTTTTGCGCGTTTAACCGGTACGCGTGGTAATGTAGTCCAGTCAACTTGCATGCAACTCTTGTTCTCGTTTGACTGAGGTTGAGAAAACTCTAATGCAAACTGTCGCTTGCCAACTTTGGTGAACTCCCATCAGTTTTCAGAAGGTTTGGCCCATCTCCCTTCACACCCTGCAGTCCTGTCACAAGTGCCATAAATAATGCTGACGACATGGAGTGCGCACTCTCTGCATTTCCATAAGATCCAGCTAAAGAATACATGAAAACACTATTGTCTGATTTCCGAAGGCAGTGTACGAAAAACATCAGCAGACGTCAGCAGACACGTCATTTTACATCCAGTCAAGATCACTGTATTTTTAGCCTACAGTTTAAGCTAGTGTTTTGTGTGCGCTCGAGCTAATTCGGGAAGTGTATAGACCAGGACGGTATCGGAATTTCGTTTAGGCATTGTTAAGATAAAGCTTTGTTTTTTAAGATTAAAGGACACAGATCTCTGATCCTGGAGAATGACGGTTTAGATTAGTGAGTCTGAACTACACGGACATCAGAATTACAATATATATTGGTCTCGCATGTTCTTGGAAATTTAGCAGTAGATGAAACTTCGCACAAAGAGATTATTCAAAAAGGTGGGCTTGCCGTGAGTGCTGTGGTAGACTATAGTAAGGGATTCTCGAACGTATGTGCCAGTGTAGATACCGTCTATACAATAAGCTTCGGGTCCTTAGGATCAATCTACCTAAAAAATACAACAAGAACTTCGACGTTTCGAGCGAAGGTCCTTGTATTTTTGGTTGTAGTTTTCAGGTAGATTGATCCTAGAAGCATATAGTAAGGGATTTGATATTTAGTGTATATATGTATAATTTATCCAGGAATACTTGACTTAATTTGCTAGCGGAGCTATGCAGCCTCCGAGTGCCCTCTAGTTAAATATCAGGATGCTGATATCAAATCCTTTTTACACTGCTATAGTAACCATTTATTATGCATGGCATACTAGATGGATAGATAAATAGTTTAATATACTGCATGGGTAATGCTAAGGCCCATTTTCATGCGCATTAAGATCCAACTTTCCAACGTCTTTTTAAATAGGATGGTTAAGAGAGCTACAAAACTGGATAAAATCGAAGGTATTTGGAGCGCTGAGATTTAGCGATATAGAGACTTGAATCGTAATGACGTATATTATACCTGCCTAACGCTGTGTTAAGCTGCTATTATTTAATATTTTCTCTATATAGGACATCATTGTCAAAAGTCACTCACTGCGAGCTTTGGCTAATCTGGACAGGGACGGTGAGAGAGGTCATACATACGAAGAAGGGATTTTCGTTGCTTATCCAGATAAACAAATTAAATGGTACGTCTAATTCCCATATAAATTTAATGTTTTCCCAAATGAAATCGCTTTGTATATGGAAATTGAACCGACTAAACAATCACGTGCTATCATTGACTGTATCAAGTCTTTTGTTTAATTTCGGAATTTTTAAATAGCTGTAGGCCAGAAGTTGATCTCGTGTTTGTTCATGGTTTGTGTGGAGGTCCATTTAGAACATGGAGAAGTAGAACAGATAAAATTGCTGAAGGAAAACGAACAGATTGTTGGCCTAGGGTAAGATTAAATATTTTCTTTCATTTATAGCATCTCCATAGGCACCTCTCTAGTAGGATACCTCTCTAATAGGGACACCGCTCTAATACGGACACCTCTCAAAACGGACACCTCTCTAATATACGGACACGTCTCTAATACGGACACGTCTCTAATACGGACACCTCTCTAATACGGACACCTCTCTAATAGGGACACCTCTCTAGTACGGACACACCTCTCTAATACGGACACCTCTCTATTAGGCACACACCTCTCTAATAGGGACACACCTCTCTAATACGGACACCTCTCTAATACGGGCATTTTCCAATATCCCGGTATAATATATTTCCTTTAAAAGACTTCCAAAAAACGGACAACTCTCTAATACAGATAATTTGCTGTGTCCCTTGTGTATCCGTATTAGAGAGGTCCAACTGTGCCTAATTAAATAACAGTCAATACACTCCAATGCTTCGAACGAAGACTGCTCGTCAATTTTAGGTAGTGTAGCCGTGACGTTACGTAACTTAATTGTTTTCTAGGATTGGTTGCCGGTTGATGCTCCGAGATGTCGCATTATTTTGGTTGAATGTGATACAGAGTTGAGTGGCTGGACCTCCAAATGTCCAATGCAACCTGAAGTGTAAGTCGTATAGCAAGGCCTTGAATTTGACAATATTTTTTGACTACCCAAAACGTAGAGGCCCGCGCGCTTTAAAATTGTCGAGTTTCCGCATACAAGCGTACGTGCTTTAAAGCCGGATATTAAGGTAATTATTATACTAACGTTGTCTATTTACAGTTCTACCATTGAATATCGAAGTTCGGAACTTTTGAACAAATTGAAGAATGCTGGTGTGGGGAGACGTCCTGTTGTATGGATTGCTCATTCTATGTGCGGTAGGTAATTATGGTTGTGGGCTCCAGTGACCAGTTTATGTAGTATTCTACAATAAGAACTCTGCCGCTTGATACTTGTCTGAACTATCTGAAAAAGATATCTCAAATATGGAGGTCCAGCGTAGGTGGTATTTTACAATAAGCTGCTACATGGTTTGTGTCTTAACTACCTGAAAAAGATACCTCACACATGGGGGTACAGTGCAGGTAGTGTAGTATTACACAATAAGCTGCCCCGGTGGGGTATATCTGAATATCCTGTAAGCCCATCGTAGCCATGCACTACTAACCTCCTAAAGGATTTCTTGTTCTCGAATGTCGAAGAGTTTTTTTGTCTTTTTCAGGAAGGTTCGGACACAACCAAGGCAGATATGATTGTATTATATAGAATGTAGAAGGGTTAATCGTGAGCTGTGGGATATTAACGGTACCACATCTGAAGTGCATTTTTTCAATTGCATTACTTCTATTTTGGTATGTTGAGCTATACACCGGATGGCGCAAAAGAAAGCACGACTGTTTGATTTAGTTTAACTTAAAAACTAAAAGACCCATTACACTAAAACAACATTAAATTTTGATATATGTCATGTGCATTTTCATGCAATATTGACCGAGATAGCTGCGTTTAAACTTGAGTAAACATTTTTGGAAGTGTCCAGAATTAGCTAAAAATGGCCTATTATTAAATATAATTTCATAACCATTAGCATTTAACGTAAGTATTCGTTTCAATGAAGTGAAGTTAGAAGGTCAAATGTTAGAATGAAAAAGCATATCTATTCAAGAAACATTTCTAACTTCAACTTCATTTCATTGAAATAATACTTACGATAAAATGGTAACGGTTATCAAATTAGTTTAATAGGCCGTTTTTAGCTAATTCTCGACAGTTCCAAAAATGTTTACTCAAGTTTAAATGCAGCTATCTCAGTCAATATTGCATGAAAATGCACATGTCATATATGTTAGACATCGCTGAATGCAAAGAAACTTGTTTAAGAGTAATAGCTCTTTTAGTTTTTAAGTTATACTGAATCAAACAGTCGTATTATATTCAGGAAACGTGAAACGTTGCACCACGCACAGCCTCGTGTTGATCTTTTCAGGTGGGCGTGGATTGTAAAGTGTGTTGGAATGCCCATCTCCGGGTTAGAGCCCAATCTTCTACACAGTGACGGACACTGGGGGGGGGGGAGGAATCGCCCCCCAAATATTTTTTTAAAAGCCTTTGAATGATAACTGATTAACTGTGTAACAAAGCTGCACCAATGATTTTACAACCACGAAAGCCTTGTAATAAATGTTCTAAGTAATAAAGTATATATAAACAACATTTGTGCGTGGTTCATCCCTGGGATATATTAGATCATCTTCCAAATATAAGAACTAAGAATAAGCTTTACAAACTTTATCTAAGGTCAAAAAATGCCTATTACTTTTCAAAATTTAAAACCTACAGGAATAAAATAAAACACTTGCTACTCCAAAGTAAAAAATCATATTATAATGACTATTTTACAATTAATAGAAATAATATCAAAGAGACATGGAAGGGCATAAAGCAATTAATAACCCTCAAGCCATCAAATCATTCCTTCCCTACAACTCTGGAGATTGGAAATTCAAAATTGTCCAATTCACAGACTATTGCTAATGCCAAACTCCAATTGAAACCTTTCTGAATACATCACTTTGCCACAGTTTTGTGCTCTTTCCAACAAATGCTACTGAAATTGAAGATGAAATTAACAAACTAAACCCATCCAAGTCAAATGGACCGTTTAGCATTCCTACAAGGTTACTAAAGACTCTTAGATTTCTGTTATCCGGTCCACTGGCATATCTCTTTAATTGTTCATTTTCATTAGGTGTTGTGCCAGATAAATTGAAAATTGCAAGAGTCATTCCTGTATATAAGAAAGGACCAAAAGTTATTATTTCAAATTATCGACCTATTTCATTACTTTCAATCTTCAATAAAATTTTAGAAAAACTAATGTACAAACGATTATTAAATAGTTCTATTTGATGGACAATTTGGATTTCGTTCCAATCTTTCAACAACCCATGCAATTTTGCTCATTACTGACAAAATTCAAAAAGCAATTGAAAATAAACTTTATTCATGTGGTATCTTTCTTGACCTAAGTAAAGCGTTTGATACTGTTAATTATATAATCTTATTAAAAAAAACTTGAAAATTATGGAGTTAGGGGATTAGCAAAAGATTGGTTTTGCTCTTACCTTACAAATAGAAGACAATTTGTATCAATTGGCACTTCAACATCTGAGTATAAACTTATTGCCTGCGGTGTTCCTGAGGGATCTGTACTAGGACCTTTGTTGTTCTTATTATATATAAATGATTTTAGTAATTTCGCAAGTGAAATTGACTTCCATTTATTTGCTGATGACTCCAATTTATTTTGTTCCCATAAAAGCATCATGTGTTTAGAAACAATTTTACACAAACAATTGTGCAATGTCAATGAGTGGCTTTGTGCTGACAAGCTATCTTTAAATATTGACAAATCTAATTTTGTTCTTTTTCATCCACCTTAAAAATTTCATCCAACTTTTTCTATAAGTCTTAAAATTCATGATAAAGTAATAAAGGAAAAGAAAAGCATTAAATATTTAGGTATTATTATTCATCTGAATTGGAAGGATCATATACATGAACTCTCGAAAAAAATTTCAAGAGGCATTGGTCTCACATACTTCTCCAAGTTTATTATTCAATTATTTCTTCGTTTCTCACATATGGTGTTTTGATTTGGGGAAACACTTATAAAACCAATTTACATCCTTTGATAGTTTTACAAAAAAAATCTATTCGTATCATTACATTTTCTGATTTTCAAGCACACTCCTCATCTCTTTTTAAAAAACTCAGTCTTTTAAAATTTTTTAGACATAGTTGATCGCTATACAGCACTATTTATGCTTCGGTGCAGTGAGGGCAATCTCCCGGTCAATTTTGATGGATATCATTTTAATCCAGTCTGCATTTGTACAATACACGTGTTGCATCCAAGACAACTTTCTCTTTACCGCTAATTCGAACGAACTATGGAATGTTTAATATTCGTTTTTGTGGACCCAAATTATGGAACACTATTAATGAATCATTTAAATCGTTAAGTGTAATTTGTTTTTAAAATTTTTTTAAAAATCAGATAATTGGCTCTTACTAGCATCAAATTTATATGGTTTCCAATATTTATTTATTAAATTTATATTTTCGGCTCCTTTTGTTTTGTTTGTTTGTCTATTGTATTGTAAATAATGTTTATTGTATTTGGTGTATTTTTTTTATTCTATTTATTGATATTGTATAAATATTAGATGTCTTCTGTCAACCATATAGTTATTTGTTTGATTCTTATTTAAAGGCCAGGTGGCTTACACTCATATTTTGTAAATAGCTACTTGTAACCTCTTTTTTTCTTTGTACTTTTGAGTGTTAAATAAATTATTTGTTGTTGTTGTTGTTGTTGTTGTTGTTGTTATTGTTGTTGTTGTTATTGTTATTGTTGTTGTTGTTGTGGAGGCGGATATTTACGTTACCTGGCACCTCGACGAAAATTTAGCGAAATATTAGGTTTTACGCTTATATTCTACGATGACTGAAAAGGCTAATCTCGAAGTCAAATTGATCCAGTTACAGCTCGCCGTGACTAAAACTGGTAAAATCTTGGACAAAAACAACAAAGAAGCTATCGAACGTCATCTTACGACCCTTAAAGCGATTTCAAGTGAAGTTGAACAACACAAACGCGCTGTTGAAGCGGTCAAAATCGGAGAGAAAGTCGAACTCGAAGAGATTGCGACATGGAGTTCTACAGTCGATGAAAAGCTCGATTCTGCCGACGTCGAAGTCGCTCGGATTACACAATGGTTGGGAGAAAAAACGCGAGAAAAAGAAGCCGCCGAAAAGGAAGAAAGGCACCAATTTAAACTACATCATTTCTAAACATTTGTTAACCGTCAATTTAGGGAAAAACTCGTCCTCGTTTTAACTTTTCACTTGACCTTTGAAACCCGAGATTTTGCTCCCTGATATTTTGCACATTCCACATCTTGACTGCGGGATTTTCCCTGACATTCCACCAGCTCCAGTTTCTTCTACTTCTCTCCATACAAAGTTCTAAATATAACATCAATGGTAGTGAAACCTCACCTTCATTAACAAAAGCACAGATGGATTTTAAAGTTTGCCCTACTTGGCACTCTGGAATTAATTTATCATCCTCAACTGTGTTCTTTCGTCGGAAAGGTTTTATGAAAAGGAGACTAAACTACTATCTTAACAGCTCTGCTTCTTTCAACCCAATAATGGTATCTGCTATACGTAGTGGAGACATACATTCACATCCAGGTCCTGTACCTCACAGCGCAAGTAACACTACCCCATGAACAAACTCAACACTCTTTCTGTTCGGAAATTAAGTGTCTATAGATGAATGCGCGAAGCATAGTAAACAAATCAGCAGAATTACAAGCTCTCGCCGCAGACCTGGACTTAATCGATATCACTGATACTTGGTTAAAACCTCGTATATTGGACTGTGAGATCTTGCCTGATTTAGACTTTTCCATCCATCGACGTGACAGAAAGGATAAAACTGGAGGTGGAGTTATGCTAGCAGTAAAGAATTCTATACAAACTCTTTGTCGTAAAGACTTAGAAGGTGATGCGGAAATTCTACTATGCGAACTTCGACCTGAAGCTAGGCGTAAAATCCTGGCTGTCGTGTTTTACAGGCCGCCCAACTCCAACCTTGACCATCTGAAAGAACTTAAAAAGTCATTACGCCACGCCTCTCAATTAAATTTCGATCAGATAATCATCTGTGGCATTTTAATCTGCTGATATTGATTGGTCTACTGGCATTGCCTCCTCTTCCGAATCATTGCACAACTACTTTACTAAATTTGTCAAAGACAATTACTTGTGGCAGTTGGTTCACTTTCCAACGAGAACAACAACATTCTTGACTTGATCTTAACAAACATTCCTGACAAAGTATATAGTTTACATGATTATGACGACATCATCTCTACCGATCACAAATTGATCGGTTTTGATCTAGATCTAAGGGTCCCTAAGAAACCGGACATTAAACGCATTGTCTACAACTTTAAAAGAGTAGATTGGTCTATTCTAAATAACTCACTCCAGAACACCCCTTGGGACAAGTGTTTTGTACCTAATGATGTGGATGCCTCTCTCTCAAATTGGTGTGATGTATTTCTGACCGCTGTTAACCAGCACGTGCCTAAATCTAAGACCAGAAATATCCATGATCACCAATGGATTGATAAAGAGCTATTGTCTCATTAAGAGAAAAAACAAGCAAAGACTAAAAGCCAATAGAACGGGTTGCATTCATGACGCTCAAAAGTTTAAAGATCTTCGAAGCGTAACCAAACAACTTATCTCGCAAAAAAAGAAGGAGTACGCAATTAAACTCAGAGACTCTGTAACGGAAAACCCAAAACGGTTCTGGTCCTACGTAAAATCCTCTACGTCAGTCAAAATCACCGCGAACTTCCTTCGAGATAATCAATCTTTTATTACTGACAGCCGTGACAAAGCTAACCCACTGAACTCCTTCTTCCACTCAGTCTTTAGGTAGTGTAGCCGTGACGTTACGTAACTTAATTGTTTTCTAGGATTGGTTGCCGGTTGATGCTCCGAGATGTCGCATTATTTTGGTTGAATGTGATACAGAGTTGAGTGGCTGGACCTCCAAATGTCCAATGCAACCTGAAGTGTAAGTCGTATAGCAAGGCCTTGAATTTGACAATATTTTTTGACTACCCAAAACGTAGAGGCCCGCGCGCTTTAAAATTGTCAAGTTTCCGCATACAAGCGTACGTGCTTTAAAGCCGGATATTAAGGTAATTATTATACTAACGTTGTCTATTTACAGTTCTACCATTGAATATCGAAGTTCGGAACTTTTGAACAAATTGAAGAATGCTGGTGTGGGGAGACGTCCTGTTGTATGGATTGCTCATTCTATGTGCGGTATAGGTAATTATGGTTGTGGGCTCCAGTGACCAGTTTATGTAGTATTCTACAATAAGAACTCTGCCGCTTGATACTTGTCTGAACTATCTGAAAAAGATATCTCAAATATGGAGGTCCAGCGTAGGTGGTATTTTACAATAAGCTGCTACATGGTTTGTGTCTTAACTACCTGAAAAAGATACCTCACACATGGGGGTACAGTGCAGGTAGTGTAGTATTACACAATAAGCTGCCCCGGTGGGGTATATCTGAATATCCTGTAAGCCCATCGTAGCCATGCACTACTAACCTCCTAAAGGATTTCTTGTTCTCGAATGTCGAAGAGTTTTTTTGTCTTTTTCAGGAAGGTTCGGACACAACCAAGGCAGATATGATTGTATTATATAGAATGTAGAAGGGTTAATCGTGAGCTGTGGGATATTAACGGTATCCACATCTGAAGTGCATTTTTTCAATTGCATTACTTCTATTTTGGTATGTTGAGCTATACACCGGATGGCGCAAAAGAAAGTACGACTGTTTGATTTAGTTTAACTTAAAAACTAAAAGACCCATTACACTAAAACAACATTAAATTTTGATATATGTCATGTGCATTTTCATGCAATATTGACCGAGATAGCTGCGTTTAAACTTGAGTAAACATTTTTGGAAGTGTCCAGAATTAGCTAAAAATGGCCTATTATTAAATATAATTTCATAACCATTAGCATTTAACGTAAGTATTCGTTTCAATGAAGTGAAGTTAGAAGGTCAAATGTTAGAATGAAAAAGCATATCTATTCAAGAAACATTTCTAACTTCAACTTCATTTCATTGAAATAATACTTACGATAAAATGGTAACGGTTATCAAATTAGTTTAATAGGCCGTTTTTAGCTATTTCGCGACAGTTCCAAAAATGTTTACTCAAGTTTAAATGCAGCTATCTCAGTCAATATTGCATGAAAATGCACATGTCATATATGTTAGACATCGCTGAATGCAAAGAAACTTGTTTAAGAGTAATAGCTCTTTTAGTTTTTAAGTTATACTGAATCAAACAGTCGTATTATATTCAGGAAACGTGAAACGTTGCACCACGCACAGCCTCGTGTTGATCTTTTCAGGTGGGCGTGGATTGTAAAGTGTGTTGGAATGCCCATCTCCGGGTTAGAGCCCAATCTTCTACACAGTGACGGAAACTGGGGGGGGGGAGGAATCGCCCCCCAAATATTTTTTTAAAAGCCTTTGAATGATAACTGATTAACTGTGTAACAAAGCTGCACCAATGATTTTACAACCACGAAAGCCTTGTAATAAATGTTCTAAGTAATAAAGTATATATAAACAACATTTGTGCGTGGTTCATCCCTGGGATATATCAGATCATCTTCCAAATTTTCTTATAATTAATAAGCTTACTTGTTCCTCGTCCACACCAATCATCTACCGTCGAGATTATTCTAATTTTACTGAGGAAAATCTTTTGCATGATGTCCAATTAATCGACTGGAAGGATGTCTTGCTTGTAACTGATGATGTAAATCTTATTTTTGATTCCTTTCATGCTAAATTATCTGAGATCATTGATAGTCATGTTCCCGCAAGGAAGCTTTCTAAGAAACAGGTGCGTTTACTAGCCGTCAAACCATCGATAACAAGTGGCATTAGGGCCTCTATAAGAACTAAGAATAAGCTTTACAAACTTTATCTAAGGTCAAAAAATGCCTATTACTTTTCAAAATTTAAAACCTACAGGAATAAAATAAAACACTTGCTACTCCAAAGTAAAAAATCATATTATAATGACTATTTTACAATTAATAGAAATAATATCAAAGAGACATGGAAGGGCATAAAGCAATTAATAACCCTCAAGCCATCAAATCATTCCTTCCCTACAACTCTGGAGATTGGAAATTCAAAATTGTCCAATTCACAGACTATTGCTAATGCCAAACTCCAATTGAAACCTTTCTGAATACATCACTTTGCCACAGTTTTGTGCTCTTTCCAACAAATGCTACTGAAATTGAAGATGAAATTAACAAACTAAACCCATCCAAGTCAAATGGACCGTTTAGCATTCCTACAAGGTTACTAAAGACTCTTAGATTTCTGTTATCCGGTCCACTGGCATATCTCTTTAATTGTTCATTTTCATTAGGTGTTGTGCCAGATAAATTGAAAATTGCAAGAGTCATTCATGTATATAAGAAAGGACCAAAAGTTATTATTTCAAATTATCGACCTATTTCATTACTTTCAATCTTCAATAAAATTTTAGAAAAACTAATGTACAAACGATTATTAAATAGTTCTATTTGATGGACAATTTGGATTTCGTTCCAATCTTTCAACAACCCATGCAATTTTGCTCATTACTGACAAAATTCAAAAAGCAATTGAAAATAAACTTTATTCATGTGGTATCTTTCTTGACCTAAGTAAAGCGTTTGATACTGTTAATTATATAATCTTATTAAAAACTTGAAAATTATGGAGTTAGGGGATTAGCAAAAGATTGGTTTTGCTCTTACCTTACAAATAGAAGACAATTTGTATCAATTGGCACTTCAACATCTGAGTATAAACTTATTGCCTGCGGTGTTCCTGAGGGATCTGTACTAGGACCTTTGTTGTTCTTATTATATATAAATGATTTTAGTAATTTCGCAAGTGAAATTGACTTCCATTTATTTGCTGATGACTCCAATTTATTTTGTTCCCATAAAAGCATCATGTGTTTAGAAACAATTTTAAACAAACAATTGTGCAATGTCAATGAGTGGCTTTGTGCTGACAAGCTATCTTTAAATATTGACAAATCTAATTTTGTTCTTTTTCATCCACCTTAAAAATTTCATCCAACTTTTTCTATAAGTCTTAAAATTCATGATAAAGTAATAAAGGAAAAGAAAAGCATTAAATATTTAGGTATTATTATTCATCTGAATTGGAAGGATCATATACATGAACTCTCGAAAAAAATTTCAAGAGGCATTGGTCTCACATACTTCTCCAAGTTTATTATTCAATTATTTCTTCGTTTCTCACATATGGTGTTTTGATTTGGGGAAACACTTATAAAACCAATTTACATCCTTTGATAGTTTTACAAAAAAAATCTATTCGTATCATTACATTTTCTGATTTTCAAGCACACTCCTCATCTCTTTTTAAAAAACTCAGTCTTTTAAAATTTTTTAGACATAGTTGATCGCTATACAGCACTATTTATGCTTCGGTGCAGTGAGGGCAATCTCCCGGTCAATTTTGATGGATATCATTTTAATCCAGTCTGCATTTGTACAATACACGTGTTGCATCCAAGACAACTTTCTCTTTACCGCTAATTCGAACGAACTATGGAATGTTTAATATTCGTTTTTGTGGACCCAAATTATGGAACACTATTAATGAATCATTTAAATCGTTAAGTGTAATTTGTTTTTAAAATTTTTTTAAAAATCAGATAATTGGCTCTTACTAGCATCAAATTTATATGGTTTCCAATATTTATTTATTAAATTTATATTTTCGGCTCCTTTTGTTTTGTTTGTTTGTCTATTGTATTGTAAATAATGTTTATTGTATTTGGTGTATTTTTTTTATTCTATTTATTGATATTGTATAAATATTAGATGTCTTCTGTCAACCATATAGTTATTTGTTTGATTCTTATTTAAAGGCCAGGTGGCTTACACTCATATTTTGTAAATAGCTACTTGTAACCTCTTTTTTTCTTTGTACTTTTGAGTGTTAAATAAATTATTTGTTGTTGTTGTTGTTGTTGTTGTTGTTGTTATTGTTGTTGTTATTGTTATTGTTGTTGTTGTTGTGGAGGCGGGATATTTACGTTACCTGGCACCTCCGACGAAAATTTAGCGAAATATTAGGTTTTACGCTTATATTCTACGATGACTGAAAAGGCTAATCTCGAAGTCAAATTGATCCAGTTACAGCTCGCCGTGACTAAAACTGGTAAAATCTTGGACAAAAACAACAAAGAAGCTATCGAACGTCATCTTACGACCCTTAAAGCGATTTCAAGTGAAGTTGAACAACACAAACGCGCTGTTGAAGCGGTCAAAATCGGAGAGAAAGTCGAACTCGAAGAGATTGCGACATGGAGTTCTACAGTCGATGAAAAGCTCGATTCTGCCGACGTCGAAGTCGCTCGGATTACACAATGGTTGGGAGAAAAAACGCGAGAAAAAGAAGCCGCCGAAAAGGAAGAAAGGCACCAATTTAAACTACATCATTTCTAAACATTTGTTAACCGTCAATTTAGGGAAAAACTCGTCCTCGTTTTAACTTTTCACTTGACCTTTGAAACCCGAGATTTTGCTCCCTGATATTTTGCACATTCCACATCTTGACTGCGGGATTTTCCCTGACATTCCACCAGCTCCAGTTTCTTCTACTTCTCTCCATACAAAGTTCTAAATATAACATCAATGGTAGTGAAACCTCACCTTCATTAACAAAAGCACAGATGGATTTTAAAGTTTGCCCTACTTGGCACTCTGGAATTAATTTATCATCCTCAACTGTGTTCTTTCGTCGGAAAGGTTTTATGAAAAGGAGACTAAACTACTATCTTAAGCTCTGCTTCTTTCAACCCAATAATGGTATCTGCTATACGTAGTGGAGACATACATTCACATCCAGGTCCTGTACCTCACAGCGCAAGTAACACTACCCCATGAACAAACTCAACACTCTTTCTGTTCGGAAATTAAGTGTCTATATATGAATGCGCGAAGCATAGTAAACAAATCAGCAGAATTACAAGCTCTCGCCGCAGACCTGGACTTAATCGATATCACTGATACTTGGTTAAAACCTCGTATATTGGACTGTGAGATCTTGCCTGATTTAGACTTTTCCATCCATCGACGTGACAGAAAGGATAAAACTGGAGGTGGAGTTATGCTAGCAGTAAAGAATTCTATACAAACTCTTTGTCGTAAAGACTTAGAAGGTGATGCGGAAATTCTACTATGCGAACTTCGACCTGAAGCTAGGCGTAAAATCCTGGCTGTCGTGTTTTACAGGCCGCCCAACTCCAACCTTGACCATCTGAAAGAACTTAAAAAGTCATTACGCCACGCCTCTCAATTAAATTTCGATCAGATAATCATCTGTGGCATTTTAATCTGCTGATATTGATTGGTCTACTGGCATTGCCTCCTCTTCCGAATCATTGCACAACTACTTTACTAAATTTGTCAAAGACAATTACTTGTGGCAGTTGGTTCACTTTCCAACGAGAACAACAACATTCTTGACTTGATCTTAACAAACATTCCTGACAAAGTATATAGTTTACATGATTATGACGACATCATCTCTACCGATCACAAATTGATCGGTTTTGATCTAGATCTAAGGGTCCCTAAGAAACCGGACATTAAACGCATTGTCTACAACTTTAAAAGAGTAGATTGGTCTATTCTAAATAACTCACTCCAGAACACCCCTTGGGACAAGTGTTTTGTACCTAATGATGTGGATGCCTCTCTCTCAAATTGGTGTGATGTATTTCTGACCGCTGTTAACCAGCACGTGCCTAAATCTAAGACCAGAAATATCCATGATCACCAATGGATTGATAAAGAGCTATTGTCTCATTAAGAGAAAAAACAAGCAAAGACTAAAAGCCAATAGAACGGGTTGCATTCATGACGCTCAAAAGTTTAAAGATCTTCGAAGCGTAACCAAACAACTTATCTCGCAAAAAAAGAAGGAGTACGCAATTAAACTCAGAGACTCTGTAACGGAAAACCCAAAACGTTTCTGGTCCTACGTAAAATCCTCTACGTCAGTCAAAATCACCGCGAACTTCCTTCGAGATAATCAATCTTTTATTACTGACAGCCGTGACAAAGCTAACCCACTGAACTCCTTCTTCCACTCAGTCTTTAGGTAGTGTAGCCGTGACGTTACGTAACTTAATTGTTTTCTAGGATTGGTTGCCGGTTGATGCTCCGAGATGTCGCATTATTTTGGTTGAATGTGATACAGAGTTGAGTGGCTGGACCTCCAAATGTCCAATGCAACCTGAAGTGTAAGTCGTATAGCAAGGCCTTGAATTTGACAATATTTTTTGACTACCCAAAACGTAGAGGCCCGCGCGCTTTAAAATTGTCAAATTTCCGCATACAAGCGTACGTGCTTTAAAGCCGGATATTAAGGTAATTATTATACTAACGTTGTCTATTTACAGTTCTACCATTGAATATCGAAGTTCGGAACTTTTGAACAAATTGAAGAATGCTGGTGTGGGGAGACGTCCTGTTGTATGGATTGCTCATTCTATGTGCGGTATAGGTAATTATGGTTGTGGGCTCCAGTGACCAGTTTATGTAGTATTCTACAATAAGAACTCTGCCGCTTGATACTTGTCTGAACTATCTGAAAAAGATATCTCAAATATGGAGGTCCAGCGTAGGTGGTATTTTACAATAAGCTGCTACATGGTTTGTGTCTTAACTACCTGAAAAAGATACCTCACACATGGGGGTACAGTGCAGGTAGTGTAGTATTACACAATAAGCTGCCCCGGTGGGGTATATCTGAATATCCTGTAAGCCCATCGTAGCCATGCACTACTAACCTCCTAAAGGATTTCTTGTTCTCGAATGTCGAAGAGTTTTTGTCTTTTTCAAGAAGGTTCGGACACAACCAAGGCAAATATGATAGAATGTAGACACGTTAATCGTGGGCTGTGGGATATTAACGGTATCCACATCTGAAGTGCATTTTTTCAATTGCATTACTTCTATTTTGGTATGTTGAGCTATACACCGGATGGCGCAAAAGAAAGTACGACTGTTTGATTTAGTTTAACTTAAAAACTAAAAGACCCATTACACTAAAACAACATTAAATTTTGATATATGTCATGTGCATTTTCATGCAATATTGACCGAGATAGCTGCGTTTAAACTTGAGTAAACATTTTTGGAAGTGTCCAGAATTAGCTAAAAATGGCCTATTATTAAATATAATTTCATAACCATTAGCATTTAACGTAAGTATTCGTTTCAATGAAGTGAAGTTAGAAGGTCAAATGTTAGAATGAAAAAGCATATCTATTCAAGAAACATTTCTAACTTCAACTTCATTTCATTGAAATAATACTTACGATAAAATGGTAACGGTTATCAAATTAGTTTAATAGGCCGTTTTAGCTATTTCATGACAGTTCCAAAAATGTTTACTCAAGTTTAAATGCAGCTATCTCAGTCAATATTGCATGAAAATGCACATGTCATATATGTTAGACATCGCTGAATGCAAAGAAACTTGTTTAAGAGTAATAGCTCTTTTAGTTTTTAAGTTATACTGAATCAAACAGTCGTATTATATTCAGGAAACGTGAAACGTTGCACCACGCACAGCCTCGTGTTGATCTTTTCAGGTGGGCGTGGATTGTAAAGTGTGTTGGAATGCCCATCTCCGGGTTAGAGCCCAATCTTCTACACAGTGACGGAAACTGGGGGGGGGGAGGAATCGCCCCCCAAATATTTTTTTAAAAGCCTTTGAATGATAACTGATTAACTGTGTAACAAAGCTGCACCAATGATTTTACAACCACGAAAGCCTTGTAATAAATGTTCTAAGTAATAAAGTATATATAAACAACATTTGTGCGTGGTTCATCCCTGGGATATATCAGATCATCTTCCAAATTTTCTTATAATTAATAAGCTTACTTGTTCCTCGTCCACACCAATCATCTACCGTCGAGATTATTCTAATTTTACTGAGGAAAATCTTTTGCATGATGTCCAATTAATCGACTGGAAGGATGTCTTGCTTGTAACTGATGATGTAAATCTTATTTTTGATTCCTTTCATGCTAAATTATCTGAGATCATTGATAGTCATGTTCCCGCAAGGAAGCTTTCTAAGAAACAGGTGCGTTTACTAGCCGTCAAACCATCGATAACAAGTGGCATTAGGGCCTCTATAAGAACTAAGAATAAGCTTTACAAACTTTATCTAAGGTCAAAAAATGCCTATTACTTTTCAAAATTTAAAACCTACAGGAATAAAATAAAACACTTGCTACTCCAAAGTAAAAAATCATATTATAATGACTATTTTACAATTAATAGAAATAATATCAAAGAGACATGGAAGGGCATAAAGCAATTAATAACCCTCAAGCCATCAAATCATTCCTTCCCTACAACTCTGGAGATTGGAAATTCAAAATTGTCCAATTCACAGACTATTGCTAATGCCAAACTCCAATTGAAACCTTTCTGAATACATCACTTTGCCACAGTTTTGTGCTCTTTCCAACAAATGCTACTGAAATTGAAGATGAAATTAACAAACTAAACCCATCCAAGTCAAATGGACCGTTTAGCATTCCTACAAGGTTACTAAAGACTCTTAGATTTCTGTTATCCGGTCCACTGGCATATCTCTTTAATTGTTCATTTTCATTAGGTGTTGTGCCAGATAAATTGAAAATTGCAAGAGTCATTCATGTATATAAGAAAGGACCAAAAGTTATTATTTCAAATTATCGACCTATTTCATTACTTTCAATCTTCAATAAAATTTTAGAAAAACTAATGTACAAACGATTATTAAATAGTTCTATTTGATGGACAATTTGGATTTCGTTCCAATCTTTCAACAACCCATGCAATTTTGCTCATTACTGACAAAATTCAAAAAGCAATTGAAAATAAACTTTATTCATGTGGTATCTTTCTTGACCTAAGTAAAGCGTTTGATACTGTTAATTATATAATCTTATTAAAAAAAACTTGAAAATTATGGAGTTAGGGGATTAGCAAAAGATTGGTTTTGCTCTTACCTTACAAATAGAAGACAATTTGTATCAATTGGCACTTCAACATCTGAGTATAAACTTATTGCCTGCGGTGTTCCTGAGGGATCTGTACTAGGACCTTGTTGTTCTTATTATATATAAATGATTTTAGTAATTTCGCAAGTGAAATTGACTTCCATTTATTTGCTGATGACTCCAATTTATTTTGTTCCCATAAAAGCATCATGTGTTTAGAAACAATTTTAAACAAACAATTGTGCAATGTCAATGAGTGGCTTTGTGCTGACAAGCTATCTTTAAATATTGACAAATCTAATTTTGTTCTTTTTCATCCACCTTAAAAATTTCATCCAACTTTTTCTATAAGTCTTAAAATTCATGATAAAGTAATAAAGGAAAAGAAAAGCATTAAATATTTAGGTATTATTATTCATCTGAATTGGAAGGATCATATACATGAACTCTCGAAAAAAATTTCAAGAGGCATTGGTCTCACATACTTCTCCAAGTTTATTATTCAATTATTTCTTCGTTTCTCACATATGGTGTTTTGATTTGGGGAAACACTTATAAAACCAATTTACATCCTTTGATAGTTTTACAAAAAAAATCTATTCGTATCATTACATTTTCTGATTTTCAAGCACACTCCTCATCTCTTTTTAAAAAACTCAGTCTTTTAAAATTTTTTAGACATAGTTGATCGCTATACAGCACTATTTATGCTTCGGTGCAGTGAGGGCAATCTCAGTCAATTTTGATGGATATCATTTTAATCCAGTCTGCATTTGTACAATACACGTGTTGCATCCAAGACAACTTTCTCTTTACCGCTAATTCGAACGAACTATGGAATGTTTAATATTCGTTTTTGTGGACCCAAATTATGGAACACTATTAATGAATCATTTAAATCGTTAAGTGTAATTTGTTTTTAAAATTTTTTTAAAAATCAGATAATTGGCTCTTACTAGCATCAAATTTATATGGTTTCCAATATTTATTTATTAAATTTATATTTTCGGCTCCTTTTGTTTTGTTTGTTTGTCTATTGTATTGTAAATAATGTTTATTGTATTTGGTGTATTTTTTTTATTCTATTTATTGATATTGTATAAATATTAGATGTCTTCTGTCAACCATATAGTTATTTGTTTGATTCTTATTTAAAGGCCAGGTGGCTTACACTCATATTTTGTAAATAGCTACTTGTAACCTCTTTTTTTCTTTGTACTTTTGAGTGTTAAATAAATTATTTGTTGTTGTTGTTGTTGTTGTTGTTGTTGTTATTGTTGTTGTTGTTATTGTTATTGTTGTTGTTGTTGTGGGAGGCGGGATATTTACGTTACCTGGCACCTCCGACGAAAATTTAGCGAAATATTAGGTTTTACGCTTATATTCTACGATGACTGAAAAGGCTAATCTCGAAGTCAAATTGATCCAGTTACAGCTCGCCGTGACTAAAACTGGTAAAATCTTGGACAAAAACAACAAAGAAGCTATCGAACGTCATCTTACGACCCTTAAAGCGATTTCAAGTGAAGTTGAACAACACAAACGCGCTGTTGAAGCGGTCAAAATCGGAGAGAAAGTCGAACTCGAAGAGATTGCGACATGGAGTTCTACAGTCGATGAAAAGCTCGATTCTGCCGACGTCGAAGTCGCTCGGATTACACAATGGTTGGGAGAAAAAACGCGAGAAAAAGAAGCCGCCGAAAAGGAAGAAAGGCACCAATTTAAACTACATCATTTCTAAACATTTGTTAACCGTCAATTTAGGGAAAAACTCGTCCTCGTTTTAACTTTTCACTTGACCTTTGAAACCCGAGATTTTGCTCCCTGATATTTTGCACATTCCACATCTTGACTGCGGGATTTTCCCTGACATTCCACCAGCTCCAGTTTCTTCTACTTCTCTCCATACAAAGTTCTAAATATAACATCAATGGTAGTGAAACCTCACCTTCATTAACAAAAGCACAGATGGATTTTAAAGTTTGCCCTACTTGGCACTCTGGAATTAATTTATCATCCTCAACTGTGTTCTTTCGTCGGAAAGGTTTTATGAAAAGGAGACTAAACTACTATCTTAAGCTCTGCTTCTTTCAACCCAATAATGGTATCTGCTATACGTAGTGGAGACATACATTCACATCCAGGTCCTGTACCTCACAGCGCAAGTAACACTACCCCATGAACAAACTCAACACTCTTTCTGTTCGGAAATTAAGTGTCTATATATGAATGCGCGAAGCATAGTAAACAAATCAGCAGAATTACAAGCTCTCGCCGCAGACCTGGACTTAATCGATATCACTGAAACTTGGTTAAAACCTCGTATATTGGACTGTGAGATCTTGCCTGGTTTAGACTTTTCCATCCATCGACGTGACAGAAAGGATAAAACTGGAGGTGGAGTTATGCTAGCAGTAAAGAATTCTATACAAACTCTTTGTCGTAAAGACTTAGAAGGTGATGCGGAAATTCTACTATGCGATTGTGGCAGTTACTTGTGGCAGTTGGTTCACTTTCCAACGAGAACAACAACATTCTTGACTTGATCTTAACAAACATTCCTGACAAAGTATATAGTTTACATGACTATGACGACATCATCTCTACCGATCACAAATTGATCGGTTTTGATCTAGATCTAAGGGTCCCTAAGAAACCGGACATTAAACGCATTGTCTACAACTTTAAAAGAGTAGATTGGTCTATTCTAAATAACTCACTCCAGAACACCCCTTTGGACAAGTGTTTTGTACCTAATGATGTGGATGCCTCTCTCTCAAATTGGTGTGATGTATTTCTGACCGCTGTTAACCAGCACGTGCCTAAATCTAAGACCAGAAATATCCATGATCACCCATGAATTGATAAAGAGCTATTGTCTCATTAAGAGAAAAAACAAGCAAAGACTAAAAGCCAATAGAACGGGTTGCATTCATGACGCTCAAAAGTTTAAAGATCTTCGAAGCGTAACCAAACAACTTATCTCGCAAAAAAAGAAGGAGTACGCAATTAAACTCAGAGACTCTGTAACGGAAAACCCAAAACGTTTCTGGTCCTACGTAAAATCCTCTACGTCAGTCAAAATCACCCGCGAACTTCCTTCGAGATAATCAATCTTTTATTACTGACAGCCGTGACAAAGCTAACCCACTGAACTCCTTCTTCCACTCAGTCTTTAGTCCTGCTCAAGGTACCACTATAACATCTAATCTTCCATTGTCTTCCGACACAGCCTTATCCCACATCCAACTAACAGAACACGAAGTCTTTAAAGCTCTTGACGGCTTGGATCCAAACAAAGCATGCGGACCTGATGGGATACCTGGAAAGCTTCTTAAGATGACGGCTAACATAATCGCACCATCTCTCTGTCATATATATAATCTTTCATTGTCCCAGGGTTTAGTTCCTGCTAGTTGAAAGCTCGCAAACGTTACACCTGTGTTCAAGAATGACGATCCAACGCTCGCTTCTAACTATAGACCTATTTCCCTGTTATCTATCATCTCAAAAACGTTTGAACGCTGTGTATATAACCGCTGCTATCCCCATCTATCACCACGTCTCTACGATCTACAGCATGGTTTCTTAAGGGATAAATCTACGGTAACTCAACTACTCCACGTCTACCAAGAAATCCTCGATCACTTAGCTGGTGGGAAAGAGGTTGATGGTATCCACCTAGACCTGTCCAAGGCCTTCGACCGTGTTCAACATCACATGCTTCTGAACAAGCTTGAGCATTATGGCATATCAGGCTCGCTTCTTCAGTGGTTTCGTAGTTACCTGAGTGACAGACATCAGCGCGTTGCACAAGATGGGACCCTTTCCGACTGGCTCCCCGTGACCTCTGAAGTCCCACAGGGATCCATCCTAGGACCCCTCCTGTTCCTAGTATACATCAACGACATTCCAGAATACCTAGGACAGGCTTCGAGTATTGCATTGTTTGCGGATGACTCCAAACTATATAGGCCCATAAACTCGGCATCCCACCAACTATTGCAATCGGATCTTTCAGGCCTTCATAATTGGAGTAATGACTGGGGCGTGACGTTCAACCCATCCAAGTACAAAGTGATGCACATGTCTCGGAAGAAGGCCTGCGCATCCGTTTCACTCCAATACCACCTGAACGACAATCCCCTGGAAAGTGTGTCACAACACATCACTGACCTGGGTGTCATCGTATCCAAAGACCTCTCCTGGGCTAATCATATTGAAGACCATGCACCAAGGCCAATAAAACCCTTGGTCTAATTAACCGGGTGTGTGGCCGTGGTAGAGACGTTGTGGATGCCAACACGCGTAAGCTTCTCTATTGTGCTGTTGTACGACCTAGGCTTGGGTACGCGTCGTGTGTCTGGTCACATTACTCGGCTAAACAACGCAAATTATTAGAGAACGTTCAACGCAGAGCAACGAAATTCATTCTGAACTACCCTCCTCGTGATGTTACCTACAGAGACAGACTAATATATTTAAACATTCTCCCACTTGAACACAGGCGTGAACTTTATGACCTAACACTATTACACAAAATCAGAAACAACCTTCTTAATGTCACCTTTAACCAATACCTTACACCTGCAACTAACCCCTATTCCACACGCAACTTCGACCCTAACAACTATAACAGAATCGTCTCAAATAATCAAGAATTTTTCCGACACTCCTATTTCCCACGCACTGTCATCCTCTGGAACAATCTGCCACCGAACGTCAAAGCCACCCATTCCCTATAGATCTTCAAGCACCATCTACACACTTATTACAAAGTCAAACTGTCTACCTACATACCACCATAGATAATTATTATCTAAAATTGTTGCACAGTATCCTATATGTTATGTTGTACTCTGTGTTATGTTCGTGAAATTATCGGAGACCGTACGGTTATGGACACGACGAAATCCATATACCGAGAATAAAGAGCATGATCTGCAACTGGGAAAAAGATATGGGAACCCGAGGAAACTCCTGCATTCGAAAGGATTTACTGGAAAGCAACGAGGATGTGTATATTGTGACGGTACCCACAAGGCAAATGAATGCGACAAGGTGACAGATGTCTCTAAACGAAAGCAAATCCTCGCTGAAAAGAAATTGTGTTTCAATTGCGCGACTGGCAACCATCGAGCAGCACTCTGCCCTAGCAAAGGAACTTGCCAGAACTGCCAAAGGAAACACCACACATCCATCAGCGACTCGCCAAGAGAAGACCAGACCGTACTGACAATGAGCAAAACCAACAACGAAGGGATTTTCCCAGTGGTGCTTGTCAAAGTCAATGGGGTAAAGTGTCGAGCGCTTATCGATTCTGGCGCTCAAGTTCCTGCCAAACTCCTCGACACGCTGAAGTTGAAACGAGTGGAAACCAAGGTAAGACGAATTGATATGTTGATGACTTCTCAAACTGCGAGACTACAGATTTACAATGCGAATGTTCAAGCACTCGACTCTGATTACGAACTCGATGTGAACTTGACAAGAGTCAACAAAAGTGAGTTATTAATTATTATTTGTTGATAATCCTCGCTACGAAAGCCTTTCGAGAAAATTCCAACACCTGAAAGATGCGAAGCTGAATGACAACGACACCAAAGCATTACTTCCCATTCGCGTAGTACTTGGCAATGGAGAATATGCCCGGATTAAAACCAAGGATAGACCACTAGTTGGAAACGAGGGAGATCCGATAGCGGAAAACGCAAAGCTAAGATGGTTTGTTATGAGTCCTGGCGCGGAGTTCAATGTTTCACCCATGATGCTAACCCAAACGTCCCAGCCAGATTACGAGCAACTCTGCCGGTTGGATGTACTTGGACTGTCCGATTCTGCAGAGCATGACCAGGGACAGGTCTACAAAGAGTTCCGAGAGCAGCTGCAACGATCACCAGATGGTTGGTATGAGACCGGCCTCCCTTGGAAGGGGAACCATCCACCGCTGCCAACCAACGTGAAAGAAAGCCTTCAGCGACTGACAACCCTCCAGAACCGCCTGGCAAAAAAAGGACTTTCTGCTGAATATGATGCTGTTATCGAATATCAAAAGGCCCAAGGGATAGTTGAAGAAGCTCCACCGGAATCACAAGGTAAAGAGTTTTACATGCCGCATAAGGAAGTCGTGAGAGAGACAGCAGCCTCCACAAAGCTACGCATTGTCTACGATGCATCGGCCACGGCGACACCGAACAGTCTTTCACTGAACGACTGCCTCTATCCGGGGCCGTCTTTACAGAATAAACTCTGGGAAGTACTTGTGAGACAGAGAGCGTTCCCAGTGGCCTTGGCAGGAGAAATTAGGCAAGCTTTCCTGCAAATTCGCATCAGAATGAGTGAAAGAGATGCCCTTCGGTTCCATTGGAAAAGAGGAAATGAAGAAGTCCAGACCCTCCGCTTCACTAGAGCTCTGTTTGGGCGAGCATCGTCCCCATTCCTTCTTGAGGGAGTCTGGCGGCACACCTCCATAAGTGGGAGGAGAGGCGACCTAAAGAAGTAGAAGAGATCAGACGGAGTTTGTATGTCGACGACCTGCTCAGTGGAGGTGAGACAGTGGAACAAGCAAGTCAACGGAAGGAAGCAGCCACCACCATCCTCGAAGACGCAACTTTCAAGCTGCACAAGTGGGCATCAAATGAAAGCGCTCTAGAAGATAGATCGGACTCGAACATCGATAACAAGGAACAAACTACAGCAAAGATGCACTTGGGTGTAGCACCTCATGAGTCCAAGATTCTCGGTTTGGCTTGGAATAAACAGGACGACACTCTAAGTGTTCAGATGGCCAACAATGCAAGTAAAGAACCTACCAAGCGGGAAACGCTGAGATAGCTGGCGAAGATTTACGATCCCTTAGGAATAGCGTCGCCGATAACACTACAGGGGAAGATCATATATCGTGATATATGTGACGCGAAGCTTCCCTGGGATGCCGAACTTAGCGGGACACTCAAAAAACGATGGTCGTCGTGGGAACAGACGCTTCCTGCTGTGGTGACAGTTCCAAGACCAATAGCTTATACCGAGAACTAATTACGGGCATCCACCTTCACGGGTTCGGTGACGCAAACAAGCAGGGAGTCTGCGCTTCAGTATACGCACTGACCAAACAAGACTCTGGCGACATCCAGATGTTAGTGGCAGCTAAGTCACGCCTAGCCAAGAGGGGTCTCACCATACCACGGTTGGAATTGGTAGCCGGCCATATGGCTGCCAATCTCATCACCAACGTTACCAAAGCAATTGGTAAAGAGAGAGTCACGCAACAGCAATGTTGGCTGGATAGCACAGTCGCCCTCTACTGGATAGAGGGCGCCGGAGAGTACCGCCAGTTTGTTGCCAATCGTATGGCAAAAATACAAGCACATGCAGATATCAAATGGCACCACGTTCCTACAGAAGAGAACCCCGCCGATCTCGGCAGCAGAGGAAGGCAGCTAACGGAATTGTGGCAACACGGACCACCGTGGCTTGGTGATGAAGCAAAGTGGCCAGCAGAGATACTTGTTCAGACGTCTCCGGAATCGCAAGCAGAAGCCAAAGTAACGCGAGAAGTGCTGGCAGTTGCAGTTGCAGAACCTAAGCAAGATTGTCACACGCACCTCCTAGAGAAATACAGCTTGCAGAAAACTTTGAGAATAATAGCGCCTGAGTAAGGAGATTCGTCCATAACAGCAGGAGAAAGCCCGCAGAAAGAAAACAAGGTCCACTTCGGTATGAAGAGTGCCTCGAAGAAGAAATGTGGTGGGTAGCGGAAGTTCAGAAGTCGGTGACAGCAGCAGAACGGGAAAGAAACGCAGATCTCGACCTCCAAGAGAACGAGAACGGCTGTTAGAGTGTCGTGGCCGAATCGTTGGACATTACCCTCTGTATCTTCCCAATAGTGAACTGTTTTCGAAGAAGCCAGTTAAACGCGAGCACACTGCTACTTTGCATGGTGGAACATCGCTTACAATGACGAGTGCGACAGCGTTACTGGATCCCCAGATTGTGCAGCCTGGTGAAAAAGGTCCGAAGGGACTGTTGGGGATGCAGGCGAAGCCTTGCCAAACCATATGCAGATCCACCTCCTGGTGCGCTTCCAACGACCAGAGCAACAGGGAGCACTTCTTACTCCGTGGTAGAGGTTGATTTCGCGGGTCCTATTCGCTATCGGTCCAGCAAGAAGCAATAAGGAAAAGCGTACTTAGCACTTTTCGCATGCAGCCTGACGAGAGGAGTGCACTTGGAGCTAGTAAAAAGTCTTAAAACTGAAGAGTTCCTGAAGAGGTTCAAGCGATTTACAGCTCGTCGAGGGAGACTAACGCTAGTGTATTCCGACAATGGTGCAACGTTCAAAGCCGCATCAACATGGCTTAATAAAGGCCGCGAAGACAAGAAATTTCACGCCACCCTCTGCAATCAAGAGATGCGCTGGGGCTTCAACCTTGCGAAAGCACCTTGGTGGGGCGGTCAGTTTGAGCGCCTCGTTGGCATCTTCGAATTCAAGGCCGCTTTTCGCAAAACTGTGGGAGGTGGGCTTCTGACCTTCTCAGAATTGAAAGAGGACGACCCCCAATTACCTGTGTTGACGCCAAACACGTTCCTGTTTCAAAAACCCCAAATACTGCCGGATCTCCAACCTCGTCAGGCAGAAGAGCGCGACCTGAAGAAACGACTCAAGTTCCTACGTGCAACGAAAAATAGCCTCTGGAATCGTTGGACTCGAGAGTACCTAACTGGTCTACGAGAGAGACACAAAGCGCGTCGAGGGATCAAATGCACCTGCAGAAGGAGAAATAGTAATTTTAAAAGGAGAGGACAAGAATCGGAACACCTGGAAACTCGGGAAGGTTGTCCACCTTATAACCGGCAAAGATGGAATCGTGCGAGGAGTCAAGCTTCAAACAGCGAAAGGAGAGTTGGAGCGTCCTATTCAGCTCATCTATCCTCTTGAACTCCAGTGTGACAGCAGTGATGAACAACAAGCAGCTGAACCGCTGAACCCACAAGCAGCAGAATTTAGGCCGAAGAGAAAAGCTACGCAGGATGCACAAGCCAAGATTCGAGCCATTGCTGAATACGAGGAAGAACAGTAAAGACTTTACTGAATAAAATTTGATAAACTTGATTTTCGTTAATGACTAGTTGGTTCGAGCAGTGAGACAATTGGTTCCCTTATGTAACATGCAACACCTACGGTGTCGCATGTGGCGAGTGTGTCGGGAACTGGGAAATAATTGACAACATTTTATATTAAAGTTATATAGATATATTTAGAATATTTTATAGTTAGATCAGAACAACGACTATATATGGTAGTTATGCCCATACATGAGAGAGGGTTTGGAGAGAGAAAAACAATGCGAAAAGATATATAGCTTACCGTGCGAATGCGAACGTTTTCTGTGAGTGTAAAAGTGATTTGAGAGAGTAATAAAGAATATATAAACAACATTTCATCCCTTGGAGACGGGATATGCACGTTAACTGGACCGGTCCACGCATTCAAGAATTAATGCAAGCATGCACTTCATATTTTCATTGGTGTTGGGATCTATTTAGTTAACTGGGTGGCTTTCCATATTATTCTATAATGTAATTATTGAATATACTATAACTATACTTCATGCATAAAGTTTCACACAGATTAGATGAATTTTATATAACCATAATGAAAGTGTGTGAAATGTGTGCCATTGTTAATGTTTTAAATTTGTTCATTCGATTGATTTCTCCAAGTGTAAGTTTTGTTTACTAATTTTTGTCTTTCTTGTTTGAGTATTTTCCTGTAGCATTGTGCTATTCGACTTCTCCGATTTACATTGGTGCAATTTGCCCTACTATATGCTAAATTTCACCTATTGTACCTGGTTTCCGCGATATACTCACTAGGTGTTTCTACTCCATGAATCTTTTTTGTAAACCGAATAGCGCAAATTGCCGCGATAGCAATTCTAAGAACGGTGTAAGACAGCCGACCGTCTGTATTACTTACAAGAAAGGTAACAGGGCTTGTACAATACATTCCTGCGTGCGATGACGTCCCGTTTATACTCAGCATCTTAATCTTCTTGTGTTCAATTTCAAAAAGACTGCCACATTGTGTTATTACGAGAACGTGGGTTTAATTATGTAGGCGAGATGAACATTGATATACTAACGCGCCATCCCGGAACAAAATGGAATAATATTAAGAAAACAAAGTTTGGAAATTAAACTATTTCGTTTGATAGCTATTTTAAAGACAAGCACTAATTTGTTGTAAAAGAAACGATTTTAGCGCCAGTTTAACCCCAGCGAAATAATGAATATGAGACTAAAATATGAAATTCGTCACAAAAGTGCTATCTATAAACTTAGAAAACGGGATAAAAAATTCATAATTTTGAACATTCGAAAACCTTTCGTTCTACTGCAAAGGGAGACTACAGTATATCGAAACAACACTCTAGAAAAATGTAGAATATATTACTAAAGATACATATATATAAAATGTCTAATTACAATATCGATTTTAAACTCAAATATAACTTGTTGTTTCGCCGATGTCCTTAGTTTACAGAAACCTGCAGAAACAAAAAAGATTGTTGCGTGTCTACATGCACCTACAAATGTCTTCATGCTATATATATTTACATCCACAACAATCTTGAAGTTATGATAATATCACAACAAAAGTAAAAGGAATCATGATGGAACGAACCCCTGGTTTAAGTAAATTAATGCAATCTTAAGATACAACGTTTCGACACTCCAGTACATATACACTCCAATACAGAACGGGAAAAAGCTACGTTAACTTTAATTTAGATCACCTCTAATTGATTAAAATATCAGACTGGAGTATCAAGACGTTGGGACATGAAAGCAATATATAGTTTGGGGATTGCATTCATTTCACTTAAACCATGCAGAGTGGCTGCCATAAACTCATCAACTTAAGTCGGGTTTTTTCAATTGAGTTGATAATAAATTAAGTTTAGCAAGTGAGAAAGGATTTCCCAACAAGAATCATTTTAAAAGAAAATAGTTCTCAGTATCCACCAGTAGCAAGATTACTACCAATTCAAATGTACATCAGAAATTCAAGTAGGTCAGGCCAGTAGCGTCGCCAGACCTGGAGAGGTGGGGGGGACAAAATGATATTGAGGGGGCTGAAAAGGAGGGCCGAAGGCGCGAGTCTAGCGCGAGCTTTTTTAGGGGGTCCGGGGGCATGCTCCCCCGGGAAATTTTTTAATTTAGAGTCTCTGAAATACCATTTCCTGGACTTTGGGGGACGATTTGACAGAATTCTGATGGTCAGAAAACGTACCCCCCCCCCATCCTTTTTTTCACCGGATTTGAGAGAATCTCAAAAGTGATTTTGAAGAGAACTGGGGGGGACGTGTCCCCCCCAGTCCCCTCCCTGGCGACGCTACTGGGTCAGGCCTAAAAAAGGCAGAACATTTAGCGAATTTTGGTTGCATTAAAAGTGTGAAAGTCGTAATCGACGCCTGGTTTGCCCTTTTTATCAAATTCTTTAAAATATGAAACACGCTATATTTCTCTTTGTTTCCTCTTTTTGCAAAGTTTCAAAAATGTGAGTAATTTCTTGTCCAATATTCCATATATAAGAGGATTTACTGAGCAAGAACCAACAGTTCTCATAATAAGTCCAAAATCGAGAACCCAAAGATGTTCTACTTGTAGATATGAATCACCAGTCATGTACCAAATCTGAAAGAGAGCAAGAGGTACCCACCCCAATGCGAAGCAAAGAACGGTGCTAAGACAAACAAGAAAAGTTCGTCGATTTCGAATATATCTGTGAATTTTGAAGGAGGAAGATGTACTCTGTGTCGCTAAATTTGGACAAACGCGTTTCATGTGTCTGTTTTGTTTGACGAGGTCTTGGTATATTTTATAATAAGTTACAGTCATTAACGTTGTTGGGAAAAGATAAGTGATTGAGAATACATAGCAATAACGGAATTTTTTATACAATGTTGCTGTGTTTAATAAGCATAACGGCGCAAGTGTTCCATAACCTGCAACCAACCCAAAAATGTACAACAAACAGCAGAGAACTCTCAACTTTCGTCGACTGATGGCAGGTTTTAAGGGATGTACAGTAGCGCGATAACGAAGCACTGAAATGATCACCATCATACATACTCCTGCAGTAGAAAAAATAGACCCTGTATTATTTACAAGGCAAAACGAGATAGAGCGACCGAAAACCGGTTCTTTACGTTCTATTAAAGCATCCAGCATTATGTTGACGAACATCATCAGCAGCCATCCCAGATCACAGATCGCCAGGTGAAGTACAAGAAAGTAGTAGTTATTCTTCAGCAAACACTTTCGTCTTCGTATGGAGATGATAACCAACGTATTACCAAGAATCCCGCATATTACAACTACAAAGAGAGGATAATTGGAGACACCATATGATATTGTAGTCCGTTTCGTTTGGTTAAAGGTAGTTGAATTGAGAATTTCATTTCCCATTTTGAAATTTAAGAACAAACTCGAGCTCGTTTGTGGAGCTCTCTTGAGTCGATCAACAGCACAAATGACAGATGCTACTTATGCGTATATTCAACAATTAATCTGCCAACTTGTCATAATAGTAGCTTCATTAATATCATTAACGAGACGTAAAATTGCTGATTTTTATTGGTTGCAGCTTGTCAATTCGTCTGCCAACGTAAAATACTGAGTTCTTATTGGTTATTACTTAAAGCTGCATATATTAAACTTCGATATAATAATTACGTCTTGAGAATTTGCATAAATATCCAAACTTTACAATTTGCTTGGTCATAGTAAAGAGCGCTTAATGTGCAAACTGAACCACAGTTTTAAGATTTCGTGTAAACTTTCGAGGAGAAAATAACTTTCCCATAATAAACGGCGACTGAACGAGTCTTAATATAGTTTAGTTTATCGATATCATGTCATTGGCGTCTACTGATATAGGACTGTCGTTTTACGGATCTTGTGTGCACTGTCGCCCTAATTAAGTCACAAGGGAGTTCATATTGTACAATGAATTAATCTTGTAAATATAACATAAATTTTGCGCAATTAAGAAAAAATATAAAATTATGAATCTAAGTTAAAAATGTCAGCGAAATGTACTATAATATGGCGTCATATTACCGCCAATATTCATGATTGCCATCATTCAACATGTTTCCGACATTGAAGTTAAATCGGACATTGAACATGTATATTATTCAACACATTTTCGACATTGAAGTTAAATCGGACATTGAACATACCGATTATTCAGCACTCATCAGAAGTTGAATGTTCGAAATATGTTGAAAATTAATCAACACATGGTGATGAGAAGTTGAATATTGGCGGCGATAGATCATAGCGTGAAATGTCCGCCAATATTAATTAACATAATTCAAATTACCCCCCCCCCCCCCCCCCGGTACAGACAAAGGGAAAATATCAGATTGGCCGTGTTTAATAGTTTCAAGTCCGTTTCTGGCGCACGAAATAGGGAATTGTTTATAAAGTAACAGTAACATCAGCTTTTATAGAATTTATGAAGTCTAAAACTAAATATAAGAACGACACGAGCAAGATTAACTAGTATAACTTCAGTCGCCGTGATACGACCTATAATTTAATGAGAGCGTGAACAATACATACACAAAAGGAAAAGACCGAAAAGTTATTAGTTTATAAGATCACCACGGCACCACCGACGCTGAAACCTCAATAAATCCCAACAGTATATGCATAGAGCATCGTCGAGAAACTGAATCGCTTCAATTATGAGTTCAATATATACCTCTAGCGTCTAGTGAGACTGCGAGAGGCTTCCAAACAAATTCTTCCAAACTGAAACACGCTTGTGAAATTGTGACATGTAACATTGAAGGGATTCATCAAGTATCATACTGCAGGAATAAGAGTTAATGGTAAACCGCAATTCGTGGGTAAAGCTTAGCAGCGAATACCCAGTGACATGAAATTGTCTCGTAATATACAAAGTGACTGTCAGTGTTTGTCCATTGTTTATCATAGTGGTGTGATTAATGTTAACTGGGGTTGTAATCCTAACCGTGTGCAAACGGCGAACCCACTTCTTGAAAGTTTGAAACTGCATTTTCTAACTCGGATAAGCACTCTCAAACAAACTTATCCCAACCCGAAAGCGAAACGCAATTCAAACAATTAAAAGTATATAGCCCTCATGGAAGAGTCAGCTCACGTTGTGCCTTCATTCAAATCATTATCGCTATATATAGCCCAAATTAAAATTATTGGCCAAGCAAGATGCTCCTACAAACCTCGACAATGCGGTAACAAAAGATAACTCCTAAGTCTTTCAATGACAATGGTAATGACTTAAGTCGCCATATACAATATTTAATTAATTGCAAAAATACATGTATTATTATGAGGAGTCTAATTTCAAAATAAGCTTTATAGTTTCCATTTTGGTCTTCCTCACCACTAATTGTAATTCAAGTTTTTTATTTCAAATTTACATACGGTACCGTGAACTAAAGTTTTTACGTCTTGGTCCTGTCGTTTTCTATTTTTATAAGGTACGCATGCATACAGTAAATATAGCGTGAGAAATCTCTGTTTTTCGTGCGCCAGAAACGGACTCGCACTATACCTTGGTTTGAAACCACTGTTTGAAACTACACAGCGAATCTGATATTTTTCCTTGTGTCTGTACCGGGGGGTGATGGGAATTATGTTAATTAATATTGGCGGACATCTCACGCAATGATCTATCGCCGCCAATATTCATGTGTTGATTAATTTTCAACATATTTCGAACATTCAACTTCTGATGAGTGCTGAATAATCGGTATGTTCAATGTCCGATTTAACTTCAATGTCGAAAATGTGTTGAATAATATACATGTTCAATGTCCGATTTAACTTCAATGTCGAAAATATGTTGAATAATAAACAACTTCAATGCCCAAAATAACTTCAATGTCGGAAACATGTTGAATGATGGCAATCATGAATATTGGCGGTAATATGACGCCATACTATAAATGATTTCTTGAACCGATCTGTCTTACACCTCGGATTTTAAAAAGTTCTAAGATTCCTCATGTTCTGAGATACATTAATTCTAGGAGGATGTTTGGCTGCAAGCATTCCATTTTTTAGTCGGCGTCCACACACAAAAATACCCGCACGAGGCCCCCGCCCTCCTGAAATACGGGCAAACTATTCGGGACTTGGCTGCTCGTGGTAAAAAAATCAAAAGTGCTTTTCGAATCATACCGATTGATCCAAATGACTACCCACTTTTAGGCATTACATGACGTGGATTATTTTACTATGATCGTTGTATGCCAATGGTTGTTCCAGTTAATGTAAGACATTCGAAACTTTTAGCAAAGCTATCGAATGGATTGCTCGGCACAAGCTGGAAATTGACGAACTTCTCCATTTATTAGACTAACGCCTGTATTCTAAAAGCTCACTCACACTCACACTCAAAGAGTGGAGGTTCAATCTGAGCTTCCCTTGAGTGTCAATGTTGTTTTTGAATAGCGGGAGGTTGAGTACTCGCATAGTAAGGTACGGCACTAACCCTTCAGCTATTCAAAAACAGCACTGACACTCAAGGGAAGCTCAGATCGAACCTTCACTCTTTGAGTGTGAGTGTGAGTGAGCTTTTAGAATACAGGCGTAAATGTGTGTAATGTAAATGCAATACCAAGTGGAGCTGCTGGGAAAGCATATGTGAAAGAAACTGACAGACTCGTCAGCGCCTGGAACTGTGATTCTGCAGATTTACAAGGCATCGCGATAAAGGCGGTAATGATAATGCCGGCTCTTCTTCTCCAGAAACCTAGTTTCAAGTCAAAGTCGAAAGAACATACCCTCTGTCTGAAGAGGCGCTTACACCTGTGGGAACTTGGTGATTTCGATGCACTACTTCGCGAATGCAGAACTATTCAGACAACGTTGTCTACATCGAAAAAGTGTATGTCGCCTGCACAATTATCAAAGACTTTCTCAAACCTGATGTTTCAAGGGAAAGTTAATGCAGCACTACGTCTGCTGGATCAAGAATCCCAGGGAGGTGTGCTACCTCTTACGGATGATGTCTATGAAGATCTGAAAAAGAAACACCCTGAAGCTAAACCCGCTGATGCCTCTGTCATGATAACTGGTGAGATACCTTTTGTTGATTCTGCCTTGTTCGCGAACATCGACGAGTCAACTATATCCAGAGCAGCATTAAACACCAATGGTTCAGCCGGCCCTTCTGGTCTAGATGCTCTTGGTTGGCGCCATATTCTTGTGTCCCGAAACTATGGTGCTGCCGGAAAAGATCTCCGTACCATGGCCAGAAATCGTAACCCCGACGCCCACTGTTTACGGTCAGCGGTTATACCAAAAGCGTGCGTCTGTCGCAATTGGTCAGCAGTAACACCATTTGAATTACTGAATTTTCGGAAGAATGGCCGACAAAACACGGGGCGCAAAACCAGCTATTTCGTATGCTTCTTTGCATAATTTGTGCAATATTCATACGCAAATTCATAAGCGTAGAATGGGGAAGGGAAAGTTTTTTGAAGCGGAGAGGCTGATCGTGAGGAGAAATGGACAACAAGCTACGGTACTTGTGATTTTAGCTTTTGCTGTTGTGCATATTTTCATTATTTTGAAATCTTGAAATATTTTTAAAATGGCATGTTCTATAGCAACTAATTTTGCGCATTCTAATTATATTTTAGAGAGAATATTTAGTGAAATGGGTTGGTTATCCAACAGTGGAATCTACTTGGGAGCCAGAAGATAATTTAAACGAGACTTTGCTGAGGTAAATGGCGCATGTTATACGATTTTACTAACTCACGGGCGTTCGTTGTGGGTGACGTCAACACACTTAGGGTTAGGATTAGGTTAAGAACCACAACGAACGCCCGTGATGTAGTCAACCCCCATATTATATCATAATTTTCAGATTATGATCAGGCAGATCAGCTGTTTCCTTTTTGCCCAATATGCCTTGTTCATTTTGTGCCAACTCATATTATGTTGCTCACTACAGTAAATATTTAGTGAATACTTTTAACAAAATTTCAAGTTAAGCAATAATGTAGTTTGAAATTGTAAACATATTATGTGTTGTGCTTTTCACAGGAGTTATGATTATCCACAACCAGATGAGAGTAAAGTAGATGAATGCTGTCTATCTTTCCAGTCGGGCATTCTTCATGGACTAAAGTCGTGTGGGGTTGATACCCATATCTATGTGCCTTTCCAACTTGATGTGTGGAGATTCCTTTCAAGAGGCAAAGGTAGAGCAGCCAAGGAAAGGGGAGCCTTCTTACTGGAGAAGAATGACTTTGAAAGGTTTACAAGTTTACCTACACACTGGTATTACTTTTTAAACCAACATGGTGAGGGATTTGCTATTGACTTTCCTGTCAGAGTAAGGCCATATCTCAGCAAGTCTGGGTCAAAGGATTTTGTGGTGGGGGATGATGGGACACTGAAGAAGGCTCCAATACTCTATTGTGAGAAACTTAGTGTATATTTTGTAAAAAGAGCATGTAATATTAATAATATATAAAAAATTGTTTATACCTAACACTTATTATACATGTACTATACCCACAGCCTGTAGTAGCTGTGCTTTATGAGGCAGCAAAAATGACATCCTTCAAAAGTTGTCTTAGTTTTCCCACATTCCTAACCCGAGTTTTAACTCCCATCTCCTTCAGTTTTGTTTTCAATTCTGACTCACTCATATTGTCAACATTCTCCTCACCATCATCCCGGGGGGTTACACTAAGTCGTGGTCGTTTCTTCCTTTCTTCCATTATCCCTTCATTCCAGTATGATGCATCATGTTGCTGGTACCCTCTGGGTTTTCTATCAAATTCTTGTAGGTCGTCAAGCCTTTTTACAGCTTGAAGACCATCTTTGCATGTATCATACTTGTTGCTTTTTTGGTGGTAAAGTCTTCGAATCACATCATTTACCTTCTCAACCCCTTGTCCGGTAAAACATTTAACACCACTTGTAGCTAAAAAGAATGGCATATGATAGCACATGATGTGTATATATGGTGTGATGTTTGCATTACCATAGCCTTCTTCAATACCACCAAGGGTTAGAAACAGTTTTACCCATGCTGTTGCCTACAAGATATATAGAAGACAAACAGTCACACAAATGAGAATTAGGTAGTCATTAGATGGGATGACTCTTAAGAGTGGCATATGTATGTCACTGTTGGCTAAGGCTGTAAATCAACCAATATCGGTAATTAACAGCCACCATTGCACGGTTAGGGTGTGGGTTAGAGTCAGTGATGCATAGGGTCATTCCATCTAACTTTTTCCCACAGGAAGGGCAGAAATAGCACACAAAATTAGTTAGGAACTTGCCTGTCCAAAAAATTGTTCAACTTTTTCCTCACAAGGGCTCCATGAGTTAATCACACTGTATACCTCTTGGAAATTCTAAAAAATATGACAGCAATTGTCATTATACAGTTGTCATTATTGTATTTGTTGCTGGTTTAGTCACACACATCTTGTACCAATGCAGTACAATAGAGGCAAGATATTGCCTATAGGGGATAATTAGTTTAATTACCTCCCAAATTTTAGTAACAGTGTCAAGGGTAGCAGGTGAAACAAATTCTGTGAATGTGTCTGGCAAGTTGTACAAAATCTTTTTCTTGTCATCTCCCATCATGCTGGTCCAATCGTACTTGTCCGTCGAGTTGCCGTTCTCATCAGGCTTTTGCCATATATTAAAAGTAACCCCACACTTCCTGGTAGCCTTAAGAAGGTTATTTTGAAAGATATCCTTTTCAATCCCTTTATTGCACATTTCAGCCTTTTTATCTCTCCTTATGGTGCTATGGATGATATTTTTTTCAAGCTTATCTATAAAACATAATATTTTGTACTGGGTATCATTTGATAATATAACTTAATATAAGTGGAGGCATCAATTTTTGTTGTATTTCTAACATTTGGATAACAGACATTCATAAATTCCTCACACACTATTTAAAATATCAGTTTGAATAAAGGGTATTATATAAATGGCACTGAGGTATAATACCTGTTATTCTTAGCATTAAATGCAACTCATCGGGAACAATGTTGCACAGTGGAATTCTGATCAGTGGAGGATGAATGCAGCCAAATTTCTCACCGCTGGTTTGCAAAGACAATTCCTGTATTTCCTGAATGGTCCTGACCATTTCGTCACACCAATAAAAATCTTTTGCTTTTGACATATCCGATCTAGAAAGGATTTATGACAATTATTTGATTCATTGTTTAAAGCGACCTGGTGTGTTAATTAATTAAGCTTTTGGAAGCCTATTTTCGAAGAAAAGGTTGTAATTCTGGGAAATTCAATTCTCTTCCTGGTGTATGTGATTTAATGAATTTATATATAAAGATCTAGAATAACATACATCAACATGCATCAAAGAGAAAATAGGACTTTAAACCAGATTGTGTGATTGGAACTGATAAATTATGGTACCTTTGAGACGAAGCAACTTTACAATATATACAAGCATATTTTGAATTGGCAGCATTCATCCCCAATAAGGTAAGAAGAAACTAAAATATAATAAATACAAATGTGTTACTTTAATATAGCAAGATAATTTTAGGGCTGCTTAGTCCTACCATGTGAACAAATATCAATTTCAATATGATCAATATTGGCTTATTGCATCAAGGGTTATCAACTAACAATGCAATTAAATACTCAGACCTGAAATTTTAGTAATAAATTCTGTCTACACAGCTCAAAGAGATTGGGATTTTAATGGACTAGTTCAATAACAAACCTTATAATCCCCTCCAAGGAAAAATTGTAACTTGATTTCCTTGCCATTGACATTCATTTTTCCAATTGAAATCAGGTCATTAATTTCTTTAAAAATATCCTTTCCAGCAGTCTGCAACACACAGTAGTCCTCTTTCCCACTTAGGATTGCAACTGGGTGAATACCTTTAATTGAAACTTCAATTATATTTGTATATTATATTCTTGACTATTTTAATACATACCATATATAAAGAAACTGTAAGCTGATGCTAGTAATTACAAAATGTGTTTAAATACACTCCATACCCTTTGTCGACATGACCTTTTCTCCCTCAGATAGAAGGGCAAATGACAAAACCACAAAATTAGTCAACCTTGACATTTTAGCTCCATCCCCACTGATCTTTACTGATTGTGTAGTCAGCATTTTGTCTCCAAGCATCTCCATCTAATTGTTATACAAGACGAGTGAGGGATTATACAATAAATTTTTCATACCAGACAGTATACAGTAATGGGCTGTATTAACATGACTCTATTTTATGGGGTTGAAATATAAATTCAAATTGGCACTTTGTTATGCCTATACCTACTCGATACTGAAATAGAAACCCTATCTCAAACCAAATGCATATACTAGATACTCTGCTCTTAGACCGCAAAGTCTGATCTCACACACTATATAGTTGCAAGTAAACATGTTACATCTTTTTATAATATTATGTCTGTATATTATAATCAGCACTTTGCTGATGCAATAAAATACCTGCTTTGAAAGTTGATGGTGGAGTTCATCTTTAAAACTCAGCTGTGCCCCAGGCCATTCTCCAGGAGTTCTAGAAATGCTGTAAACTTTGTTGAGATCATGTCTACATTGCTTTATTAAATAGCTACGAGGAAGTCCTTCTTGGTTGGTCATACTGAACTCGTGGTACGCTGCATCACTCACACAAAACTTGTCCATAATGTACACAACATTCCTGACCTTGTCTTTATCCTCCTCTGAAAGGAACTCATAAGCAGATTTTTTCCCACCATTGAACTTCAGAGTTGCCTTCTCCCCACTTACAGAATCAACAAGGGATAGCTTGTCTAAATTAAATCCAAATGACTGAAGAAACCAGAGGGCCTTTTCTGCATTTGTTTTTAATTCTTTTAGCTTTCGTTGTTTTTGGCTGTAACTTACTTCATTATATGGACGTCCATTATTATTGTAGGATGAATCACAGTGTTTACAGCAGTCTCTGTCTACAAGAGCATCAATATATTCTTTCAATGTTGCATTCTGATGTGATAATTCATCACATGTTTGCCCAAGTTCAGCTGCATGCTGTTTATCAGTCTTGAACTTTGCAACTTCTTGCAGAAGACTGTCACATTGACCTTCAAGGGTTTGAATCTTTTCCTTTAATTCTGCGTTCTCCTTTTCAAGATTGTCGATTTTGGATGAAAGCTGGCTCACGTCTTGTACTTCAGAGCGAAAAACAGCTAATTTCTTTACCTTTTCAAGAAGCTTGATTCTTTTATTCCCTGATATCCCAGTACATGCCTTGACAACGGAGTAACCCAACTGCTTCAGCCGCTGTTCTAGTCGTACTCTACCCTCTTCTTTTAATGTACAAGATGGGAGCTTTTGCGAAAGGAAGAGCAAGTCCACGTAGGTAAATATAGAATGCTTTTTTACTACTAATATTTGGTGCCACTTGATTAAAAACTCGTAAGGGATCGAGAAAGTAATAAACACTTCGTTACTACTCTGCTTCCGAACGTAGGAAAGACATCCTTCCGAAGAAAATGTTATGGTTGACTTGAATCTTAGATATTCATGAATATTCAATTCGTCCGACATTTGTTCACTGCGATTGTATTTTTTTTGAAAAACCCGCGGAGCCGCGCCAAACATTAAAATGTTTACATACTCCGCTGATCTGAGTCAGCCTGGGCTCGATCAAAATTGTGCCGTGGTTCTACCGAACAGCGTTCTTTAACACTAAAATATGCTCGAGCCTTACTGAATTCGATTCCGGTCATTTGAAATCTGAATTGTATTGTTTACAAGCTGTATTTTGATGTATTGGTCGATCCTATACACAAAATACTATGCAAGTTATTGTCTCCCGAATTTTAGTATTTTAGGCTACGATTCCGGCTGTTCTCATTATGTTATCAAATGCGCACTTTTCAACTGGATAAAGGAAATGTCGATTTATTTACTAAGGAGGTAAACGGACCGAGAATGAATAGGTACTATATTGAATTATTTCGTCCGAGGTTCACCTTTTTCTCTAACACAATCTGTTTTGTTAAATAGGGATTTTAAATTGACAAATTAGACAGGATTAATAGAGTTTATATATGGCGGTCTCGCGAGTATCGCATGCGAAGTACAAGTTGAAAAAGGAAATACGTTTTTTACAGTTTAATAACAAATATTTGGATTTTAAGTTAGATTATGTGTTGGATAATCACACCTGAGGTACATCTTTTGTTTAAACAGTACTAAAATATATATAATCGGAGACTAAAAATGGTCTTCCATATGTTTTCTAATACATTTTGTTGCATACTGCGCGCACTAAAGAAGGCTGGGGCGAGAATAATTAATGAGCATGGTCACGATTTCTGGCGATGATCCCTCGCGTCCATGGCAAGAAAGCTTGCGACCCAAAAGTTAGATATCCAACAAAACCAACCATCGAGCATTGGAGCTTATTTATCTTGTCGTTTAATACCTCTTGACAAGAATCCCGGTATCCGTCCAATTGGAGTTGGGGAAGTTCTGCGACGTATCATAGGAAAGGCCATCATTTCCACGATCAAACCTCAAATCGTGCAGAGTGCTGGCGACTTACAACTATGTGCTGGTCAACAAGCTGGATGTGAGGCTGCAGTGCACGCCATGTCAGAAATATTTGATGATGAAGGAACTGATGCCCTTCTCCTAGTTGATGCAACCAATGCCTTCAATTCCATCAACCGCAAAGTCATGTTACATAACATCCAGTATCTTTGTCCTGCCATGGCCACCTACACATACAACTGCTATGCAAAAGCTTCGCGGTTGTTTGTTCAAGGAGGTAAAGAAATTACATCTGCCGAAGGTACCACTCAAGGTGATCCAATAGCCATGCCTTTATATGCTGTAGCCATTACTCCATTGCTACGAATGATCAAATCGGACGATGCTCATGATGTCAGACATGTTGCTTTTGCAGATGATCTTGGTGGTGCTGGTAGACTTGCAGAGCTGCGTTCTTGGTGGGATAATATCGTTATTCATGGGCCTTGTTTGGGCTACTACCCACGAGCGGATAAATCCTGGTTGATAGTTAAACCAAACCTTGAGCAAGAGGCAAAATAAATATTTGCAGGTACTGACGTACGGATAACAACAGAAGGTCACAAGTACCTCGGGGGGTACATCGGTTCGGTGAATGGGAAATCTGAATACGTCCAATGCTTGATTGGTAGATGGTGCAACCAGCTTCAAGTTTTAAGTGAGATTGCAAAACTTGATCCACAAGCTGCCTATGCTGCATTTGTCTCCGGATTTCGCCATCGATTTACGTATCACATACGAACTATCCCAGGTATTGAGAATGAAATGCATCTCGTTGACAATGTCATTGATACAAAGCTCCTTCCTGCGCTCCTAGATGGTCGTAGTTTGTCATTAAATGACCGAAAATTGCTTTCATTGCCAACGCGACTGGGTGGTCTTGGTATACCAATCTTCTCGGACTTTTGTACTGTAGAAAATGAAAATTCTAAAACCATTTGCCAAGACCTGACAAGCAACATCGTGAGCCAGAACAACACGACAGTGATAAGTCGCAAAGAGACATCAAATATACACCAACTACGCCATCAAATATCGAATGAACAAGAACAATCGTATAGAACTCTGCTTAACCATCTAAGATCAAGCATGACGGCAGAACAGATTCGAGCAAACGACCTGGCTCAATTGAAAGGATCCTCAACCTGGCTGACAACACTTCCGTTGGCTAGAGAAGGGTATGTCCTTAACAAACGTGAGTTCTATGACGCCATCTATCTGCGATATCGGTGGCAGTTGAAACGTCTTCCGACTTACTGCGCCTGTGGAAAGTCTTTCACAGTGGATCATGCCTTATCATGCTTGAAAGGCGGTTTTATCCATCGAAGACATGACGAGATTCGTGATCTGCTTGCAGCTGCAATTGATGAGGTCGCATATGATGTTTCGACGGAACCAGCCTTGGCTCCTTTGACCGGCGAAGTGCTCCCGCCAAGTGCAAACTCCGCTGATGACGCCAGAGTTGACATTGCCGCGAGGGGCTTCTGGCAAAGATGTGAAAAGGCATTCTTTGATGTCCGGGTTTTTAATCCTTATGCCTCAACACATCAACGCCAGAGCCTTACCAGTTCTTTCAACGCGAACGAAAGAGAAAAGAAGCGACATTACAACCAGCGGATAGTCCAGGTCGAGCATGGCTCCTTCACACCAGTTGTATTTAGCGCCTATGGTGGATGTGGTAGAGAAACACATCATTTCCTTTCGTCTTTGGCAGAGAAGTTAGCCACCAAGAAGAATTTCAACCCCTCTGTAACCACTAACTGGCTAAGGAGAAAGATTGCGTTTGCCCTGCTTCGAGCTCAAATTCTTTGTTTGCGAGGAAGTCGAACATTGAGGAAAGTTTCACCACCGTCTACCAGTGATATGGAACTTTCCGAATGGAACTCTAACATTGTTTAATTTGTATATGTTAATAGTATCATTTTTTGTGTTATTTTTATGTAAATATTTCCTTCATGACATTAAAAATTTCATCAGAGAAAAAAAAAATATTTAGAAGAGCAGTTTGAACATCAGCACAATAGGTGAAATAAGTCCTAACGGATCGTAGAACTTCGTAGTCGTACTGAGAATAATTCTCTTGGTCACGTCATTGGGATGTAGTCAGCTAAAATCTTGATGAAGTCAATCTTTAGTTGATCGGTAGATGTGTTCCAGATCTGTCCGAGTACACGAGTGTTAGATTCGGATACTGGTTGACTACTATGAGCTGCCTTTAAAGTAGTAGCAGTAGAACTTTCGTTGTTGGTATATACTTCTGCTTCGGAAATTGTGGGGTTCTTTCGAAGTTCTTCCATTAATTCTTGGGAGTTACTTGTCCACATCCTCATATTGAATCCTCCGTCTGATAGCCGGGTTTTCACCTTCGTCGAAAGCTGTATAGCTGATTGCACATCCCGCGAACCAGACACAAAATCATCTACATAAAGTGAACGCATAACTTCATCGACAAACTCTGAATCAATGGTTGTATACTGGTTAACATGATGTTTTAAAGTGGCGTTCAGGATGAATGAGCCAGACGTAAGACCGAAAACAACTCTTGTGCATCGTAGCACTTGAATTTGGGGAGCTTCACTCAATGGGTCATTGATCCATAGAAATATCAAGTAGTCACGGTGTTCCGGCGAAATGGCGATGTTTAGGAAGGCCTTTTCTATGTCTGCTGTCACAGCAACTGGATTCACGCGAAATCGAGTAAGGATATTGAATAGCAATAGAGTTAGAGGTGGTCCAGCATAAAGGCAGTCATTTAGGCTTGGTCCGTTAGTGCTTGCGGAAGGTCATAGACGACTCGTAGTTTAGTGGTATCTTTGTCGTTTCTCACAACTTCTTTGTGCTGTAAATAGTGAACCTGTCCGGGAGATTTTATATCAACTTCTTCAATTGGCTCGACTACTCCACTACTAATTTATTCTTGGATTACCTTGTGATATTCTTGTAAAACGGTTGGCGTTTCTCGGAGACGGTTAATCAAGGATCCCAGTCGCTTAATGCAAACAGTATAGTTATCTGGAAGGAGGGCGTGTTCTTCCTTGAAGGGCAGTTTAGCTTCATATCGGTCACCGTTGAACTTCGATCACTTCTTGTGTAAACTTGTCACACATGGACGGCTCGTCTTCCCTAATGCCTAATGCCTCCAGATCCCAGAATTTAGCAAGTTCCTTGTTTAATTTCGGCACATTCTCTGACTGTACGGTGGAGGTTTCAACTTGCAAGACATGGGTGTTCAGATTCACAGATGTATTGTCTGGGTTGTTAGCAATGCTGGTAATCACTGGACCGGATAGTACCCACCCAAGTTTAGTCCATATGGCTACTGGTCCAAGTATCACTCCCCTTCTTATGATGTTGGTGACAAAGTTGCAATAATAATCGGCACCCAGTAGAATATCGACTTTGAATTCGTTGGAGGAACAGGATTTCTTTTCTCAGCCAAGCACAACCCTCGAAGGTGAGGATACTTTTCAACTGTTGTCTCAACGGTTTGACTACATATTGGATTACAGATGGTTGGTACAACATACCCCTTTACATAAAGCTCCATCCCGTCAATAGGCAATTTGCATTATAGACTAAATTTTGTTCAACAGCTACAAAGAACATAATGTTCTTATAAAGGAAAAACATTGGAAAAGGAAACAATCAAAACATCTGAACAATGAAAAAGAGGAAAATAAGACAAAAGCTAAAAGCTACAAATTTTTTGTAAAAATTGTAAAAATTGCAAATGGTAAATCAACACATTTTGCAAACTGTACTATTGTACAATACATAAATTCCTACCACATTTCTACAAAAGAACATATGGATAGTAAAATTACAAAGTTTGGTTGCGAAATGTTGTAAAATGCGGAAAATATAGCCTTGCAAAGTTTGCAAGTTGGTAAATGTTGTCGCAATTTGCAACTACACATTAAGGCTAATGTTTGCATTACCTAAATTTTTTACAATATACCGCCTAGATCAAATTAGTGACTATTGTCTATTGCTGTTATGGAAAATTGTACTTGCTCGTATTCTCTTTGACTCGCTTCCTCGTCTCCAAAAGCTGTAATCTTTAGTGTGTCCCTTCCAACTGGACGTAAATTGAAACTGTCCTTTAAATGCTGTGCGACATAGGTACGTTGACTGCAGGAGTCGAATACAATTCTCGCTTTAACTTTATGCCCAGAACCTCCAGGTTGACCAACATAAGCTTGAGCTGTTTGCAATAACACTGCCATGCTAGCTACTGTTCACACACATCGTTGAAGTTCCAATGCTTTCAGTCTCGGGGGTCCCTTGGGGTTGTTGTTTTCCTCTTCACAGATTGATGTGTGGTGTCGCTTGTTACACTTGTGACAGTTGAATTTTGAGGGGCAATTCTTCGCTAGATGACCCGAAAAGCATTTCCCTCTTCTTCTTAAAATGGCACGGCGGGCTGATGCTTTGGTGACAACATTGCATTTAAAGGCTGAATGTTGTTGATTACAATAGACACAGGTAGGGGTATAGGATTGTCCTTTACCAGCAAGCAATACCCTTATTCCGAGTAGCTCCGTCCCTTTTCATAGTAGGATGTGAGTTATTAATCATGCTACATCTCTCTCTGGCTTCTAACTCTGTTTTGAACTCTTTCATAAACTGTTCTACATCCCACTTGCCTTTCTCTAACTTCGTACTTATAACTAGTTGCAATTCTTCAGGTAATTTTCTGACAATAACCGGGATCAACAGGCTACCATAGGATTCTGATGAGATGCCCAAATTTTGTAGACTTCTTACATGGGTTTCAATTTTATCATATAGACCGCGAATTCTGTGCAAGTCGCTAATATCTACTACGGCATTTAACTTCAGTAAGGCATCCATATGGCTCGACACAATGATTTGAGTGTTGACAAATCTATCTTGCAGCAATATAATTGCAGCATCATAGTTCTCTTTTGTCAATGAAAATCCTTCTATTGCAGATGCTGCTGTACTGTCCAATAAGCTTCTTAAATAGTTAAATATGTCAACCTTAGATACGTCATCATTTTCATGAACTGCTGCTGAAAAACTGCCCCAGAATGCATACCATTGAGTGGGATCACCCGAAAATCGTTTTAATGTCAGTTTTGGCAATTTTGACTTGACCGTTGGCTCTGAAACAGGCAATACGTTGCTGAAATTACCACTTTCTTGACTATCATTGACAGTACTATTTAATATTAGATCAATTTTAACAAGTGCTCTAGAAATCAACTCACCAAATTCACCGCTTTCAAAGATGTCGCTGTTAATTTCTTCGTCTTTCTCTAACTGTTCCATTATTGCATCGTCTTGTTGTTGTAAAGCACTCTTCTTGTCAGTTAAGGTTGTTTTGAAGCTTTGTAGTTTCTCCTTTTGCAATAGCGATCCACTGTATGACTGGCAAACTTCATTTACATTTTGAATTGTTTTTGTCACGAAGGCACGATGGCCTCTTCGCACTCTCTTTAGCTTGTCTAAAGACATTTTGTTTTCACGAAATTCGAACCAACTATCCGGCTCGTCGAAGGACAATGTTGTATTTTGTTTCTGCACTCAGATTTGATTGTTAAATATCTCTATTTTCAACCTTATTTACATGAACACAAACAAAAGAAAATGCTAAAGTACAAGAATTGTTCTAAAAAAGCACATGTTTTCCCACGCGTGGGGTGCACGAAACGTCCACGCTTACGTTATTTATAACAAGATACTTGATCTTCCCTGCACACCGTCAACAAACCCAAAGAAGATTCACGGATTTTATGAAAAGCTAGCATACTCGGTACAGTCACTAGAAACCCTCAAAAAGCTGGATGCTGTAAATGGAACTGTTTTAATGACACTTTAGAAGTTACCAAACGTTCGTGGAGATTTAGTTCGCAGTGACGCCAAATGGGAAGAGTGGACTTTTATTCAATTTTACCGAAGCACTCCGACTGTGGACACGGCGTAATCCTGTTGAAGCCAGGCCAGAAGATCCAACGAAGAGAGCGACGAAACCAGTATCATCTCAGGGAAATACAAGCAAAAACGAGTTTGTGTGCATTGCAAAGCAGAAAGTCATCGATCATCCGAATGTGATTCAACCTTGACCTTGGACGAAAGAAAGAAACTTCTCGCAACAAAGAAACTTTGCTTCAATTGTACGGGCCCTTATCATAGGGCGTCCGAGTGCAGAAGCACCTCAACATGCAAGACATCATACATCAATTTACAATGCACCGAAAGAGCCCAAGCCAGAAGTAGTGATGACCGGCAGAAAACAAGAAGATCAGGAGGTGATATACCCGATCGTACTTGTCGAAATTTATGGAATTAAAACTGGAGATGGAGAGGGTACCATCCCCCCTGCCCACCAACGAAACTGGGAGCAAGCCACGTCTGGAAGACCTAATAAGAAAGTTGGAGCAAACAAACCAGTATGAACAGTATGAAGAGATCATCCAAGAACAACTTCAGATGGGAATTATCGAAGCACCACGGAAACTGCCACAGGAAAGGAGTTCTACATTCCACATAAAGGCGTGACCAGGAAAGATGCAGAAAGTACCAAACTACACATTGTGTACGATGTATCAGCGAGAGAAAGCAGCCACCCCTTCCTAAACGCTTGCCTTTATCCAAGGCCCCCACTACAAAACCACTTATGGGATGTTTTAGTAAAATCACGCACCCACCCGATTCTCCATACAGCCGATCATGGAAGATGAACGGGACTCGTTACGGTTTCATTGGAAACATCCAAACACCAGTGAAATTGAAGTGTATCGGTTCACCAGAGCGGTATTCAGTCTCACGTGCTCGCCATTCCTCCTTGGGGGAGTGATCAACCAACACCTCGACAATTGGAAGGATCGATACCCAGAGATTGTCAAGGAACTGCGCGAAGGGATACACGTTGACGATCTAATGACCGGTGGAACAACTGTCAAAGAAACCGAGCAAAACAAAGCAAAAACCGTTGAAGTGTTCGAAGACGCAACGTTTACCATCCAGCTTTCTAACACGCCAGAGCTTGAACCGACATGTGAAGCACAAACAGAAACAGAAGAAACAACCTACGCTAAAAGCAAGGTCGGAGGAGTCGAACAACCAGAAGGGAAGTTACTCAGACTTCCTTTGGACAGACAACAGGATACGTTAAGCGTCGCCCTGACAAAGGAATACGGCACGACAACCAAGAGAGGCATCTTTTCGAAACTGGCCAAGATATATGATCCACTAGGACTCGTATCGCCCACAACATTAGTTGGCAAACTAATTTATCGTGACGTTTGCGATGCGAAGCTATCGTGGGATGCAAGCTTACCAGAAGCGTTGACGAAACGATGGAAAGATTAGAATGATTCCCTGGGAACATTCACGGTTTCTAGAACACTTGTACCACATCAACAGCCAGTATCAGAGATCACTCAACGTGGATTCGGGGACGCAAGCTCGCGAGAAGTATGCGCAGTAGTTTACGCTGTGGTCAAGCAAAGAGAATAAACTAACCAAGAGCTAGTTTGTGACAGGTCAATAATTGCGAAGCGTAACTTTACAACTCCTTGACTCGAGCTGATATCCGGGCATATGGTAGCAAACCTCTTGACAAATGCTCAAGCAGCATTCAGTAACCAGCACGTGACCCTTCATTGTTGGCTTGACTCCACCGTCACACTTTACTGAATTAACGACCAAGGCGAGTATCACCAGTTCGTGACCAACCGTGTCAACAAGATCCGACAACACGACCAGATCACGTGGCATCACGATCCAACGACCGACAACCCAGCAGATGTAGGAAGTCGAGGAGGAAACGTCGCGATTGAGGCGTTGAGCAATCAATCCGAGTGGCCACTACACAAGCGGCTAGAAGCAACAACAGAAACTAATGCTGTAGCGAAAACCACCAAAGAGATTTTTGCTGTTACAACTGCTGAGCCAGACATCTTTGACGAACTGCTTGACAACTACCAGTTACCCACGTTTTTAAGGATCGGGGCGTGGATATATCGCTTTATCACTAACTGCAAGAAACAACGCTGCGAAAGAGAAGCCGGTCCAATCAAGACAAGCGAAATCAAACAACAACAACTGTGGTGGATACGGCGGGTGCAGAAGGAAGCCCAAGGAGACCCTCATTTCCAAACTGACCAAATACAGCTGAACCTTCAGCCCACCGACGACCAGGTACTAGAGTGTCGAGGGAGAATCGTAGGTAAATATCCCATCTACTTGCCTGATGTACATCCATTCACGGCCAAAGTGCCATTCCCCCCCTCAGCCACGGGCCTGCTATAATCCACGGAGGAATCGGGATGACAATGGCAAAAGTTAGAGAACGGTACGGGTCACCTCGATTGCGCCGGTTGACAAAGAAGATTACGAGAAAATGTCACGGATGTAAGCGGTTTCAAGCGAAACCCTACCAAGTACCACCACCCGGAAACCTACCCACCACCAGAACGCAAGGAACTACACCTTATCAAGTACTCGGTGTCGATTTCGCGGGACCAATCCGGTACTCACTCAAATCCAAAAGGGATCGAAGCAAAGGCTTACCTCACCTTATGTGCATGCAGCTCACAAGAGCGGTTCACTTAGATATAGTGAAGTCATTAAATGCCTCAGATTTCATAATCAGCCTCAAGAAATTTATCGCACGCCGAGGCCGGGTAGTCCTCAGATAACGAGGAGACCGTGGGAATTGATTCGCCAACGCTACTGCCAAAGAAATACGAAAAGCTCAAAACGAACAACCTTAGTGTTTAACTCCATCGGTGGCGATTTCAATAATTAAGATTAAAACGGCGATGGAATGCAAGATTCAACATTGTTGAGTTTGATGTATCGATGTTCAAGAAGCGGTACTAAATGCAGAAGCGCCAGAATATAATCTACGACCAAGAAGGAAAGCCGCAGACGAAGCTACGCTACGGATTCAAGAAATCGCAAGACAAGAAAATGAGGAACAATAAGATTAAACGAACATTAATTAAATAACCTATATTTCACCATATTTTAAGGAAAGTTGATATAGATTTGTTCTGTGGAGTATAAGGACTCACCTGATTTCACCCAGTCCAATATTTGCATGTATATCTCAATCGAGAATATACACGGGGAATGTGTTGGGGACTGGGTTGCAGGAAGTGACAAACCGGAAAAGGGAGGGCGTTGTTCATGTTTTGTATTCGAGAGACGGGATTTTGTGAAGTTTTATAGTTTTTATTATTATATTATATTATATTATATTATACATTGTGACTTGTTGTGGATACGTTCTTAACTTGGGAGGCTAGAAATTCATAACAAGACAATACCACAAGACCACACCACACCACACGACCACACCACAGTATAGAGACGACCAGTAGGGCCACTCGGCGATGCAACATGTAGCCTGCTTTTTATGCAAAAATATGCAGTTTACTGGCCAGGAAAGTTAGTCCAGCTTGCTTATTGGCCAGAAAAAGCAATTGACTGGCTGCCAATGCGTAATGAGCGGCCACACAAAATTTCAAATGAGTGGCCCTACTGGTTGTCTCTATACTGTGACCACACCACAAGACCACACCACAACAAACCACAACACCACACCACAAGACCACACCACAACACCACACCGTGCACACCACAGCACAACACAGTAATCAATATATCACTTTTAATTCGCCGTGCAAACCTACAAACGACTTAATAGCGAGCTTAAGCAAGCGACGTTTTTGTCAACACGGACGTCAGATTGCCGAGGCAAAACATAAGATTTTTAAAGTTTTTTGCTTCCTTACACGAGCGCTATGATGCAAAATGTCGCCAAAATTAGATATACCAATATTCTGGTGACGACCGTGTTGACAAAAACGTCGCTTGCTTGAGCAATCTAGGACCCCCTAGCTGAACAGCAGAATGGTGCAAGCTAGCTAGCTCAGTAAGCTCACTGAAGGAGTGTGATTTGTGAAGATGCCTGCGGAGGAGGCTAACAATTGTCCACAATCCATTATATAGGGTTCTTTAATCCCCAATCCCATCATTCCCATGCTCAATTTCCTTACTATCGTGCGCGTTTTCCGTAGATTTTCTTTTTTCACGCGTCCACAAGATATGTAGTCAAATCATAGACTATCCAGAAGACATATATATCTTCTGGATAGTCTATGGTCAAATGTAGTCATAAAGTCATAACATGATTCATAACATGACGTTACCAGAAAGCATCGCAGGCTCGAAATGAGTATCTCTAAAAAATATGGCGGATTTTAGCACTGGATTTTGGTATTATTATTCTGATTGAATATAAGTGATTTTAGTCTCTCGATTTTATTTTTAGTTTATATATTGATCCGTGATATTGATTTACAAACTTTTTCTGCGGCCTATAATCTAATCAACTAAAAATGCATCATCCTTCCCGAAGTGGAGTTCGTGGTGGCAAGGATCAGTTTGAATGGGAAACTGTCAAAACTGACAAGCACAGAGAAAATTATTTAGGTATATAAAGTTGTGAAACTTTTCCATAATCCGAAAATTCATCTTGAAACCCATGATATGGATCTCATTTCTGTCTTGTTTTGATTCATATTTTGGGTTTCAAGATGGTAATCTTTGGATTATGTATTTGTCTTTTATATATTTTGTAAAAGTTTAAAACTGTTGGCTGATATTCGATAACGTTATATTAATGCATCAGTCAATTCTAGCGTTGCTCACCCTCCCCCCCCGGGCATTTGCAAACTTTTTTCGCCCAGGGCCCGGGCATTAATACTTGCAAAATTTCCCCGGGGCTGGGCATTTGTTCACTTGGCAGGGCGTTTGCCTCTTTATCCGGAAGCAGCTGCAATGAACATGTGCGCTGCCATGAATATGGATGAAAGTATTTGTGTCACACACACAAACGTCATTTAATTAAGAATGTGAAACTTTATCTCATGATATTATGACGAAATCTATGTGTTGGTGTGCCCCCGGGGCCGGTCATTTGTCATCATTTCTTTGCCCGGGGTAGGGGCATTGTTGCCCTTTTTCTGCCCAGCCCCAGGGAGTTGTACACTTAGAGAAAAAATAAGTGCAAATGCCTGAGGGTGGCCCGGGGGGATGGGCAATGCTAGAATTGACTGATATATAAAGCCTTTCTGGCTTTCTCTAATTTTTATGGTAATTAGACCCCTTACCCCATAGTGGAAAGTAGGTCCCCTCCATATCTCACACAGTTTCTGTGTGTCGTGTCACAGCTACTGTGTAACCACACCCTTATGAGTTTCACTGCTGCAGTTGGTGCTTTTGCCGTTTTACCTGTTAGGCTACATAGGCGGATTTTCTGGGGGGTGGGGGGGTGCGCACCCCCCAAAAATATTTTGCACCCCCCCAAAAAGTTTTCCCACCCCCCCTAGAGAAATTTGCACCCCCCCAAAAAAATTTAAATGCTCATTGGGATAAATGACAGTAGTGTGTTTGAAATAAAGATTTTGAACTAAGTAAGACTAAAAACAAGGATTTTGAACTAAATAAGGATTTTGACCAAAAATCTCAAAATTTTCTGGGGGCTTCGCCCCCTTACCCCCATTGGCAACTGTGCCCCCAGACCCCTGCTGCAGCTTGCTCGGCGGCGCTACGCACCCTGTCGCTCACCTCCCCCCCTAAATTTTTGGCACCCCCCCTAAATTTTCGGCACCCCCCCAGAGCAAAATCTGAAAATCCGCCTATGGTTAGGCATATTTACAGCATTTCACACCCCCAATTCAATCCTTCACTACTCACCAGCTTCCTAGTTTCTACTGACTTCCACTAGCTTTAAACTTTCTACAGCAATACCCTACCACATTGCTTATTTGGTCTAGTTGTCTACCACATTATTATACAACTGGACCTATTCCAAATGTTATGTGGGTAGTATGAGTTTCAAAACTACCAATGAATATCAATATAAATCTACCAAATACTGTATTTATCTATTTTTAAAAATGCTGTGGTTATTGGTCCGACACCGGACCTTTAAGTTCTACGGTTATAGATCCGACATTTCACTAACTTGCTTACTTACTGTCCGATTGTCAAAATTAAAATTTAGGAATTGCTTCCCTAACACAAAACTAAAACCTAAACACAAAACTTCAGGGACCGGTTGTTCAAAAGCCGGTTAACGCTAACCCCGGGTTAAATTTTAATCTGCTGTTCTGGTTTGTATACTTCTGCATGTTTGTTTATTTCAAAACTTTATAAACAAAAACTTCTATCGCCCAGTACAAGGGTGATAGAAAAAAGTATTCATATTAATATAACTGATGTCAGGAAACAGTTGAATAAAAGTTACCACTAACCCAGGGTTAAGTTAAACGGCTTTTGAACAACCGGCCCCAGTCCTTCATCACAGAGAAAACGAAAAAAACTTAGATTGCTGAAACCTGAAAATATTAAATAGTGAAGAAAAGGTGCCCTTGCCGGGATTCAAACTCGGGTGTTTTGTGTTGCCGTGTCAATGTTTTCCCAATAGACTACGAGCAACGGCTTGAAAACTACACACAAAAATTTCCGCTTTATATTGCATATGACAATAATGATGTGATTCGATGCGAATAGCCTACTTTGTTTATTTTTGGGTATTGAACTGCCTGAAAACATATTTTTATTGTTTTTATAGAACGAGACAGTTATATGATTAGTGACAGTCGTTTTTGAAAGAGCATGAATATTCTACAATCTATAGCCAACTTGTGACAAGTAATGTCAGATCTATAACAGTGTAGAACTTTAAGGAACTTTAAGTATCAGTATTGTTTTTCAATACCACAAGATCGAGTTTAACGTAATAACATTTCTTTTCCAGGTCATTCAGTAATGGCACCTGTAGGAAGATGGCAAAAAGGGAAAGATTTAACATGGTAGAAAATCAAGCTATATTGTTCACACAGGGTTTTAGTCTTAGACAGAATCTTCAATTTGGGTGTCACAAATTTAGGGTTTGGCATACAGTGTATAACTTGATATTGTGACAATTTGTGATGCATAACAGTGAATACCTTTGAATTACATTCAATTGGACATGGCTGCTTCCCTGGCAATTTTTCACTGATGATGAATCACAGATAGAACGCATTTACAAACTTCCAATCTTCCATTTACAATTTACATTATTCTATAATGTTTAAGCATTCTCATTGTTACAAACCTAGTGCCAAGTCGCCAACCCCTGAGAATACTAAACCTGGAGATCAAAATAACAAAGCTGGGAGATGTAGCAAAAAAGTGGGAGATCAATAAAATATCTCATTTCATTATCAAAACTATTAACTGGTGATTTTAGCTGTTATTTCATGGCACAGCATTTCGCAGAAGCAATTTTGATTGATTCATGGCAATCCTATACCACAGTGAAATATTTTCTGTTTATCCAAATCTTTTACTAAAAATTTACATGAAAGTGAACATTTAAAAGTTCATTTCAAACTGAATCACTTTCCTTTCATCTTTGGAAAATCCGGGAGATTCTATATCTTTGTCAGGAGGTCGTGAGAAAAGAAAAAACCGGGTGTCTTCTGGCAAAACCAGGAAAGTTGGCAAGTCTGACCAATTATCCATTAAATGCTTCAAGTTTGACTATGCAATGTGCCCAGACACACCCCTACTTTAGTATTTTACTGTGTCTAATGCCAGAGTATTTTACTCTGTCTAATGCCAGACGATTTTACTCGTCAGTGGCAGGGTACTGCCAGTTAATGGGTTAACAAAACTATCTGCCAGTGTCTCTTGTTAACCCATTAGCTTGCAATGCACCCAGATGCGCCCTACAGTACTTTAGTATTTTACTCTGTCTAAACCAGACTATTTTACTCATCAGTGGTAGTATACCGAACTCGTAACACATACTCAAAATAGACTACGAAAACTCTCACAAAATCAATAATAAAACATATATTTCACTGCTCACACTCACACGTTTCGTTTTACAAGTCTCACTGTTTATATTATCACTATCTGTCAATCAAAAGTCTTATTATGTTTGAGTCACGCGATGTGATGTCACACTTCCGTATACTCCCCTAAAAATTAAATCTACATTTTTACTACTTTAACACTATGTTTTAACTCAACATGAAATGTTTCAAACTTTCAGTTCTAACTGATCAGTCTTTCTCTTCGTTTTCTGCCAACTCACGTATTTTCTTTCTTGCGTCAACTGCTGCTCCCCGTTTCTCCCTCTTCTTTCAACTCCTGGGTCTGCTCCTCATTTCTTTGTTCTGCTTGCGTTGAGCATCGCATCTCGAGTGGACATACTAACTGTAACGGTCTTTCAATAGTGTGTCCTTTGTGTAATAATACCACACCACGTACCACACTATCCTTTCCTTTAACTTGCCGTAGTACCTTTCCTTTCTTCCACTCGCTTCTGTTCTTCTCTTCTCCCACGACTAATAATATCTCTCCAATTTCGGGTGCTCTGGCTTGGTTAACATTGATTCGTTGACTCTCCATTAAACTGTGTATATATTCTCTTTGCCATCGTTTCCACGCGTTATTCTTTGCTTTAACAATTCGTTTCTGCATCTTTGTTAGCTCGTCCTCGTCACTGTCCATGTCGTTGACAAGGTACGTGTTTTCTCCACTTTCACTTTCCACATTGGTAAGAGGACGATTGTTCATATCGATCTCAATGTCCATGATGACATTTTCAAGATTCTCGAATGAAAGGTGCGATCGTCCTAAGCTTTTGTAAAGTGACTTCTTAATTGGCTTACTCTCTTCGCTAACAGCTGTAGTTGCTGTCAAGTTAGGTTGCTCCGGCCACTGTTCTTTCTCTAACAACCAGTTTGGACCGTTGAACCAATTCCCATTTTCCAATCTTTCTACGGTTGCTCCCCTACTCCGAGGTCTGCGAGGTTTCTCTTTGATGGGCAATATTTCCAGACAATGCCAAGCTCACTGGTAATCTCCGCGATCTTCATAACTCTGTTACTGACAAACACTTTCCATGGTTTCCCCGGATTAGTCAGCCAGTAAAGCACTACCATGCTGTCTAACCAGATTACAATGGTCTTGATTGGTTGGTTGTGTAAGGCGTTGCTTAGATTCTTCGCCATGTTGGCAGCATGTGAGCTCCTACGAACTCCAATCTGGGTATTGATGTGTTCCGTTTTGAAATCCTAGATTTAGATGTCAATAGTCCCTTGACTGTTGCCGATGTCTGTTCCACTACTGCTATGGTTACTGCAGAACACGCTAGGTTGCTTGCGTCAGCAAACACATGGAGCTCAATGGCTTTCGTTTCCTTCGAATTTCCGGTTATGCTTCTTGGCACTTTGACATTTTTCAACTGTTTGTTCCACTTGAGCCATTGTTTCTTTAAATCTGGTGAAACCTCCGAATTCCACCCTTTCTTCTCTTCGCAGGCCTCTCTGTAAATGTGTTTTCCTTCAGCCATCGTAGGTGATATTATGCCAAGAGGATCGTACACTTTTCCCAACTGGCTTAAGATGCTTCGCTTTGTAACCGGTTCATTTTCAGGCACTTCCGGTACTTGTATTTCTAAGGTATCTTCTTCTTTGTTCCATACATGACCGAGGATCTTGCTAGGGTTTTGCATGTTCTCATCTTCTAATGTTGAGATGTTCGACTCCCACTTATGAATTGGGAATTTTGCACTCGAGTATAAGTTTTGTTTCTCCTTGAATTTCTCCAGATTATCAATGTCGCCTCCCGTCTGCATGATGTTGTCAACATAGGTGTTTTCTCTAAGGGCAGTCACCGTATTCTCGTACTCTGGTAATTGCTGGTCATAATGGTAGTCTAATGTAGCTCCGAGTAGGAATGGACTGGCTTCAACTCCAAATGGGACTCTGGCAAACCGGAAATGTTCCTCGTTTTCGTTTCGTTCGACGAGAAATCTAAAGGCATCTCTGTCTTCTTCTCTGATTGCTATTTGTAGAAAGGCTTTTTGGATATGACATTCTCGTTCTCACCATAATGTCCCACAACAAAAGTTGAAGGGGTGGCCCGGTGAACATGCAGTAATTTATGCTAGATGACAACGGATGGGGTCTGGAGCTAGCGTCGAAGACCATTCTCACTTTCATTGTTGCAGCATCTTTCCGAACAACTGGCTTGTGCGGCATGTAATACAATCTTTCTCCCGACGGCATCTTTGGGGGTCTCTCAATCATCCCACTAGATATCTGGTCTTCAATAATCTTCTCATACCCTTGCTTCAAATCTTCTTCCTTTGCTTGCCTTTTGTTGACATTGTATAGTCGTCTTCTGCTTTGCTGTTCGTTTGTAGCTGTCAACTTGCTTCCTGGAATCCAAGGTATGCTAACTTGATATCTGCCATCATCTTGTTTTGTTATGCTGTCTCGAAACTCGGTTAACACTTGCAACTGGTCGTTTTCACCACGATCTTCAACCCCAAGTACATCAAGACTGTACAACCGTTCGTAATCATCAACATCTCTCGTGAACATACAGGCATCACTTGAGTAATCCTCACCACCATGAATGACCCATCCAAATGTTGTTTCTTCCACTATGGGATCTCCTGGATTTCCTTTGTATACTTTCTCCGTTCTGATTTTTGTGTAAGTGCCATCACCAAGTATGATATGAATTGGATACTCTCCTTTGTCAGTCTTGTAGAATCTCTTGTCTTGTGTGTGGGTGTATTTCATCTTGACCTCATTCATATCAGGTCTCCTAACAGTGGTAAAATCAGAAAGTTTAGAACCAGTCAGTTCAATTTTTTCATGTGTATTCCCGTCAAGAGAATCTATGGTCGCTTGATAAATTGGCATGGATTGAGTGTTAGTGCCATTCACGGTTACTATCTCACGAGCTTCATGATGTGTTGGATCTAAATTGAGTTTCTTTACTCTCCGGTGTCGAGATATGCCCACAGTGTTTGACCTTTGATGTTGACGGGTATAATTGGTGGAAGTGACTTTTCCTCTGTGAATGTGGTAAATCCAGTAAGCGTTGCTCTGTTTTCTTTGTCGACTTCATTCTTGTCACACAAGCTTGTATGATGTTTCGCATTACACTTCAGGCAACCACGACTTCGACAATGATTCGCCCGATGTCCTGAGCGAGCACAATTAAAGCACAGGTTCTTTTCTTCGGAAAAATATTTTCTTGTTCTAAAAATACAGTGAAGTTTTGCACTTTCACCCAGTGTTCATTGCTTCCAAATACAGTGAATTTTTCTTTGTCATGATGACTTTGTTCGTGTCCTTCTGGACTTATTGATTCTTGGGTGCATCATCCATTTATCCTCTTCTGTAACCATCTCCAGCCTTTCATCGTCTGCTCGTACCAAGTCTGGTTTTACCTGTGGTAGCTTGTTGAGTGTGGTCATAACAAATCCAGAAAGTTTTTCACCTTCACCCAGTGCCGTAATTGCGTCGAAATTCTTGCTTTCTCATGAACCAGTGTTAAAAACATTCTCAAATCTCACCCAGTCTGTGGGGGTTCCATTAAACGGTGTAATTTTTAGCTTCGGTAATTTCGCTGTGGTTGAACGAGCGGTCTTTTCCATTTCTAGTTTCTTCTGTGTCATCAATAATTCTGCCTCATGTCTTTCCTGCCATAAATGTCGCTCGCGCATTTCTTGTTCTTCACGAAGCTCAGTCCGTCGTTGTTCTTCATATCGCAATTGCCTCTCTTTCACTTCTGAGCGTTGTAATTCAGTCTCTCGATCCAAATTCTCTTGTTTTTCCTTTAGTTGCTGAGCTAATTTTTCCTTTTCATTGATCAGCGCTGAATATTTCGACTTTATATATTTTTTCCACTGTCTCACTGAGTGTGGCGTCTTACCGTTGTCGATTTTTAACTCTTCCGTTTGCGAAATAAGCTCGGATAATTGGTGATTATTTTACTCGCCCTTTCGTTTGTCGCCTCGATTTCTCCGTAGTCTTTCGCTTCGATAATTTGCTCGGTTTCTTCCAGAAAATATTGTAACTTCGAAATTTCTTTGTCTATGTTTCCTTCGAGTTCTTGTTCCCCTGTATTCACCCTCTCGCTCGCTTCTTCGTCGCTCATAACGTACTAAACCTGTTGTACAAACACGCAGCCTTCCACTCACTATGGTGGCCAGCGTTACCATATAGCGATATATATGTAGATTCTAGAATATGAAAAAAAAAGAAAAAAATAAATTAAGATTTAAATAAAATAAATTAGAAAATAAACTAAACCGTATAAAAGAAAAGAAATAATGAAAAAAAGAAAAATTGATCAAAGGAAAACAAAATTCAAATATAAGAAAACCGAAAAAAATAACTAAGTGCAAAACAAAAAAGTAAAACAACAAGCAAAACATAATAAAAAACGATTAAGAGAACAACATTGAAAATTTCAAGACATTTGATTTTCAATTTAATTTGATTTTATGATAACAATGGGCCATCGAAACATGTCAATTTCAAATTGAAAATCAATTTCAAATGTTGTGATGGCCCAGCGTTTCCATAGCCCAGGATATCGCTGGTCAGCGGCTGCCTCCTTGTCACATCACATGGAAATTTTTATCAATACATGGAATCAAATGAATCACAGTGCATAGAATACTTTGAATATTCATGAAAATATTTGCAAATGGGAAGGTAAATGAAAATTTGTTGATCGATTTTCCTAACTTTCATTTGTGATGTATATTTGACCGTTTGTGATATGAGAAGGCAAGCAGTTTGAATGATCTTCAAGCAAAAGGTGGAAAGAGGACTCGTACTGATGCCATGTCAGGGCGAAAGAAGAAGGAATCGAGTGCTCATGAGATTATAGTGCAACGGATAGCTTCGAGCCAGACACTAAGCAGACATTTAGGCCTGTGCAACCTAGGAATTCGTCAACTTTGAGTACGAGGAACTGTCATTGGCATTGGCAAACTTAGAGAAAGCAGCATGCGCGCTCCACTTCAACTTCCCAAAGCACGTGTGATGTGTTGGTTACAAACAAAGGACCTTCATGTACAAACATTGCACAAATACCACACCGGAAAGACAAGGTAAGATCCAAACTTTTGAGCCCTCCAACATTTCAAATTTGTTTTCAGTTTTGTTTAATTGTTGTATGAGTCAAATCAACCACGAATTTCTCTAAGCTTCTACTAAGCATCCCGAGGATACGACTTTAGAAAAGAAATGGTCAAATGCACTAGGAGTTAAAGACAGAATCTAGTTCGGCATATTTTGATAATGTAAATAACTGTATTAGGAGTAATATAAAATGATTTTGCAGTTGATTTCAGCAAGTGGTTAGGATGTGTGCCTGCAGTAGGGCTGTATTGTGAGTTTAAGTCCTGGTCGAATGCTTTTCTTAAATTATTTTTAAGTTTGTTCCCAATATTTTTAACTTTCTAAGGTTAGGGTTAGCTGTTGGGCTGGTTAGAGTTAATTGGGGTTGGTACTCATGCCTGCACCCAGTAGAACCAACCACCCTTCCAGAAAAGGAAATAATTATCACCCTATTCTGTTGCTATTGACCACATTGAATCTGCAAGAGTACTTGGTATAATGCCAGTTTAAAATGGCAGACCTCTTCATAAATAGTGAGAGGAATACAGATTTAAAATTAGGCAAGTCTGAAGTTCTTCATCATTTTATCAATTTATAATACATATAGCAGTTATATGTATTATAAATTGATAAAATGATGAAGAACTTCAGACTTGCCTAATTTTAAATCTGTATTCCTCTCACTATTTGTAAGAGGTCTGCCATTTTAAACTGGCATTATACCAAGTATTACTCTTGCAATTCTTTAATGTGGGTCAATAGCAACAGAATAGGGTGATAATTATTTCCTTTTCTGGGAAGGGTGGTTGGTTCTACTGGGTGCAGGCATGGGTACCAACCCCAATTCTAACTCTAACCAGCCCAACAGCTAACCCTAACCTTAGAAAGTTAAAAATATTGGGAACAAACTTAAAAAATAATTTAAGAAAAAGCATTCGGACCAGGACTTAAACCCACAATACAGCCCCTGCAGGCACACATCCTAACCACTTGCTGAAATCAACTGCAAAAAAATCATTTTTATATTACTCCTAATACAGTTATTTACATTATCAAAATATGCCAGACTAGATTCCTGTCTTTAACTCCTAGTGCATTTGACCATTTCTTTTTCTAAAGTCGTATCCTCGGGATGCTTAGGTAGGGGTGCTTAGGGGTTCGTGGTTGATTTGACTCATACACAACAATTAAACAAAACTGAAAACAAATTTGAAATGTTAGGCTCAAAAAGTTTGGATCTTACCTTGTCTTTCCGGTGTGGTATTTGTGCAATGTTTGTACATGAAGGTCCTTTGTTTGTAACCAACACATCACACGTGCTTTGGAGGCAAGTTGAAGTGGGCCGCGCATGCTTTCTTTAAGTTTGCCAATGACAGTTCCTCGTACTCAAAGTTGACGAATTCCCTAGGTTGCACAGGCCTAAATGTCTGCTTAGTGTCTGGCTCGGAAGCTATCCGTTGCACTATAATCTCATGAGGAGCACTCGATCCGCCCTTCTTCTTTCGCCCTGACATGGCATCAGTACGAGTCCTCTTTCCACTCATTTTTGCTTGAAGATCATTCCAAACTGCTTGCCTTCTCATATCACAAACGGTCAAATATACATCACAAAATGAAAGTTAGGAAAATCGATCAACAAATTTTCATTTACCTTCCCGTATTTGCAAATATTTTCATGAATATTCAAAGTATTCTATGCACTGTGATTCATTTTGATTCCATGTATTGATAAAAATTTCCATGTGATGTGACAAGGAGGCAGCCGCTGACCAGCGATATCCTGGGCTATGGAAACGCTGGGCCATCACAACATTTGAAATTGATTTTCAATTTGAAATTGACATGTTTCGATGGCCCATTGTTATCATAGCAAAATCAAAATTAAATTGAAAATCAAATGTCTTGAAATTTTCAATGTTGTTCTCTTAATCGTTTTTTATTATGTTTTGCTTGTTGTTTTACTTTTTTGTTTTGCATTTAGTTATTTTTTTCGGTTTTCTTATATTTGAATTTTTGTTTTCCTTTGATCAATTTTTCTTTTTTTTCATTATTTCTTTTTCTTTTTTATACGGTTTAGTTTATTTTCTAATTTATTTTTATTTAATCTTATTTAATATTTTCTAATTTTTTGCACATATTCGAAATCTACATATATATCGCTATGGTAACGCTGGGCCACCATACCTCACCTTCGCTTCGAATTTCACTTCAATATATGTTGATTAGTCTCGAGTATGTTGTCGTATTTTTCGCTTTAAACGGCCATCCTGGTCACGGCACCACTTGTATACCGAACTCGTAACACATACTCAAAATAGACTACGAAAACTCTCACAAAATCAATAATAAAACATATATTTCACTGCTCACACTCACACGTTTCGTTTTACAAGTCTCACTGCCTATATTATCACTATCTGTCAATCAAAAGTCTTATTATGTTTGAGTCACGCGATGTGATGTCACACTTCCGGTATAGTAGTGTACTGCCAGTTAATGGGTTAAATGACTCTGTTTTTGAGCAAAATCTCAGCAGAAACAATCTAATGGATATAATTGGGTTATAAGATATATTAAAGGACCATTGGGCCTGGCTGGCACTGTAAGATATGTTTTGCCAATTGATTACCTACTGTCTTTTTCATGTGACTGTTTAAATTCCAAAATGGCTGTCCAAAAATGATTACAGATTTTTGCACTGTGATTACAGAAAATTGTACTGTGATTACATAAAATTGCACTGTGATTACAGAAAATTGCACTGTGATTACAGAAAATTGCACTGTGATTACAGAAAATTGCACCGTGATTACATAAAATTGCACTGCTGTTTGGGATTAACTGCACTGGAATCAGCCAATCAAATTTGAGAAACATTTCTATGTATCTTATTTATTTAGTAACCACAAGTTGCTGAGCCAGTTGTATGTGAACCCTTTAATGCCCAATACAATGCTTTTCACATGGCAAGGAACATATTTTCTCGTATAAATGACAAGCACTTTCCTTACTGACGAATGACGAGTAAAACCACTTGGCGTTAGAGTAAAATAACAAAGTAGGGTGCATTCTTTGGTTAAAATTGTGCAATCTTGGACTTGGTTGAGCTTTAAACTTTGTTAGTGGAAATCTTAAAGCAATTTGTCTCATGGTTTAAAATAGGAATATTTTACAGGTATGCCAAAGACAAAGAAACTAAGATCAAACAACAGCAAACGGTAAATTATATAATAATTATTCTATAATTTGATGTTAATTATTACCATATACTTTAATAGGAATTAACATTATTGTATATATTATATTTTTGATAGAATATTTAATAATGCTATTTGAAATATTTTAGATTCTTTATTTTATTCAATTTTTTCCAGTATCTCGAGTTGCGTAGTAAATTATATGACACAATACATTATACCAATGTTCCTCTATGTATTTTTAAGGAATATGTTATTTTTGATAATCGTAACATTTAGTAAAGTGCTGTAATGTCTGTCTATAGACTATAGAAATGCTTTTATTAACTGACTTTAACCCTTAACCATATTGTACCGTTTGTACTTTTATAACCTCTCAAACCGTGTCCTCTAGCACATGTCTCTCTGACACGTGACTACAGTATATCACGTGACTAATATTAATATGTCAACATTTCAAGTGCGAGGAGATTCCCCGATCATGGTTGATATAGTTATGGGTTGAGGGCTGCAATCACATGAGTCGAAAGCTTGTTTGATTGACAGATAACGTCTGACCAATAATAACATTTAGTTAAGGCCATGTTACGCGAGGCAATTTTTGCTGCAACTTGCAACGGAATTTCTGCACAGAGCCATGATGTTAATATGTAGAAATGAATGCACAGAAAAACAGTGAACATGGCCCGCGTTTCACTTCACTGGAATTATTTCATTCATTTCTTTGTAGCCTTCTGCAGGCATGTTTAGCAAAAAATATCGGCAAGGTAAAACGAAATTAATATACCTTTCACCTAACATCGCTCTGTCAGTTCGGAATTGCGTCGCAAGTTGCAGCAAGAATCGCCTTGTGTAACATGGCCTTTACAATAGTATGTCCTTTGGCATTATTTAGGAAAGAAATAAAATTAAACAATTAGAAGAAGAAGCGATGACTGCAGCTCTGTATGTATATAGTAATATACAGTATATATAATTATACAATCTCTATAAGCAATATGATGTACACAACACAGAACGACATGACAATGACAGAACGCGATTTTAATGCACGTCGAGGAACAAAACTGATAGACACGAGTCCATGTTTCTTCACATTGCTGGCAATTTTCTAAAAAAAACATTCATTACAGAATTTACAGTCTCGTTCAAACGCGAAAGTTTAATTTCGTTGACGTCCATAAACACGTGCAAATTTCGTTGTTCATAAGTTGACGCGACTGCAGTTGGTCAATAATTTTCTTCTCAACAAAACATGTAATAGGTTAATGCAAAACTTCAAACTATAAGCCGCAAACTTTTTATAATCTTTGTTGAGGAAACTTTTTCATATTACATGATTTTCAAAAAGTGCATGCATGTATGTGATAATTAGGTTTATTATAATTTCGCAAGGGAATCGCAATAAAAATTAAGGTTGTCCCATTTGGAAGAGACATTCAAAATATTGCAAAACCGATACAGATTTTTTCTGTATCGTTCTTGGTATAATGAATATTCCACTTTATATTATCAAAAATAATTGTGCATTCCGCCATCTTGGATATGCATATCCATGCGTGACATCACAACAGAGTAAACTATTTTGTTAAAAGCTCGAGACCGCGCTCAACCCCCCCCCCCCCCCCCCAACGTTCACGAAACTCCGTATTTCGAATACTAAATATTAAAGCTCGCAAGCCTCTGCGGAGGAGAGTGTGACAACCCTTTATTTATTAGTTTTATAGGTGACACTTCTGTTACTCTAATATTTGCACTGATTTATTTAGTGGATTTGGTACGGTAAAGAAAAAGACAACTGCTTTGACAAAACAGGTAGATTATATTTATATTTAAGCCAAATTCTGTGGGCCTTTTAAATGTATGTTATATAATAAATATACAATATAGTGAATTTCAGAGTACAATACAATTATTTTGAAAGCAGCAATATGGAGTAGTAAATTGGAGTATAGAATAGCAATATTTCAAGCCGTATCACATTTTGAGATCGATTTCCATTTCCGAGGATATTAAAGTTCATATACTGTAGTTTATATTTAAAGCAATTGTAAGGCCCTGTTAGGGCGCTGAATAATCCATAATCCCAGGTAAAATTTGAAAATAATCCATATCCTATCCTATTCTTCTAAACTAAAATATTCCTAAACGTAAATTGTAACAATAATCCGTAATAAGGTTTTTCATGTGCCAATAATCCGTAATCCTACCCCAAAAAAGCCATGTAATCCATAATCCTAAAACCAAAACAGGGCCTCAATTATGTAATTTTTTTAATCAAACCTACGCGATCTTTTATGAATAGGAAATTGCTGAAACTTTAAAACGAGGTCAGACAGAACGGGATTCTGGGAACGTCGAAAGAGTGGAAGGAATGGGCTTTGGCAGGTATTGTATAACAATAATGTCCATTTCCCTCATATTAAAAAGCCTTCGGCTGATACAAAACCTCATCCAATAATTGTTTGTCATGTATATACTAGTTCATAGTCCCTATATAATACAGTGTCTAGAAACGCGGCAAACTTCAAAGTTAATAGCCATGTCCGTGAGTTAATGTTGAGGGTGTACTGAGAGTGCACGTTTTCTTTGTTTTACAAATGTTAATATTCAGCTGCAGGGATTTTATTGGCTGCTTCCTTCATTATGCTGAAAGAACAATGTGTTTACTGAGCGTGAAGGTGCACAAACATGAACAAAAACCTAGAACAAAAGCTTTAGATGCGTTTCCAGATACTGTGTTATGGGGACTATGACTAGTTCAAAGACAAAGGAAACCAGTAACAGATTAAAACAAATATATAGTTGGTTTTTGACATTTTGATTAATGGCTGCAGGCTAACATGCGCTCATGCAGGTGTAGTTAAATTATACAACATCTCTCAGGGTGTTAGGTAGCACTATAGCTGGTACAGCTGTAGCTTTTCAGTTACAGTATTGCAAGTATAGTAGATACTAACCCTTAGGTACTAAGTAAACCTTAACTAACTAACCCTCGGAGCCTTTGTCAATTGGATTTCAAAACCAAAAACACAATAAACTATATAAGTACATTATTATTTTTATACATATGTAAAAGCGGGGTACAAATACATTTGTCTTTGTAAATTTCTCTTTGTAACAACAAAAACTTTACTCACAGTGACTGCGATACTGTATGTAATACAATTATAGTTCAAGGGCCGCAATGATGGACAGCAGTCGCTCAAATGATGGTTTCGTAAAAGAACCGGAAGCAAAGATTCAGGTAATCTACTTTGCATTGAATGATAATGGTGAAACATGGCGAATGTACTGTATTTATGTACCTTAAAATTAACTGCAGTTATGGCCACGAAGACAGCCGTTTTGCGAGAGATATTTCAATCTTTCTCAAACCGGCTGTCCTCGTGGGCAATTTTTGTTTTAATGCTGTGATGAAGTACTACACTAGGAGAATTGCAGGTATACCTGTGATAACTAATTAACATACTTACTATACTGTATGTATACATATAATAGAACAAAACTTAATGATATATGAAAAAATTTGACTATGAAAATGAAGTGTCAGTGAATTAATCAAAGCATAGTAATTGTCTTGAAACTTCCATGGAATACCAGGTTGAGAGGAGTGCATCGAGTGCACCGATTATTAAATGGAGTATGATTCCATGCGTTTTTGAAAAAATTAGTATTTGTATATATTGATATTGAATTTGGCGAAAAGGAGAGGTGCGAAGAAGCTTGGATACTCTACTTAAAGGACACACTTCATCAAGAAGACCGACTCCAACAATGCCTTGAATGATCTTATGGAACGTGATGGCTTCATGCTGTAATCTACGCTGCTCGAGGGAATCCTATCCCAGGCGGTCGATCATAGGAGTGACGTGGCCCATTCTAGAATAGTCACTGCACCTAACAGCTCTTCGTTGAATCATTTCAATCTTGTCTTTGTATGTTCCTCTTAGTGTAAGGATTCGAGACAGAGCAGGCATACTCTAGTCATGGACGGACAAGTCTTATATAAGCTGGAACCAATGGCGTGTATAAATATATATAATGGAAACATGTTTTGTCGTGTTTGCATCACTCAACTGGACAAGTTTGTGAGTTTACCTTCAGATCTTGACATGTTGAAAATCTGAGTCTGAACTTGCAAATTTCCCAGAATGTAACTTGGACCTCACTATCGATGAGAAAGGAATGCTCTTTATTATAAGTCAGCACCTGAAATATATTTGTCCCAACATAATATGACCGAAAGGATGTTATTCTCGAAATCCAAGCGACCGTACCTCCGTGGTCCTTGGAAATTTTTTTTATCAAAGTTGTTCATATCGCTGGATTGATTATACAACAATGCAACGTCGTGGCAACAAGATTGCTGAATGGAGAATTCGACAGGACTGAACAGAACAGAACAGAACAGAACAGAACAGAACAGAACAGAACAGAACAGAACAGAACAGAACAGAACAGAACAGAACAGAACAGAACAGAACAGAACAGAACAGAACAGAACAGAACAGAACAGAACAGAACAGAACAGAACAGAACAGAACACAGAACAGAACACAGAACAGAACACAGAACAGAACACAGAACAGAACACTTCGCTGAGCCCCGCGTTTGAGTATTCACAGTTTATCTTTAGCTCGCGTTTGTTTAAACCGAGGTTGTCACGAGTTCATTCGTCTTGAACAGCTTGATGCTCACTCACGTCGAGAAATGCTCTGGTGAGGTGCTCAAACGTGCGTGCTGCCAAAATCGTTCATCAAGTGGATTGGTGTACTCCAAGCGACCAATGGCTAAATGGAACATTATCAGAGACTCATGCTAAGACGTATGCGTAGCGTATAACTGTTATTACGGTTATGTTCCAGAACCATTTCAATATCTTCTTAGTAAAAAAATATGTATATAATTTTAGAAGAAATCTAATGTTGGTCTCTTTCGTAATCAAATTTTGTTAGGAATTCAATATCATGTAGAGATACAATTTTGTGGAATTCGTTAACTTTAATCACCAGAGATGTTCAAAAAACATATTTTGCTTCAAAAAGACTAGTATTAAAGGGGGTTGTAGGTTTTTATACAATATAGTTTTTAGTTGCTTCATGATGTAAACACGATCAGATTTATAGTTCCGCTGTTATTTTATCATGCTCATAGTAAAGCTACAAAGGCAGTTACGCGAAAGAAGATTAACCAATCAGTAAGTCATTTTGATTGGTCAGTTTTCTCTCCGGTGACTACCCGTGTAGTTTTACTATGAAAGCAACTTGGTATGTTTGTATGTTCCCAGTAATAGTTAATATTTTTTCCCATTTACATTGATTGGCTGATGTGTCCATATTCATGATCCGGCAAGGGCTGGTGGTTACGAGTTGGTTTCATTTCGACACGAGTATCACTACAAAGGAATGCTATTAATTAGCCTTTGTCGCGTCATGCGACCAGGCTTTGCGCTGTTTGCCACCCATAAAATAGGATGAAAACAAGCGAAGGAGTGGTGGTAATAAATAAACAATAGTATTGTGTTTTTACTTCAATCAATTCACTCATTCGCTTAATGCCACCCAGAAATGGCGGACAAGGCCTGGTCGCATGGCGTGAGAAAGGCTAATGATATTCATAACCTAGATAATATGCGAGAGTTTGATGTAAATTAACATGGTGGCTGCTCGTTGGGGAAGGTTGGGGGGTCAAGCAATTCTAATTGGAGGTTTGAAAAGTCAATCGCCGTGATGTATAAAATACAAATTAACAAGTTGCTGCAAGCTATAACCGATGTGCATGTGCATGAAAAGCCTTAAATTCCTTCAAATATTTTTGGTTCCGTTATAGAAATACATCAATTCCAAACTATCGATTTTCCTTGCATTTTATTTTTTTTGATTTTCCAATCAATTTGAATCATAATATTCACCAACTAGATGGTCATATTTGAATAGTAACCCCACTGTTAGCTAAGCTTTCAAATGAATATATATCTTAAAGTTTTACTGTTATATTCCTTTCGAAATTTATATTTGGAAAGAGGAGCCCGTTTTATACAACCTAGCTGTACATAATTTCAAGGCTTCTTTCAAGTAAAGCAAACTAACTCATTCACTGAGTTATTGGTATTTTATAGCAAGTGCAGGCAAATGCACACACTAAAAAGAGAAGTGACGACGAAAACAGAGACGAACACAAGAAAAGGTAATGTGCATGTCTGCATCTTGTTATATATGCAATGTAGAACAATGTACACATTTGTGGGTACACGTCTGTCTTAAAAATTGACGTTTTGAGCAAGTTTCCTTTGTCAGGAATGTAGTCCAGTCGTTTAGATCCTGAAATTACTAAGGCTGTGACAAGCCAGATTAAGGTACTATACATTTCACAATGCTTCCTACGGGAAATAGCAATAACATTTGGCTATTTATGAAGAAGTGACTTATGATTTTGGAAACCGAAGATGCATGCGCTCGGCTTCACCGTTTTTCTATGATCAAACTTCTACCTAACAAGACTTGCCTTGCCAAGTTGGAACAAAGATTTACTGGTTTAACATGGGCTTAAGAGTTTTGTAAAAATGCCCAAAGTTAGGCTGATGAGATCGATGATATATCGAGATTTCTCGATGATATCAACAATCCCATGGTGTCAATTTAACAACGTTGGGAATACAGGAAAATTCAACAAATAAAGCGTGGGTTAACAAATAATATGTTTTAGGAAAAAGAAGAAGAAGCAGAAGGAGAGAACATCAAAAGAGACATCCAAGGAAGAGCAAAGAAAATATAAAAGTAAACCAAGGAGAAAAGGAAATGAGTCAGATAATGACAGTGATACTAGAGATACTTCATCTAGAAACAAATATAAGGAAACAAAGACAAGCAGGAAACGAGATGAATCTAGGAACAGGGAGAGTGAAGACGACAACAGATCTAGGAGGAAAGACAAATATAGAAAGTTACAAAATGAACCTATAAAGCGCAAACGACGACATGATAGTAGTTCATCAAATGATGAGTATCAAAGATCAAAAGAACGGGAAAGTCGTACGAACCGAAGACGAGAGAGACATGATAGTGACTAATGGTTCGAAGTTGCAAAATTATTCAAATAGGCCTAAATAAATGGCAGTGTTAAGGCCATGTAACACGAGGCAATTTTCTCTGCAACCTGCAACACAATATTTTCCGAAAAATATGCGAGTTGCAGTGAGATGTCAGATGAGTGCGACGTGTTTGGCAATCTGCAATGCGATTATATTTTTCGTTTTGAATTAAGGAATTTGAATTCTCCTGATCGCAGCCGCAGGCTAGTCTGTTTCGTGATTGGTTGATTTTCCAAGAAACTGTGATGGAAATGTCGCACTTCAAGTTCAACTTTCACTGTCTACAACTCCACGCAATTTTTCGACGCCAATTGCGAACTTATAATGCATTGTGGTTGAGTATGTACAATTATGCTCAACTCAAAACTTAGCATGACGGCTTTTATTCGCGGCCAATAGTTCTCCCATTTTCTTTTATGCTTTGTTGCGACTTGGGTAATTTAAGTAAGGAAACCATCAGCGAAGTGAAACGGTGACCTTTTGTCCACAATTTCAACTTGCGTTGCAGCAAAGATTGCCTCGTGTAAAATGGTCTTAAATCCCGGTAACGCGTGTTTATACCTGTTGCCTCCCAAAATGCCTGGTTACCTTTCTTCCTATATACAGTACTTTCTTTATCATAAATGTGAGTTATTCGAAAATATGAATTCGATGACAACACGCGTTAGCTAATTCTATATATATGTATATGAAATAAAGATACGAAACACCCACATAATAGAACCGCTGTCTATTTTCATTCAGTGCAAAATATGCCGCGATTCTTAAACGGAACGATTTCAGTACGTGTAGCGGACAGTACGCATTTCAAATGAATGCGACCTTTTATTTAAGACCATCTTACATATTATTACTGTACATATTATTCTTTACTCTATTTGATATGCTATCTTTCTTATTAGTTTACAAGGAAAATACAAAATATAATATAATACATTTCCGTGTTCACGTCCCACACTAGACAAGTCTGTCTTTTTAAAGTCAATACAATTGCGGTGCCCCTGCCAAGTTTGGCACCGCTTTATATTCTGCCTGTGAGTTTGTCCGTTAGTTTGTTCGCATGCATCAATACGTTTCCTTAATCGCCTAGTAAAAATTCCTTGCACTTGCTCGGAATTTATTCATTATTTTAAAATTATTAATCTTGTACTCTCAGGACCGACTGTTTGCTAGGCTTTATCTCTGGTTTTATGCGTCAAACAAGGACAAAAATACCACTGTTCGAATCAGCGTGAAAAGTTGTATTTACGGATGGAAAATTTATTTCAAAGTTGATTTCTATTCTAGCGATTTATGGCCTTTGAAAGACAAGCTACTCAAAATAATCCTTTCACTTTTTCCGAATTCCTTTTTTCGAGGAAAGTTTTCTTTCCAATTAATCTCGGACTCTCACTATTGACTGTTTGCTGCGCCTTATCTCTGGTTTTATGCGCCCAATAAGGACAAAAATACCACCGTTCGATTCAGTGTAAGAAATTCTACTTAGGGATGGCAAATGTATGACTAAACAACAGTATTCTAGTGATTTATGGCCTTAAAACTCAGGCGAAATTGTATTGTTGACAAATCGCTCAAAATTATTAAACTAATTAAAAATGCAGTACGTTTGATCCTTGATAACTTTGGTGTCGTTGGTTTTCTCTTTATCGGCCGTATACCAGTGGATTCGTCTCACTTTTCTCTTCATTTTGATAGTAGTTTGAACCCAAAATGTTTTATTTTGAGGGTTTTAAAGTGCAGTTTTAATAAGCAAAATTGTATTGTTGACAAATCGCTCAAAAATATTACACTAATTAAAAATGCAGTCCGTTTGATCATTGATAACTTCGGAATCGTCTCACTTTTCTCTTCATTTTGATAGTATTTTGAGCCCGAAATATTTTATTTTGAAGGTTTTAAAGCGCAGTTTTAATCCTAACGCACGCACCAACTTGCGGCCGACAGGAGAAATGTTAGCGTACTAAATATAACTTTACATCAGGGCCCTGTTTACATGTAGGCTAGCCTGCGTGGCACGCGGTTTTTTTACGGGAAGCGAAAATTAGGGAGGCAAAGGAACCTTTACAGGGCACTACAAACCAGACACATCAGTACTAAAATGCGGTCGAAGACTTAAAGTCACGTTCTAAAAATATACTGATCCCAACCTTAAGCCCAGTCATAATTTTGGAATTATCAAACGTCTTTTCCCGTTTGAAATTCGTAGCGGGGATGTTGACAGTTTAGTGATTTTCGTAATAAGGCATGAGGAATGTAGCGTACTATTTTACTGACGCTTGTTCATTTTTCTTTGCAGCCATTAGGCAATTTGCATTATTCCAAAGCATCATGGGAAAAATGGTAACCTTCGGGCACCTTCCACTTGCAAGGGAAATGGCCGCGGCGAAGCGAGCATTTTGCTTGCGAGAAATATTGCTTCTCTTATATACCTTTTACGTGGCGTTTGGTAATTTTAAAACGAGAAATAGCTTCTTAATACTATGAAGTTTGTTTCCTACAAAGCAGAGCGAAATCGGAGCAAAAATGAAGGAGAAAATTCATACAGAACGATACAAGGCGCGGGGAATCGGCTCACAAAAGCCTTCGGAGAGGAAGGTACTTCCCAATGTTTCAAGGTGAGTACGCTTGGTAAACAACAATTTGCTCACCATTTTAGCCGACAACTATTGTTGTGTTGTTGATCGACCTCTATCACTTATTTACACAGCGATCGAGTGTTTTGCAAGGATTTTTTTGCTTGTTGAAACCGATAATTTTAAGTCATAATGTTTGCCGATCGTTCGATCAGCATGGCACCCAAAGGCAATGTTTTTAAAGATACTTTAAATTGCTTTGGCGGGAAACAAAAGCAACCCAAACCGGTTTTCTTCGCTTCGGCTCTGTTACTCTGTGAAATACACCAAAAAGAAAGAATTTTGCCTCTGCTGTCGTTTGTTTTTTGCTTCCTTTGTTGTGGTCGGCTCATTTCCTTTTAAAGTAAACAAGTAGGTTTAGTATAAGTTGTAAATATATTAAATTTTTAGCTATAACTTAGGTGAAACTGATTAAAATTACATAGTTGCTCGAGGTAAACTTAATTTACAATATTAATTTTAGTCTATTTTTCAAATTTAAAATTTCATAGCTTTATACTTAGTGTAATTTTTATCTATTTTAGTTAGTTTTAAAATTAAATAAATATATTAAAAATACTCAGGCAGGTCCTAGTAATTAAATTTGTAAATACTTTTAAAAATATAAAATTGTGTAAATTTTGTTATGGATAATGAGCCAGGAACGTCAATGGAGGCAACCTCCGTCGCAGGGTAATTGCCACCCGCTGCGAAATAGCCTGAAAACAGACCTACGTTTCGCCCGCCCTAAAATTCACGGGTCAAGGAATGGCGAAACGTAGGTCTGATGAAAATGTTGTCAAAAGTGCATGTAAGTCGACCGCCAGGCGGTCGACACAGCTGATTGGCTAATTCACAGGGAAATGGGTTCTGATTGGTTGGTCGCTAACATGAAAGGTTTAGAATTAGTTTGGAAAGGTCAGCAATTTTCAGCAAGAAGGTCAAGTTGACAAATATTATGCTACGAGTTTATGAATCAAAATTTGAATATAAATCTACATAACAATAGCTGTTGCGTGTGGACATGTCGAAGGACGAGTTGTTTAAGAAGGCATTGGATTTAACTGTAGCACAATTTAACTACCGTTCGTTAAAAACCGAACAAGAAACGTGTATTAAAAAGCTTGTGGTGGATCGTGAGGATGTATTTGCTGTGTTGCCAACTGGCTACGGAAAGAGTCTAATTTATCAGATATTACCATTAGTGTTCACCGAAATGGATGTGCTTGAATACGGCCAGTGTAACGATACTCACACTGTTATTGTTGTAAGTCCTCTGGAGTACATTCGGGTGCAACAAGTAGAAAATTTAAAACGTCTCGGACTTCGGGCTGTGTCGCTGGATGCTTCGTTTAGTACAACAGAAGGGGTATCCGCACAAGTTATATATGGCAGCGCTGAACAACGTTCTTGTTTGATTTCACTGATCGTATTGTTGTTTTGGCGTGAGGGCTTAGACCAGTTGGAGAAAAAATTTGCCGTCTTTTCAGACCATGGGCAATTGATGACGACGGAGACGTTCCGACTTGAGAGGAAAGTGAGTCATTCTTTTTTACTGCTTCACATATTTCCATAAATGTATTATACATACTTGTAACTTTCCGCGCACATTTCTTGCACACGGATCTGCGGTTGAACTTATCTTTTTGAAGTTTTATGCCGATATGTGACAAAAGAACACTCAATGTAACTGTATCTACATTTAACCCTTTTATTAGAGCGACAATTTCTTTATTAGTAGTGCCAGTGAATAGCGGAACACTTGTGTGTTTATTGCCGAGAATTTTAAAATTGCCAAAACAAAAGGCACACTCGGCCGACATATTCGATATTGTTTACAAAAAACTATTCTAAACTTCTATTTTTAGGTGTTAAATGTGTCAATCTCATTGTTAATTATTACAAAATGTAAAGTGGGCGGAATGCACTTTTGACAACATTTTCATCAGACCTACGTTTCGCCATTCCTTGACCCGTGAATTTTAGGGCGGGCGAAACGTAGGTCTGTTTTCAGGCTAGCTGCGAAATTACCCTGCTATCGGCTGGTCACGTGTCTCCCAGAATCTGGGAGATAACAAAAAAAATAAATTAGGGTAGGGTGGCTGAGTAGTAGTATTAATATATGCGTTTATGCCTGATAAGTTTTTGCGACTTGCGAGGAGTGAGAAATAATTTGAGTTAGCCATGGCGGTCAAATATTACTGTAAACACGGAAATAAATACCGCAAGAAGTATGACAGTCATTGCAAGCCATATCAAATTACATATCAAGTTACAACAAGGAAACGTGTGCTTCAGTCTCAAAGCTCATTTACCGGAATGACTTCCAAGGAAACACCGAAAAAAGCGTATCGAGCTTCAAATTCTTCGATAGATTCGTCTTCTTGTCGACTTTGCAGAGCTGTTGGCGACACAAGTCGCCGCAAGAATATATTCAAGCCTTCAAATCGAGCTTTACTCAAGATTGCCGAACAAATTTGCGGGCATCCCATTGTTTACGAGGCGAATTTGCCGCATCTCATATGTAGACCATGCGAGCGCAGGCTTAATAATACTGTGGATTTTCAAAAGGTAATTGTGGAAACCGAGCAGTCATTTCGCAAAGCGAGTCAAGTCAAACCCGGTTCAAACGCTGTGTCGATGTTTCACCATCTATTTCCCAACCGCCAAGATCTCGCCAAGCTACATCTGCGGCGCCTTCAGCGAGGCCTTCAGCCAGAACTTCGTTGTCGCTCGATTCTTGTCAAGAATCCAGTCAGAATATAGAAGTGAGTACGCACTATTTGTCTGTTTATTTGGGACAATAATATATATTTTATTGTGATTTGTATTAAAACACTATAGCAAGTTTTAAATCGAACTATTATTATCGAGTTATACATGCGACTTCGCGCAAACAATGCTAAATTGTTGACAGAATAATTTGCATGCAAGAATATGTAAATTTTATTACAGTCAAAATGGCTACAATATTTACGTTGATGTATACAGCTAAATGAATTAAACGAAATTTAGCGCTTGCCTTTGACCTTTCAGCTTTGGCCTTTTAGCTTTGTCAGGGACAACCTTAATTCATTTAGCTGTATACATCAGAAATTATGCAAAATGACCCCATACAAGGACCCAAATTAATCAAAGGACCATTGCTTCTATTAAATTCAACCTAAAATATAGACTTCTATGTTTGTGTGTTAAACTATGTTGTCTTATATCTGTCCTAGAATGTAAATCCTTTACAATGTGATCAGAGTTTAAAACAACAACTCAACATGCTGCTGAGAGAGGCCAACAAAGAATTGGTGAATATTGCCAGAAGAGATGAGCCATCTGTGTTGAGAGATAGAACCTATGGTGGTTTGTCCCAGGAGACTTGGATGGTCGAAATTGTAAACGAACTCTCAACTAGATGTCCCACCGTTGCAGAAATCCTATCAAGCTTGCTTGATTGCCCCATGTTGAACCCTGGAAAGAAGCTACCACCAATTTGCTTGATTTATAGTGTTATCATGTTTATGAGATGTCATGAACTGAGCAGGGTACAAAGGATTAATACTGTTCTCCTGACTGAAGGAAAAGCATCAAGCAATGTAAGTAGTAGATTAACTGGTATAAAGTATAAAAGTGATATAAATATTTTTATTGCAAGGGTCTTCCATGGTTTGAGGGTAACACTATTTGGCAATAGATACCTGTTGCCAGATGGCACTTTCTTTATTTTCACATTATCTGATGCCAGATTTCTTCACTTGCCTGACAATTTTACTTGTCGTAGGGAGCACCCAACCCCTAGAAACTATTGGTGAAGGGGCACATAATGATAACAATGGCATTTGCTTCAAGTGAGGAACTTCTATACTGTGGAGCAAGGGATGGGAGAGTCAGATTGGTGCCGGTATTATGCAAGGATCAAACAAAATATGTTCATGTGGAAAACTTAATTGATTTTGAAATACTTGTTTGACCCTCAGTATAAAGCTAAATGAATTAAGGTTGTCCTCGACAAAGCTAAAAGGCCAAAGCTGAAAGGTCAAAGGCAAGTGCAAAAAGTATGATTTCATTCAAACTTTTAACTATTAGCTGAATATCTTCCATATATTTCAATTAAATGGATACTTTAGACACAGCTACATTAAAACTTGTCCTTCCTACCATAATTTTCGCGCTTGGCTTTGACATTTCAGCTAGCTTTGGCCTTTTAGCTATGTAGAAGACAACTAGTTATTCATTCAGCTGTATAATTGTGCTAACATGTACAATAATTAATAAAAACAACAAAAGTTACTAATATTTATTTATTTATAGTTGTTTGAGCGACTTAACAAGTATGGGTTCTGTCTGAGTATTTCTAAAAAGTATGTGGTCCTTGATGACATTGGCAAACACTTTTTGGATCATGCTGTGGAATTGGTGAAGTCTGGAAGGAAGTTTGTCTTTGTTGTCGACAACATAGATTGGGAGGAGAGGGTGCATGATATGCGGGAAGTCCACCAAAATAAGAGCGTGCATGCAGTTGCAACCAGCATGGTGTTCACCAGAGTTTCAAGTAACCACCTACCTGATGACGGCCCTCAGAAAGATATAAGGACTTGCAACTTTCGTGAACTTGTTAGCATAAAGGAGGAAGAATTGAAGGAGATTCAAAATCGGTACAGAATATTGGTAGCAAGAATCCTAATCAAGAAGTTTCCAGAGTTTGCATGCCTTAAATCCTACCTACCTGAGGAACTTCTCCTAAATCACGAGAATTCTGCTACAGCATCTTGTAAATCAGAAATTATAACCATGCCAGTATTAATGAAGGATGAGAAGAAATACAGCGATTGTGTCGATGTGTTGGATCAGTTGGAAGAATGGACACAAGACATATACAAGACAAGTGGTATGTGCAAAGATCAGCCAGACCAACCCTCTGTTTCCCCACCCTTGCTAGAAGTTCCAACACGGCCAGATCAACCTAGATCCCATATCCCACCTGCAACATCAGATTTTGATCCACTTCAAGGAGTAAAGATTCCTTGTTTTGGTGATGAATTAACAAGAGTGAGGTTTGCTGGTGCACGTGATCTCCGTTCTGGTTGTCATACGGCGAAGCAGCGTCTTGACCATCTGTATCCGTATCGTATTGTTGGATGGCATACGAAGAGGAGTTTTTTAAAGGTAAGCTTAAATTTTTCATCTGTTAGCATCTAGCCAGAATGTTGGAAATGCCAATAATTGATTTTTATTGGGCTGTTCTATCGTGTTTTTAACTGCTGTCTAAATCTTTTTCCTAATCTGAGGTGGATCTTTATGTTTTCTTATGGTACAGGTGTATGTACCACAGAATACCACAAAAATTTACATGTTCCATATCTTTTGTCAAATATATATAATGTGGCTTCTTAATATTTTTTAGTATAGTTTATCGATATATTTTTTCTTCCTGGGGTTTTTTGGGCTAGATTTCATAGGCTTCAATATTTTTTTTTAATTGAACATTCTGTGGAACAAACTCTAATGTACCACAGAATACCAGTACGGAGATAAATAAGCAACGGTTTATCAAATTGTACCAGGATTTGGTGTGTCATGTTGTGTGATAATACTGTACTGATATTGCTAACTTAATTTAGTGAAAGGTAAACACTAAAATCATTACAGCATACCAGTGGTGTAACCAAAGTATACCAGGTTTATCAATAATTTTGAACAGTTTTTCAATGGTAAAATTGACCAATTAGTGAGAAACTCAATAAACTCAATAAACTCAAAAGTTGTGATCAACATAAATTATACTGGTTTGCAAACTTATTTTTAAACTTTCGAATTTTACAGGCATGCGGGAAAAAAAGTATCAAAAACATATTTTAAAGAATTTTTATGAAATATTCATTTTTTGTTTTTTATATGTCAATTAAAACTAAAACTAATATATATTCACAAAAATAAAGTACACAGTATGTTTCCTCCAAATTTTATAAGATCAATAAATAAGACTGGTACAGTATGCTGTGGTACCGTGGTATTCTGTGGTACATACACCTGTAGTAAGTTAAAAACATTTGCTTAATGACAAATTTTAATTCTGGGATACATTTCATCATTGGCACTTAACCCATTGAGCGGCAATGTGCCCAACTTTATCATTTTACTTTGTCTAATGCCAGACGACTTTATTCGACAAGGGGATAGTCCTGCAGCTTCATGGGTTAAGCTAGGCTATAAACAATTACAATGCATTTATAAGAACAACAAGCTAGTCTAATTAGGCCTGGCCATTTTTAACAAAAAACGGATGGCAATAAATTGTTTTAACTATTCATTATTAACTAATCATTATTTCCTCTCTCAAGAAATGCAATGCACAACCAGGCATAGGTCAATGCATTTCCTTGCCCTCCCCCCAGGATAGTATGCGAGGCTTGCTCGCACCGAAGGTGTGAGCTGATTGCCGCAGGCACGACTTAGCTGGTCTGGGGTCTGGGGGCATGCCCCACTTCTTAAAATATCTCGGCTTCTGAAAACAAAGTTTTAATAGTGAAATTTGTAATAAATTGCACGCTAAACATTTGAACACAACGTAAGTTTAAGTATGTTCGCCAACAAATTTTGTATTTAAGCAGTATCATACTAATAACTAAGATATACTGTACGTGGGCGCTGGCTTTGTGGCAATAGGCCATTTTTTCCTTCAGTTGTGGGGCAGAGGAAGGGGCCCAGTGGGGCAAATGCCCCACCAGTCCATGGTATTAAAACATGCCTTGGCATAGGTTGTTGCAAAGTACTGCATAGTGCCATAGGCTGATATTCAAGAGCAACATTTTTATATTTTGTCAAATTTATTCCTTTTGACTATTTTGTGACTATTTTGTGTGTTACTACCATACTTGAGTTGTTAAAGTTGTTGAAAGATTTCATTGTCACACTGTTATTCGTGTGAAAGAAATGTGTAGGAAATATGTTGTCAGTGTAATGTTACTATCCCATTAACTTGTACATTACGGTATTCCATGCCTTTGTAAATTTTATTCTTCAAGGGGAGATATTGAAACTAAACATTACATTTAGAAGTCTTCCATTGATGAGTTAAACTGTCTGGTAGTAGCCAGAGTATGGTAGTTTAATACCAACATGTAGCATATCAGTGTTATATTGGTGTGAAGTTAATTGGAAATTTGAAATTTTTTTATAGTCGGTCTTTAAACGGCTGTACAAAAATTCCGGAAGAGAAAATGGTACGTTGCGATACTTCCGAGAAGTGCTCAACAGAAGAAACGTGACGGTTGATGTGAAGCACTACGAATACTGCGAGCAGCTCTTCATGAGTGTTGGTCACTGTTACTTGGTTGAAGCTCTGCTCGAGTTTTTTAAGATGGAAGATGTCAACAAGTCTCCAAAAGAAAATAATCCTTTTCTCTTCAATGACGGAAATGATGAAGAAAAAAAGGACCAAGTACTAGCAATGTTGGACAAGTTTGTCACACAGTACGTCTACCCAACATCAGACGAAGACAGCATGGAATCCGCAGATGATGACAGCACAGATGGTGTCTTCAACTATGCCCTCAACCTACTGAAGTCCTTTATGATCCTTCTGGATTGCAAGGATGCTGTGGCATCTGGAAATGGGGAGCATTTAGCACTAATCCAGAAACAGATGTTGTTTTAGGTTATAAGGCCATGTTACAAGTCACCGAATATATTATAATAATTAAATAAATAGCTATATATTATAATAATTAAGTAAGTAATTAATATCATTATACGTAAATGTTCTGTAGTTCTAGGGTTCTGTAGTTCTGTAGTTCTAGGGTTCTGTAGTTCTAGGGTTCTGTAGTTCTAGGGTTCTGTAGTTCTAGGGTTCTGTGGTTCTAGGGTTCTGTGGTTCTGTAGTTCTAGGGTTCTGTAGTTCTAGGGTTCTGTAGTTCTAGGGTTCTGTAGTTCTAGGGTTCTGTAGTTCTAGGGTTCTGTAGTTCTACGGTTCTGTAGTTCTAGGGTTCTGTAGTTCTATGGTTATGTAGTTCTAAGGTTCTGTGGTTCTACGGTTCTGTTCTAGGGTTCTGTAGTTCTAGGGTTCTGTAGTTCTACGGTTCTGTGGTTCTGTAGTTCTAGGGTTCTGTAGTTCTAGGGTTCTGTAGTTCTAGGGTTCTGTAGTTCTAGGGTTCTGTAGTTCTAGGGTTCTGTAGTTCTACGGTTCTGTAGTTCTAGGGTTCTGTAGTTCTAGGGTTCTGTAGTTCTACGGTTCTGTGGTTCTGTAGTTCTAGGGTTCTGTAGTTCTAGGGTTCTGTAGTTCTAGGGTTCTGTGGTTCTGTAGTTCTGGGGTTCTGAAGTTCTAGGGTTCTGTAGTTCTAGGGTTCTGTAGTTCTACGGTTCTGTAGTTCTAGGGTTCTGTAGTTCTAGGGTTCTGTAGTTCTAGGGTTCTGTAGTTCTAGGGTTCTGTAGTTCTAGGGTTCTGTAGTTCTGTAGTTCTAGGGTTCTGTAGTTCTAGGGTTCTGTAGTTCTAGGGTTCTGTAGTTCTAGGGTTCTGTAGTTCTAGGGTTCTGTAGTTCTAGGGTTCTGTAGTTCTACGGTTCTGTAGTTCTGTAGTTCTAGGGTTCTGTAGTTCTAGGGTTCTGTAGTTCTACGGTTCTGTGGTTCTGTAGTTCTAGGGTTCTGTAGTTCTACGGTTCTGTGGTTCTAGAGTTCTGTAGTTCTAGAGTTCTGTAGTTCTAGGGTTCTGTAGTTCTAGGGTTCTGTAGTTCTACGGTTCTGTAGTTCTAGGGTTCTGTAGTTCTAGGGTTCTGTAGTTCTAGGGTTCTGTAGTTCTAGGGTTCTAGGGTTCTGTAGTTCTAGGGTTCTGTAGTTCTAGGGTTCTGTAGTTCTAGGGTTCTGTAGTTCTAGGGTTCTGTAGTTCTACGGTTCTGTAGTTCTAGGGTTCTGTAGTTCTAGGGTTCTGTAGTTCTACGGTTCTGTGGTTCTGTAGTTCTAGGGTTCTGTAGTTCTAGGGTTCTGTAGTTCTAGGGTTCTGTGGTTCTGTAGTTCTGGGGTTCTGAAGTTCTAGGGTTCTGTAGTTCTAGGGTTCTGTAGTTCTACGGTTCTGTAGTTCTAGGGTTCTGTAGTTCTAGGGTTCTGTAGTTCTAGGGTTCTGTAGTTCTAGGGTTCTGTAGTTCTAGGGTTCTGTAGTTCTAGGGTTCTGTAGTTCTAGGGTTCTGTGGTTCTGTGGTTCTAGAGTTCTGTAGTTCTAGAGTTCTGTAGTTCTAGGGTTCTGTAGTTCTAGGGTTCTGTAGTTCTAGGGTTCTGTAGTTCTAGGGTTCTGTAGTTCTAGGGTTCTGTAGTTCTAGGGTTCTGTAGTTCTAGGGTTCTGTAGTTCTAGGGTTCTGTAGTTCTGTAGTTCTAGGGTTCTGTAGTTCTAGGGTTCTGTAGTTCTAGGGTTCTGTAGTTCTAGGGTTCTGTAGTTCTAGGGTTCTGTAGTTCTAGGGTTCTGTAGTTCTAGGTTCTGTAGTTCTTGTGTTCTGTAGTTCTTTTGTTCTGTAGTTCTAGTGTTCTAGGGTTCTGTAGTTCTAGGGTTCTGTAGTTCTAGAGTTCTGTAGTTCTAGGGTTCTGTAGTTCTAGGGTTCTGTAGTTCTAGGGTTCTGTAGTTCTAGGGTTCTGTAGTTCTAGGTTCTGTAGTTCTAGGGTTCTGTAGTTCTAGGGTTCTAGGGTTCTGTAGTTCTAGGGTTCTGTAGTTCTAGGGTTCTGTAGTTCTAGGGTTCTGTAGTTCTAGGGTTCTGTAGTTCTAGGGTTCTGTAGTTCTAGGGTTCTGTAGTTCTAGGGTTCTGTGGTTCTAGGGTTCTGTAGTTCTAGGGTTCTGTGGTTCTAGGGTTCTGTAGTTCTGTAGTTCTAGGGTTCTGTAGTTCTAGGGTTCTGTAGTTCTAGGGTTCTGTAGTTCTAGGGTTCTGTAGTTCTAGGGTTCTGTAGTTCTAGGGTTCTGTAGTTCTAGGGTTCTAGGGTTCTGTAGTTCTAGGGTTCTGTAGTTCTAGGGTTCTGTGGTTCTAGGGTTCTGTAGTTCTGTAGTTCTAGGGTTCTGTGGTTCTAGGGTTCTGTAGTTCTTGGGTTCTGTAGTTCTTAATAACTAATAGTTAATAACTAATCATTTGCCTTCTATGAAAATGAACCACTTAAGATGGCGACACCATGCAATATTGTGACTTGGTCAAGTTATGCTGATTAGGCTCAACATGTCTTGAGACTTTTAGAAAGAATTTGCAAAGCAAATGCATATATGGCTAACTATTTGCTCTAAAACTCGTGAGTCATGATTTGATGTCACTATATGGATTAGCCTGCGTGGCCGGCCCTCGTTGGAGGAAAAGAAGAACAGGGAGGGCCGGCCACGCAGGCTATATATGGATAGACATTTCGTTTACTGTAAAAATTATTAACAATGAGGAAAATGAACAAAATTAATGAAAAAGAACATTCTTGTCATTTCCCCGACTATACCAAGGCTTGTGCCTCCTGTTCACTAATTTTTATATGAAACGAAATCTTGATTATAGAGGACTAAAATTATTCGATTTTAGAGAATGATAAGTAGTTTTCTCTTTCAATTCTTGTGAAAGTATTGAAGTACATTTAACCCAATTTCCATATAAACTTGGACGGGTTGCAAAATTGGTGTCATGGCATGATACGATACATACTAGCTATTCCACCCAATATAAAAGCCTGAAACCTCCCTTCAACCTAACATAGCAATACTACAAAATATAGTGGGGAGGGGGGGGGGGGCATGTACCGTGTGTAGTGAAATTGGCTCCTCTTAAAGATTATGTATATGCACTGCATCGTATACTGCACCTGTTTCGGATATATATTATACCAGAATGCGGTACACTAGAAGCGTACGTATACGCTGAATCATAGAATTGATTGCTATAGCAAGTGACCGCGCAAGGCGTGCCAAGTGCACAAGAACACACACACGTGCAGAAAAACGAAACGTCATACAAATCAAACAATTTAATCATAAAAGTATTACAAGTATTCTTTAGCTTAAACATTGACGATGTTGTATATAAACTACATTATATCAGTAGTAATATATATAATAGTCGAATATGAATAATACCGAGTTCTTAATAAAACTCTCGTATAATAAGTCTCGTACATAGTAACAATATATAACACAACGAAATGTCATTAAGAAATAGAAGTAAGTAGTACTTGTGGATATTTTAACGTCGACGTGCCCTTTGGTTCCCAGTTGGTTTATCCATGCATGACAAAGCATCGGTAAGATTTTTCAGCTCTCTTTTCTGTTTAGGGTTTTCTGGAAAATAATATCTTAATAAGATATAGTCACTCATTATTTGTAGTTAGAACACAACAATTAGTTTGAATCAACTATATTAATCAAATTTATGCAAAATAGAAAGCGTCCTTCCAAGATTGTTCAGTTTAAACTTCATTAAGAATAAATTAGCTTTCATAGTCTGTTGCTGGAAAGCGACTAATCTTCTGTTTTTTAAAGCACGCCAAGAGATGCGATCGCATCTTAGACTGTTCAAACGTAACATGTTCAGGTCTGTGTCCATTGGCTAACTCGTATGCCCATGCAATTGCAAATAGTCCACAATCCACGGAGCTAGTCTGATGTTGGGTAGGGACAATCTTGACGTCTAGATCACCATTGTTTGCAAAGGTCTGATATATCGTGGAAAGCTGGGATTTCGTATCAGGGCTTAGATTGCTATAAATACTGTCGAACACTTCAACAACACTTTTTATTGTCGTGGATAGTATCCAGTGGTTGGTGCGGACATGATGTATGTGGATGGATTTTGCTTTGGGTTGAATTGGACTAAACGCGTTCGTTTGTGATAGTAACGGATTTTGAAATCCACAGATCGAAGGAAACTCTTCAACAAGAAGTTTTGGGCAGCATTTATATGTTTATCATTAAGCATTTCTTCTGATGAAAGAATATGCTTATCATGGTCATTCAAGTTTAAGAGACGCATCCACGACTCTATAATCATGAAAAAGACACATGCGAAGATTTTAGTTATATGTTGGTATGTTAATTGCTACGTATATTTTACAACAGTTATCCAAAAGTTATATCCAAAACAGTTACTATCACAAAAGTTAAATTGGCCTACAAATATCTAAATTGAATGCATGATCTACATATTACCTGGATCGTCGATTTTTCCATCGTCGACTGGCGGCAATGTTGTGTCCTTTAAGTCATCAGCAGGTTCATCTGGGACCGTAATAATTTGATTGACGTTACCAATATCATCCGTTTCCTCCGATAACACTGTAGTTTCTATACAATAGATTAATTAAAAAATTCCAATGGTAATGTACATTTGTATTAAGGCCAAGAAAAAAAAAGTTATGTTTCTGGTCAGCGCGCGCGTCATTTTTAACTGTGCGCGTCAACGTGTTTTTTTTTTGCAAATACGGTCCATCAATATCCTTGCAAAATGAAGTACTCTTAAATAAAATCGCTGACCAGTTTATTCTATTAAACCTGCAAATTTGGTGACAGTTTAGTATTAAAAGCATAAAAAATAACCCATTTCTCCAAAAAGCATGTCCTTATTAACTCTTAAGAAAAAAAGAGGAAATAAAAAAAGCCGCGTCGCCACGTCAATTCTGCACAAACCCACTGACCAGAAACATAATTTTTTATGGCCTAATGCTGTTTGAAAATAGATAAGAACAACGGAAAACCCCACAAACAACTACAACACTGTATAGTATGAATGAAAACGTTTATTACTTAATACATAGCGTTCTACCTAATTGCCGTGGAACCTTTGGTTGATGTTCATCAGAAGTTGCAATTTCGGGATTATTCCGTTTCCGTGAATTTCGACTGACAGCTAAATGAAAAATAATACAATCATAAGTCCTTAATATTAACACCAAAGCATACATACATGTATTTTTTATTAACATACAGTAGCCATGAAAACTGACGTGAATTAAGTAATTTATGATCAGAAACTTTCAACCAAATACGAATGCTGACAATTCCGGTTTACATGCAACTTGCAAAACCAATATAAATATATATATGTATAATACCAGGACACCCCCTCCCAATGCTTGTTCCTTATACTGTTCCAATGCTTGTTCCTTATACTGTTCCATTAGTATATTTTGACCCCAAAATGACGATGGTTATAACGGTAATAATGTCGTTCTTTCAGCTGAAGCGGACGTTATTTCCAGCGTGCTGCGGTATAATTGCCTCGTGATGTGATTATCATTTTGGATATGGGTTTTTCAACCGTGACAATACGTGATAATGCGTGGACATGTATTAGATTGTTGTCTTATATAGAGAACATATTTTTGATAGGTGTACTTTATCAGAATTGTTTAGGCCATTGTGAGCATATAAACTCACTTTTGCAATGTTACTTTATTCTGGGTGAAAAATCAGTAACCCAACATTTTTTGCTCAAATAGTCCCGATATAAAAGGCTGTAGAAGAAATTTGATATACAGATTTATACCTTGGACAAGTTTTTCCTTTATCGTTGGGTTAAACACATTAAAGGGTATGCTTATACATTTCTTTTTGACTTTCTGGTCATCATCCTGCAAAAAATAGGCGGTGCCGTTTCCTTCTCCCCCCACTTTTACTGCAGCTTTTGATAATATACTATTGCGGAATGTGGAATACACTGCTTCGTCGCCCTCTTCCTCTCCACGGTACGATAATAATGTTTCAGCGCTATCCCTTGGCTTCTTCTCTGTTGCGATCTTTCTAATCTGAAAGAGCAACGAAGAACACTTGCAGACAATATCCGTTTTATAAGGCGTAGCCTATGTAATAATAGCAAGGCAAGGCAAAGACAAGGGATAGAACAAATTAGGAGATAATACAAAGTTAAACTATAAAACTGTCACTTTTGCAATATATATAGCAATTTAATTAGTCCTTTACTGTCGTTCCAATTGAAGTGTTCCTCAAATATTCACTCGATACATTACCTGATGCAGACCAATTAATTTGTTCAAGTTTCTCGAGATATTCATGAATGATGAAAACAACCGAATCCGAATTACGAATTTGAGTTTTGAATATTGTTTACTTCCTGCTATGCAGGATCAGTTCCTCATTGGTCAGTTGATTCGTACTCAAATCACATACGGATTGTGATTGGTCAACTTTCACAGGAAGTGTATGAATATCTCGAGGAACTTGAACAAATGAATTGGTCAGCGCGAGGTAATGTATCGAATCAATATTTGAGGAACACTTCAATTGGAACGACAGTAATTGAATAATAAGATTTATTTACTAAGAATTTATTGATAATGCTCAGTCACCATGGATGAAAATTATAAAATTCGGCAAGCTAAGAGGTTTTTTTGAGGAGTTCACACAAATTTTATGCGACAAAAGTCTAGAAAACATGTTCTTACTTCATCAGCCGTGAGGCACTGCGCTTTCCCTATCAGCCACTGACCAAATGTATTTAAGATCTTCGTTGCCTGGTCGATCGATAATTCTTCTGCTTGAGACTCGTTCGTCTTTATTTTTGTTATAAGTTGTTTTTTCGTCGGTCGTGGATTGAGGACCTGTCAATTAAAATGCTGACACTTATGAATACTACTTGGTCTAACGCCTGTAGTCTTAACGCTAAAGTATAGTTTCATCGTTTTTTAAAATCCCAACTGAAGGACAACACCAATATGTTTTAACCATGGTGTTTGTGTTTGGTCAACGAGTTCAAATAGACTTTTGTATGCTAAAAATATCAACTGCTAAACCAAAAAATGCAGATTGACTCTTCATGCCCGCCTCTATTGTAATTCTAACTGGTATAGTGGTATTCACGTACGTTACCATTAAAAATATTTCTCTTTGTTCAGAGAAATAATTAACCAATTTTTGGGCAATTTCCATCGTTTCTACTGATATTTCCAGTGGTACTATGTCACTATTTGAGTTTATTAATTCACCATCCAATTCGACTTCGTGACCAACAAAGTGTTCTACAACGTTGAGAAGCACGTGCAAAACACCAGACAGTCTAAAACGGACAAAGTTACTCGTTAAAATCGCTAAACATGGCTCCATGTACGACGTTTTTGATTAATATAGATTGTTTGGGTATTTATAATGTAGAATAAACGAAAAAATTCCGAAAGTTAAATTTTCAAAACCCAGGGGTGTCTTGTCAAACAGATCAAAAATGGCTTGCGCACGAAATTTGAATGCTTAAAAGTTATTTTGAGTTAGTGGGTGGAAAATTTGTTGGGTGTTGCATTGCTGTTCAAAATTTCAGAAAATTTGCTTATAAAGTGTAAGCCCTTCAAAACGTCGCGCAAACTTTCATTTTTAAAAAAAATCAGCTTTTGCATGCTTAATTTACGCCTTTACCTAATTTGCATATTGCTATTTCGCTTTTGCTCCCAAGAGACAAGAGATTTTAATGATATTAAAGTCATGCATTTTGTGCGCTTTTTATTGTCCAATTCCTTATTTACCTCCGAGACCTCCCTTCTTTTCGCGGGTTATTTATATTAGGAAGTGTCGAATTTTTTAGAATACTACATGATATTATATATTTTTATGCATAGGCCAAAAAATCATCGTTTACCTATTCAGATTTCTTCTATCTTTTGAAAGATTTGAACTTGAGATCGTTTCCTGCTCCCATTGTTTATTCATTTGGTCTGTGATTTCATTTGAGTATTTTATGTAGGCTCCTTTTGCTTCGGATGAGTAAATATACTCTCGGCCTTCTCTATGCATTTCGAAAATTGTATCGTATATAGCTGTAAAAAATAAATTGAATGTTTGTCAACGTTTAACATACAAATGATGACACGCTTCATGCTAGCAATTGAAACTAATCATGCATGTTCCATAAATATATGTGAGTGCATTAAATGTAGTCTTTGAAGAAAAGAAAAGTAAATGAATATCCGGAAGAAGGCAAGAAATCAAATTTCGGATTTTCGCATAACTCCTTAATACATTCATTCGTTTTTCGTACGCACGTGCATGCACGGAAAAGTTTAAATCAGAGGAGGAATCGTGGTCTTCCCGCAATGCATTGCGCCTCATTAGTATTCACAATTGCGATTTTCGAGGAACGTTTGGCAAAAAATTGTTGAAATATATTGCCATTTTTGGCTCTGAAGATCTCGTTTTTTCGAAGGTATGTTTTTACGATTGTTTTGTTTAGTTATCTAATTAAAGTATTTCTGACTTGTTTCGTATATTTATAGGATTTTAGTTATACTAATCACGCATTGTATTTATGCATGTTCCGGGTCAGTGGACACGCCACAAAAGTGGCTTTGAAATATGCCAGGAGCAAATTGTACTTTTTAATGAGGAAACTGAAAAAAATCACATCAGCCAATTCAGGAATGTTTACTCTTTCTATTGATACTTTAAAACATGAATTTGCTCCTCAAAACCGATGAGTAATCGCGGTTTGAAGATGGGGTATTTTTGCGATATTCTAACCCCGATGGCGGGAATAGACAGCGTGGGAATAATTATGGCGCGACGAAAATTACTGTATGAATATAAACTATTATGCTAAATATTGCTGCTTGTTTTGAGTTCAATGTTACCTTTAAGTTAGGTATGGTTATATATGACTGTATTTTTCCATTTTATTATAGAGTTCAAGTATTTTGGAATTTGGAGTAAAACGGAATCTAATAATGACGATGTTGTCATGTAATTATAATGCATGTTTTAAACTTTATCAATATTTCATCAGTTTCATATTAACTTTTTCAAATTGTACCATAAGTGTAGATTATGAACTATCATCTTAGTTTATACGATTGACATATTAACAGGGAAAATTTAGGGTTTAAGTTTATTGTAAATACTCATAAGTTAATTAATTAACATGTAAATATTGAAATTCTAGAAGTATAAATAATTTTATGACTCTAGACAATATTTTATACAGACTTTAATTCAGCGTCGGCCACAGACATATAGAACAAATTGAGGGTTGCTTCGCGTGTGCCTAAAAGATATAAACAAAATCTCGACGTTTCGAGCTAAAGCCCTTCGTCAGGAGAACGTCAGAGATTTTGTTTATATCTTTTGGGCACACACGAAGCAACTCCCAATTTGTTCAATATTTTATACAGTATGATTAGGTTGGGGTAAGCCCATTAAAAGCACTATTTCCTGCTTTTCTAACCATATAGCAACATTTAAAAAAATAATATGCTTTTTCTTTAATTTCAGGTGATTTTTTTGAAAAAGAATAAATGATTTTCAATATGAATTTGACTGTGTCTGTATTCTGCTTATAACCAATAACTTATGTTATGCCAGAAGTGCACCAGAACTGTATCTGGTTGGACTGAGTTATATATTTAACCATTTATGGTTATGTCTCAGTTAATTTGCCTGATGTCGTATCAGGCAGGCATATACTTTAAATCACAGGGTCAGATAAAAAAATGAGGGTACCAGCCAGAACTGAATTCCAATGCACCTCATCATATACCATTAGATCACTATATATATTATCATTCTACAGTATTTGTGAAGTGACAAAAATAGCACATGGGTAGAATTACCTAAGCTCAGACAGTAAAATCATCTAATATCTAGTCCTATAACTCTGAAGTCCCTATCAACCAATGATAGTGTTTTTAATTATTCTTTAGTATAGTAGTATTATATTTTAGTACTTTAGGCAGTGTTTTAGTTGTAAGTTTCTTTGGCTTGCATTTATAACTTCCAGATGAAGGTGTCCTTCAAAGTTCTGGTTGTATTTTTAGTTACAGTAGTTTGATCCTATAATCCCTCAAGTATATTGTTTATCACTGCATACACTGGAGCCACACATTAAATAATTTTCATTGACCAAGCTTTATTAGCAATTTATTGTCACTGTTATAATTATTGCTTGGATCATCTCTGTCCCATGGTAAAGTAATGCTTTTTCCATATAAGCATATATTCTCTTTAAACTATCAGGAGAAATTGATTGTATTTCATTTCTGATCAGAGCTCTATTAAGTTGGGGATTTTGTGTACCCCACAATAACCAATAACAGTTACCACCAACAACCTTATCACCATCTTCTGTCGACTCTTGGTGAGTTCGAAAATCTACCAAGCAGACAGGATTCATATGTTGATAGTAGCAATTACATGGAATTCAGTGGTGGGAGTACAGCATCCAGCTCTTCAATCACTGTGTCAGGATCTTGAGTGTTCAAGTCGATGGCAAAATATCAAATTCCCACAATATCAGGTTTTGGACTGGATACTTGGGTATCATCAAAGTCAAAGAACTACAAGATGTAATAATAATAAATCAGTTTTAAATATAACAAAGCTTCTACAGAGTGAGTTATAGTGCATACAAAATTAATTTCTATAGAGTCATGATTCTCCAGCTTAATCAGGATTTGAAGTCGTAAATATTAATACATCTTTTACAGATGCATTGTCAGAAGTCAATGACTCACTATCATAGGAAATTTGTTATCTTTTAAACAATATAGACCGGCTTTATATAATAGATTACAGTTCAGGTTTCTACAAAGTCCTCTCGAATATCTATAATTTCAATATAACCTAGTAATTTGGAGTAAAAAACTCACCTTAAAAACACAACTAGAATGCATCTCTATCAATGCTGGGCTTTTGCATTCGGCAAACATCTCGTGCTTCCAAAACTGAAGCTTTATTGCCACGAATAGAGCGAAAATGCGCCATTTTTCTATAACAATGTTACGGAAGAGAGATTCAGAGAGATGTGTTTACAGCGAAAGGCAACCGAACAATGAGCGAGACGCGCCGGCGAATTGATAATATGTATCAATGTGTCCAAAACCGCAATGCATTGTGGTATACTGACGATACCTCCTCTGAGTTTAAATAATCAAATGAATAAATGTACATAATTGAGTGTTCCGTCAGTTGACGATTTTTAAGTAGTTTTACGTTTATTTTATTTACAAACAAGCATAAAATATGTCGCTAGAAAAGTCAAATTATTGCAAAAAATTCAAGTACAAAATCGTTAATTAAATATTCGTCAAATTAATATTTTGTAAATTGCGTGCATGAAATGTACAGTTTTGGAAGCGCTATTAGTGCAATTTCATATTGGCAAGGGGGTGAAAATTTCTATATAAGCAAGACAATATGAACACACGTAAATATATTATAAAACACATGCACGCAAGCGAAACGTCTCAGTATATAAAGTGGGATAATATAAACAGGCCCTATGACCTAGTAGACCGAGTATAAAATAAGAACTGACAAATACAAAAGCGGAAGTGGGGAAAATTCTGCAGTTGTAAACAAATTATACAGTTACCGGTGAAGTCTCGAGTCTGATATAGACCAAGAATGTCACAGTAATTTTCCACTTCTTCTTCATGTTTTAAGTGCGGTTTGATGGAGCACATCAAAATGCGATCAAGGAAACCATCTTTAGTTTTCGCCAATGGCTTAAAGAGTTGTAAAAATGGTTCTGGCTGTGTGAACCCACCGAGTGCCAACGCGTTCTCTGAAAGAACTTCCTGCATTCCCTCTTGGTGGTGTTGTCTTTGCTTACAGTTGCGTTCCCCGCGGTTGTCAAAGTCCACTCTGCAATACCATCGTATAACCGACAGAACAGTTGTCTTTCTCCTGAACCTTCGTGTTGTTTCTTAAAATGAGCTCATAGAATGAGCTCATTTCCGAGTGGGCCAGCAAAGCCCTTCCTTGTGCGCCACAAGATGTTGGAATAGTCCTTTCCGTGTGAAATCGTTCACAACCACTGACTGTGCTAGCGGATCTGTAAGATTTCGTACGGGTTTTTCTACGGCCAGTTCGAATGCTTGAGACTTTCCCGCCCCCGGTTCACTTAGGCATACTGTGAACAAATTACATGGTTCGGCGTAAGTTGGCCGGATACTCAATTTGGTTTTTGGTCCCATCAACGTTGATACAACCGACATCGCTGCGATCAGTACAAACTCGGGTTTGGTGTTTACCGAATAAGCCATCGCCTCCACCCATTCCACCACATGTTTGGGAAACGCCGACAAAGGAAAATCCTTGCTACGCGCTTGTTTCATAATTTCAGTTAACTGTTCATCAGGTATCGAGTTAAAAAATAAGGATGTGTTTTTTGAATTCATCGTTCTAGCGGTCAAAAGAAAATTCAAATACTTTATGCCATGGATAATGGATTCACTACGTATTGAACAGAGATAGAACTGCATATACAAATTAAGAGAAATATCAAAGCATCGCATCAGAAATCTATCTCGTGACTCGTGAATGACTTTGAGATTTAGATTGTAATGCTTATTAGACATTGGCCGTTTTTATGCTTAAGACGAATTATCCGTCTGGACGAACTTAGGCGAAGATTTTTAGTTCGTCGTTAAGTGCGTCTGTAGTATAAAGACGGGCACAAGACGTATTATACGTCTGCACGAACTTCGTCAGTAAGTTCGTCACATGAGACGAACTTACTGAGTTAATTCGTCTTGATGGATAATTCGTCTGCAGCATAAAGACGGGCAAGGACGCACTAGTCAAGAAATACGGGACCGTGCTACAGATAGACAGCGGTTTCCACGAAAGAATACAAATTGTGATACTCAAAATGGCGGAAGGTGAAAGAAACACTTCAAACACTGTGAAAAAGCATGCTAAAAGATCTCGTGCATGGACAGAAACTGAACTTAAATATTTCCGACGCTTTTTGGGGGGTGCCAAATTTTATGGTAGTATTTTGGATTACCCTCCACCCCAGTACACATACTTTATGACCGGTCCCTTAAATACGTAGAACTACGGATGCATTACAGGGACGACGAAGGACGTTTGTCACAATGTCAAATGAAAGTGATGTAAAAGACGCTGTTCTTGCCGCCACACCGGTACAAAATGCGGGGGACTTCAACCAGATTATGCCTGCGAGTTGATGATGTCCTAACTCCTGTTGGAAAATCTCGTGCCAGTCGTATAGGCTATCCAGCTTTTTCAAATTTAATAGATTGAACTCGTTAACAGTAATTCTAGTAATTTTGCATCTCTCGTACTCATGTCCGTATAAAATTTTCGCACTTAGGCAGACATCGCCGCTCGCATAAAACGTACGAAATTTGTTTTAAAACAATCACTCAAGTTTGTAAAACATGCAAGTTTCTACTGTCAAACATGTCAATGTCACGGTCAAAACCTATAAAACATTGCGCATTATAATTAGAATGTTTGATTCGCCCAACTTGACGTTTCAAACGTAAACAAACCACTGAAACAAACGCGTTTTAAACAAAACGTTTTGAGTGCCAAACAAAAAGTTTTGAGTGAACGGCAAACTCTGCCGAAAGAAACGTTTTGAAACTTGTTATAAATGAATGCTTCACAGTAGCTCGCAAATGCTATTAGTTCTGACGTAAACGCGAGCCATGTTGTCAGGGGCGTTGTCACTATCTTGCCAAAGCCTTTAGTTTTATAGATTTTGTCAGAACATTATTAAATAGCACTGATATCATTTTTACGTAAGCGAAATCCTAAGAATAGTCGGGCATTTTCATAACCTTATATGGAATAATTGTTTTGTTTTTTGAAAGTTTGAATAAAACGCTTTGACAACATAGTGACCGGCAACGCCTGATAACATACGTCGCAGACGTCAAAACTATGTTCAAACGTCTAAATATTACGATAAAACTCAGTATAGTATAGGCGTATATAAATCACGGTATATAAATCACAGACAAATTCATCAATTTCTATCGCATTCGTACGAACGTTACAGAGCAAATGCGAGTATCAAAGTTTCATAAACAGCCAGTTTCCCAATTAATACAACAAGCTGCTTTTAAGTAGCCTTTGCCAAAAGAAACCGCGTGTTTTTTCATTGAAAAATATTTTATTTTCTCATTTCACTTTTTGCTTTATCTCGTCAGAGATGATTGATTCTACCAGTTTCATTGACAAAATAAGTGCAATGTGCCAGAGTAACAACTTCGCCAAACACATTGAAAATTCAATTTCGTATGTACAGTTACTACAGTACGTTGATCAAGCTTAGAAACGAGCTTCACAGGATAGTGTACCAGCATCAAAGGCAAATAGCTGAGAATGATGATATTAAAATTATGTCGACGTTTGACTGTTTATATAACTCACTGAAGAAAATATTAATAATGAATACAATGAATAATGAAAAATTCCCACGTGAATAGCCAGGTTTACGAGAAGTTGATACTTCGCCGATTTTTCCAACATGGAAAAACAAAAGGTGTTATCCGAAAATATTAAGTACTTTATCGTCCACATTATCCATGCGTTCAGCAAATCTTAGCAAATCTTACCAAAATTAAAGCAAACAAAATATAGTAGCGTGGCCTTTAAAAATTCTTCCGCGGCGTTTTATGGCCACTCAATACATTATCGTATCATTTCACTATAAAGTTACACAGTGATAAAAAGTATCAAAATAAAACAATAGTAATTGAACACTTACCTTTTATATTAATTTATAGGATCGACCAACTTACTGTATAAACATTCAGACAACGCAAGGAAAACTACAGGCACCCAATAACCCTGGGACCGAGGATGTACTATATATAGCAGAATTTATAATGAGCTTCCGGTAGGGTGTGTATAACCTCGTTCTCGGGTAGCAGCTAGGCGGCAACACAGTGGAAAAGACCATAGTTAAAAAGACGGAGTGAGGAGTACCGGATCTATTATCAAGTAGTTCTTTATGATAGGCAATCATTTCTTATCAGACTCGTCTTTTCAACTTTATAGGGCGACGGAGTCTGTCGCGAAAAGTGTTCCTGAAAGCTTAACATTCGTTTTCTACCAGACTGCGTCTTTTCCACCTTCATATTCCCCATAAAGTGGAAAACGCAGAGTCTGATAAAAATCGATTGCCGATAGTAAAGGAAGACTTTTGATTGGGTTCGTACTCCGTCTGTTCCTCATGCCATATTGCCATCAAATGAACAGTTGTCGCGGTAACTGAATATGGTTTGCGTTGCGCCACAAACACACTCGTCGGCGGTTCCTCGCATAAAATACAAAAAACTTTCACGAAAAATCATTCTTATGTAACTGTTATTCGAAGCTTCGCCAAAATGACGACATATTGTAGATTTAATCTTTTGTTCAATTTGATTATCCTATCAATATTTGGATGTATGTCAACTTTTAGTTATGAAATCAATGAATACGCCGTAAAATGTATCAAATCTTCGACAGAAGCTGCGGATTTGAAGTACGACGCTGAGCATCACATAGACCCGCCTGAAATTTTGTACAATCTGTTCCCTAGTGTTGACGAATCGTGGAAAAATGATCCGAATTCATATTGCGTTCTTCCATACATTATTTTTGATCCTTTATGTCAGTTTAATGCCTTGATGAGAGGGAAGATAATTTGCCCTAAATGTAAAATTGAGGATATGCTTGGTTATCTAGTTAATACAAAAAATTGGAAAAATGGACGATTGCAACGACTTCATCCTCGTATCATATTTGATATTTCATCGCCAGTGATGCTCGTAAATAAACAATACTCCTGTAATCTTGGTCACCATGACATAAATGGAGTAGATGTAGACATTCTACAGCAAATCAAGACTTCTGCTGTCCCATTTACACTTAGCCACAAGTCGGGATTCACAAATAGACTAATTGACTATTTGGAAGAGTTAATCGACACAGGTCTAAGTGCGAATCAGATTTGTACCATCGTGCAACGCTGTTACAAGAAAACGTATTATGAACGGCCTCGACGTTATTATCATGATCTCAATGTTGCGAAACAAATCGGGTTGGACTTGAACGATGAGGGGATGCTCAATTTTCCAACATTTGAGCAAATGGATATACCGTGCCCTGGAAATAAACTGATCACAGGTGCTATAATTTCAAGGTTTAAACACGATGAAATCTTCTATCGACAGTATTTTTCAAAACTTTCTGCAAAGTGGATAAGTTGCGATCACACGTTTAAAGCTACTTCGAATATTGGCTATTTGCGAAAAAGTGATAATAAATGGGTAAAATTATTCCATAGCTTATTTTGCGTTCTAAATGAAAAAGGCACGGTAATTCAGTGGAGGTTTACTAAAACAGAAAGTGTTTCTGAACTAGAAAATGTATTTCGGCAACTTTCTGAACGATTCAAAAGGCAAAACACTGTGTTAGAAGGATCTTTCTCGATAACTGCTGTAAGTGGACACAGTTTTTAAGCAAATACTTTCCCAATGTTCCCATCAAATTAGACCTTTTTCATGCTGTTCAAAGAGCAGTTCGTAAAATACCAAAACGTTCGAAATATTCATCCGTCATGGCCAAAGAATACGGGTTAGTTTTCCGTCAACCTGGAGACATTGGACAAAAAAGAACTTTACCATCGCCCTCCAGAGGTTATTTTAAAGAATCTTGAAAAGTTTTGTCTGAAATGGCAACACATAAAAACCAAATGGGAACTAATGTTTTAACAAAAGAAATACTAAAGGAAATAGAAAACATCAAGTATCACATTCGTAGAGGGTGTTTATCTGATATACCAACGGGATGTGGGACTAACAGAAATGAGAGACTTCATAGAGAACTGAACAAAATCATAACCACCAATCGCATAGGACTACCCTTGCTGTATACAAAGATGTTTAGAATACTATACCAATTAGCTGAAAATAGCGAGAAAGATTTACCATCATTGCATGAAATAAAGACGCAGACATTGAGAGAGGAATCAACGAACACTGTATTGGAGAACGAATTGGAACACTTCGAGTTGAGCAACGCCTGGAATACTTTGACGCTGACGATGAATTTGAAAAACGCGAAAAGTAAAAGGCCTTGATGATTTTTCAAGGGAAGAAATTGACAAAATGTTGAACGGCATAACTGCAATACAGAATAGTATTGAAGAAAATTGGCCCATGTCGGAACATGACTACATGGAAAGATTGGACAAGGAACTTTGGGATTTATTAAATTACTTAAAGCAAGGGTTGTCATTGTGGAGGTCATCGGAGTCCATCGGGAAAATAGTCGGGAGGCGAAAAAGCACTTATCGAAAAACTATAGTGACAGAAACGAAAAGTCAATTCATGTTTACAACCAAGTCTTTACAAGATAGTTCTGAAGAAACTGTTCAAGACGAAATAAATACAGTTGCAACCCAGTGGGGTTTAGATATTGTTAGAATTATGGGTGATGGCGACTGTTTCTTTTCCTCCGTTGCTTTTCAACTTTTGCAGTTGATTACCACGTTTGACTTGCAGCCCCAAGTGAGAGAACATTTGACATATTTAGGAATCAACCCTGAACGTTCACTGTCGGAAATTAGTCAAATTTTACGACAACATATAGTTGCAGAGTGGACTGGTCCGTTTATGGACGAATACCAACCATTCGTCGACGATGATGTGAACTTTTAGAACAAGCAAACAACTTTCTAATTTCTGGCGTATTTGCGTCTAATGTTGAGATCTGATGCCACTTGGCTTGGCCAACGTCCTGCAACTTCCTTTGCTTATTCTGTCCACTCGAAATCTAGTTCCTTTCATGGAGATATATCCGCGCTCGTCTGTTGGAAATGGCGAGGCAATATTGCTTGCGTACAACCATGCAGGACCAGGTCATTATGACGCACTAGTTCAGAGAACCGAACCACACCAAAACGATAACGCTGACGTCAAAGAGAGCCAGCTTAATGAAGCAAACGTCGCAATCGGCCAAAAATAGAGGTGCCGTTGCGGAATAAATAAAAATCGGGGAAATGGTAAAACGCTTACAAAAGCCGGTGCAAATGCATACCATTGTACGGACGTTGCTCGGATAAATGTAAGTGCAAAGGTCAATGTGGAAACAGTCGTAGTTGCAGAAAAATAGGCGAACAACCGAGGGGAAAGCGTATGTCGACAAAACGAAAGAGACAAACATTGGAATCGTCACCATTAAAGACGTCTCGCATTTTTTATGAGCAACGAACAAAATTAACAATTGACGAATCTTTCAATCGTCTGGAATTTATACTACTCGTTGTAATTTGTGCGGCACTTAAAGAAAAGGGGCAGAAGAATACCGATGATGACGAAAAAGAAATTTGGAAAACGTATAATAACTTAATCGAACTAATCTTAGAACATGACTTTTTATCTGTTCTTCCAATATTTAAAAAAACTTTAGAAAAAGTAATGAAAAGCATAGGGAAATTGAAGTAATTTCAATACGTTAAAAACTGTTTTACAACACGGCTTCTTATCTTTTCCTCCAATATTACCAAAAGACTATCGAACATAGCACAATATATAATTACTAATGTTTACATTCAATTTGGTTACATTTAAATTACACTTCATATTGTTAATATAGACACTTATTACATATGATTATATATGGACCAAACAGAGATCAGATCGAAAGCGTGGACATTCTTTGGCGTGACAATGAAAACATTTGAGGTTTAGGTGAAGGAAAATATATGAATGTTTTAGGATTCTTCATTTGTATCTTGTTTTTACTTTAATATTTTTGTTGTCCACGGATTCCCAATTGAAACATTAAAAGTATTGAAAAATAAAAATATATGAAATGTCTTAAATAGTATGTTAAAAAATAGCTCAAAAGCGGTATTACAGTGCCAAAGGTCTCCGGCCGAGATTAAAAACTCTTTTAGACTATATTGCTTTACATAAAAGCATGCGCGCGTGTGCATTTTGGAAAAGCATCATTGAGCGAGTCTTTTAAAGTCATAGAAACCTATAACTATAGAACCATAGAACTATAAAACCCTAGAACTACAGAACCCTAGAACCACAGAACCCTAGAACTACAGAACTACAGAACCCTAGAACTACAGAACCCTAGAACCACAGAACCCTAGAACTACAGAACCCTAGAACTACAGAACTACAGAACCCTAGAACTACAGAACCCTAGAACTACAGAACTACAGAACCCTAGAACTACAGAACCCTAGAACTACAGAACTACAGAACCCTAGAACTACAGAACCCTAGAACCACAGAACCCTAGAACCACAGAACCGTAGAACTACAGAACCCTAGAACTACAGAACTCTAGAACCACAGAACCGTAGAACTACAGAACCCTAGAACTCCAGAACTACAGAACCACAGAACCCTAGAACTACAGAACCTAGAACTATAGAACCATAGAACTACAGAACCCTAGAACTACAGAACCCTAGAACCACAGAACCCTAGAACTACAGAACCCTAGAACTACAGAACCCTAGAACTACAGAACCCTAGAACTACAGAACTACAGAACCCTAGAACTACAGAACCCTAGAACTACAGAACCCTAGAACTACAGAACCCTAGAACTACAGAACCCTAGAACTACAGAACCCTAGAACTACAGAACCCTAGAACTACAGAACCTAGAACTACAGAACCCTAGAACTACAGAACCCTAGAACTACAGAACTCTAGAACTACAGAACTCTAGAACTACAGAACCCTAGAACTACAGAACCACAGAACCCTAGAACTACAGAACCCTAGAACTACAGAACCCTAGAACTACAGAACCCTAGAACTACAGAACCCTAGAACTACAGAACCCTAGAACTACAGAACCCTAGAACCACAGAACCCTAGAACTACAGAACCCTAGAACTACAGAACTACAGAACCCTAGAACTACAGAACCCTAGAACTACAGAACTACAGAACCCTAGAACTACAGAACCCTAGAACCCTAGAACTACAGAACCCTAGAACCCTTGAACTACAGAACTCTAGAACTACAGAACCCTAGAACTACAGAACCCTAGAACTACAGAACCACAGAACCCTAGAACTACAGAACCCTAGAACTACAGAACCCTAGAACTACAGAACCCTAGAACTACAGAACCCTAGAACCACAGAACCGTAGAACTACAGAACCCTAGAACTACAGAACCCTAGAACCCTAGAACTACAGAACCCTAGAACTACAGAACCCTAGAACTACAGAACCCTAGAACTACAGAACCCTAGAACCACAGAACCCTAGAACTACAGAACCCTAGAACTACAGAACCCTAGAACCACAGAACCGTAGAACTACAGAACCCTAGAACTACAGAACCACAGAACCCTAGAACCACAGAACCCTAGAACTACAGAACCCTAGAACTACAGAACCCTAGAACTACAGAACCCTAGAACTACAGAACCCTAGAACTACAGAACCCTAGAACTACAGAACCCTAGAACTACAGAACCCTAGAACTACAGAACCCTAGAACTACAGAACCCTAGAACTACAGAACCCTAGAACTACAGAACCCTAGAACTACAGAACCCTAGAACTACAGAACCCTAGAACTACAGAACCCTAGAACTACAGAACCCTAGAACTACAGAACCACAGAACCCTAGAACTACAGAACCCTAGAACTACAGAACCCTAGAACTACAGAACCCTAGAACTACAGAACCGTAGAACTACAGAACCCTAGAACTACAGAACCAAAGAACTACAGAACCCTAGAACTACAGAACCCTAGAACTACAGAACCCTAGAACTACAGAACCCTAGAACTACAGAACCGTAGAACTACAGAACCCTAGAACTACAGAACCCTAGAACTACAGAACCGTAGAACTACAGAACCCTAGAACTACAGAACCACAGAACCACAGAACCCTAGAACTACAGAACCCTAGAACTACAGAACCCTAGAACCACAGAACCATAGAACTACAGAACCGTAGAACTACAGAACCCCAGAACTACAGAACCGTAGAACCACAGAACCCTAGAACTACAGAACCCTAGAACTACAGAACCCTAGAACTACAGAACCGTAGAACTACAGAACCCTAGAACTACAGAACCCTAGAACTACAGAACCCTAGAACTACAGAACCGAAGAACTACAGAACCCTAGAACTACAGAACCCTAGAACTACAGAACCCTAGAACTACAGAACTCTAGAACCACAGAACCGTAGAACTACAGAACCCTAGAACTACAGAACCACAGAACCCTAGAACTACAGAACCCTAGAACTACAGAACCCTAGAACTACAGAACCCTAGAACTACAGAACCCTAGAACTACAGAACCCTAGAACTACAGAACCCTAGAACTACAGAACCCTAGAACTACAGAACCCTAGAACTACAGAACCCTAGAACTACAGAACTCTAGAACCACAGAACCGTAGAACTACAGAACCCTAGAACTACAGAACCACAGAACCCTAGAACTACAGAACCCTAGAACTACAGAACCCTAGAACTACAGAACCCTAGAACTACAGAACCCTAGAACAACAGAACCTAGAACTACAGAACCCTAGAACTACAGAACCCTAGAACTACAGAACCCTAGAACTACAGAACCCTAGAACTACAGAACCCTAGAACTACAGAACCCTAGAACTACAGAACCCTAGAACTACAGAACCCTAGAACTACAGAACCGTAGAACTACAGAACCCTAGAACTACAGAACCCTAGAACTACAGAACCCTAGAACTACAGAACTAGAACCACAGAACCTTAGAACTACAGAACCCTAGAACTACAGAACCCTAGAACTACAGAACCCTAGAACTACAGAACCCTAGAACTACAGAACCCTAGAACTACAGAACCCTAGAACTACAGAACCCTAGAACTACAGAACCCTAGAACTACAGAACCCTAGAACTACAGAACCCTAGAACTACAGAACCTAGAACTACAGAACCCTAGAACTACAGAACCCCAGAACTACAGAACCCTAGAACTACAGAACACTAGAACAGAACTACAGAACCCTAGAACTACAGAACCAGAACTACAGAACCCTAGAACTACAGAACCCTAGAACTACAGAACCCTAGAACTACAGAACCCTAGAACTACAGAACCCTAGAACTACAGAACCCTAGAACTACAGAACCCTAGAACTACAGAACCCTAGAACTACAGAACCCTAGAACTACAGAACTGTAGAACCACAGAACCCTAGAACTACAGAAACTGTAGAACTACAGAACCCTAGAACTACAGAACCACAGAACCCTAGAACTACAGAACCCTAGAACTACAGAACCCTAGAACTACAGAACTCTAGAACCACAGAACCCTAGAACTACAGAACCCTAGAACTACAGAACCACAGAACGACAGAACAACAGAACCCTAGAACTACAGAACCCTAGAACTACAGAACCCTAGAACTACAGAACCCTAGAACTACAGAACTCAGAACTACAGAACCCTAGAACTACAGAACCCTAGAACTACAGAACCAGAACTACAGAACCCTAGAACTACAGAACACAGAACCCTAGAACTACAGAACCCTAGAACTACAGAACCCTAGAACTACAGAACCCTAGAACTACAGAACCCTAGAACTACAGAACCCTAGAACTACAGAACCCTAGAACTACAGAACCCTAGAACTACAGAACCCTAGAACTACAGAACCCTAGAACTACAGAACCCTAGAACTACAGAACCCTAGAACTACAGAACCCTAGAACTACAGAACCCTAGAACTACAGAACCCTAGAACTACAGAACCCTAGAACTACAGAACCCTAGAACTACAGAACCCTAGAACTACAGAACCCTAGAACTACAGAACCCTAGAACTACAGAACCCTAGAACCACAGAACCGTAGAACTACAGAACCCTAGAACTACAGAACCCTAGAACTACAGAACCCTAGAACTACAGAACCCTAGAACTACAGAACCCTAGAACTACAGAACCCTAGAACTACAGAACCACAGAACCCTAGAACTACAGAACCCTAGAACTACAGAACCCTAGAACTACAGAACCCTAGAACTACAGAACTCTAGAACCACAGAACCGTAGAACTACAGAACCCTAGAACTACAGAACCACAGAACCCTAGAACTACAGAACTCAGAACTACAGAACCCTAGAACTACAGAACTGTAGAACTACAGAACTGTAGAACTACAGAACCTAGAACTACAGAACCCTAGAACTACAGAACCCTAGAACTACAGAACCCTAGAACTACAGAACCCTAGAACTACAGAACCCTAGAACTACAGAACCCTAGAACTACAGAACCCTAGAACTACAGAACTCTAGAACCACAGAACCGTAGAACTACAGAACCCTAGAACTACAGAACCACAGAACCCTAGAACTACAGAACCCTAGAACTACAGAACCCTAGAACTACAGAACCCTAGAACTACAGAACCCTAGAACTACAGAACCCTAGAACTACAGAACCCGAGAACCACAGAGAACTGCAGAACTACAGAACCCTAGAACTACAGAACCCTAGAACTACAGAACCCTAGAACTACAGAACCCTAGAACTACAGAACCCTAGAACTACAGAACCCTAGAACTACAGAACCACAGAACCCTAGAACTACAGAACCCTAGAACTACAGAACCCTAGAACTACAGAACCCTAGAACTACAGAACTCTAGAACCACAGAACCGTAGAACTACAGAACCCTAGAACTACAGAACCACAGAACCCTAGAACTACAGAACCCTAGAACTACAGAACTACAGAACCCTAGAACTACAGAACCGTAGAACTACAGAACCCTAGAACTACAGAACCCTAGAACTACAGAACCCTAGAACTACAGAACCCTAGAACTACAGAACCCTAGAACTACAGAACCACAGAACCCTAGAACTACAGAACCCTAGAACTACAGAACCCTAGAACTACAGAACCCTAGAACTACAGAACTCTAGAACCACAGAACCGTAGAACTACAGAACCCTAGAACTACAGAAACCAAGAACCATATAACAAAAGAAACCTAGAACAACAGAACCCTAGAACTACAGAACCGTAGAACTACAGAAACTGTAGAACTACAGAACCCTAGAACTACAGAACCCTAGAACTACAGAACCCTAGAACTACAGAACCCTAGAACTACAGAACCCTAGAACTACAGAACCCTAGAACTACAGAACCCTAGAACTACAGAACCCTAGAACTACAGAACTCTAGAACCACAGAACCGTAGAACTACAGAACCCTAGAACTACAGAACCACAGAACCCTAGAACTACAGAACCCTAGAACTACAGAACCCTAGAACTACAGAACCCTAGAACTACAGAACCCTAGAACTACAGAACCCTAGAACTACAGAACCCTAGAACCACAGAACAGAACTACAGAACCCTAGAACTACAGAACCCTAGAACTACAGAACCCTAGAACTACAGAACCCTAGAACTACAGAACCCTAGAACTACAGAACCCTAGAACTACAGAACCACAGAACCCTAGAACTACAGAACCCTAGAACTACAGAACCCTAGAACTACAGAACCCTAGAACTACAGAACTCTAGAACCACAGAACTTCAGAACTACAGAACCCTAGAACTACAGAACCACAGAACCCTAGAACTACAGAACCCTAGAACTACAGAACCCTAGAACTGCAGAACTGCAGAACTGCAGAACTGCAGAACTGCAGAACCCTAGAACTACAGAACCCTAGAACTACAGAACCCTAGAACTACAGAACCCTAGAACTACAGAACCCTAGAACTACAGAACCCTAGAACTACAGAACCCTAGAACTACAGAACCCTAGAACTACAGAACCCTAGAACTACAGAACTCTAGAACCACAGAACCGTAGAACTACAGAACCCTAGAACTACAGAACCACAGAACCCTAGAACTACAGAACCCTAGAACTACAGAACCCTAGAACTACAGAACCCTAGAACTACAGAACCCTAGAACCCTAGAACTACAGAACAGAACTACAGAACATTTACCTATAATGATATTAATTACTTACTTAATTATTATAATATATAACTATTTATTTAATTATTATAATATATTCCGTGACTTGTAACATGGCCTTATAACCCGAATTTTGTCTGAAATAATACCTCTTTGGTCATGGCGCCTTTGTATGTAAAAAAACAAAGCTATTCATGGGTCTTTGCTAGTTGCATTACTGTGTTTATTTGGCCTGTTTTCAATTATATATTGGCAGCAAATTATTACAGTAAGAAATCGTACTCGATAATGTACTTTATAAAACTAATTTGTGACATTTGCTGCGTATAGCTGAAGTATATTGTGTTTTGTTTAAATAACAAACTTCTCATGTTTTAATAGAGCTAAACGATGGCGTAGAAAAGTGGCGAATTCTACAAGGAATTAAGTAAGTATTAATGTTTATATATGAAGCCTTTGTTTGAATTTGAATGCCTTATTGACCGATGATGGTACAGTATTCAATAATTTCATACTAGGACTTGTCGTTTATAGAAATACTATGGAAGTTTTATTAATTCGTTGCAAAAACTGTGCTACAATTATATGTCTGGTTTAAATTTATATCCTAGGCATTTCTCTAGTGAAATACTCAGCCTGAGCAACATTTTGACGTGGCCTTTGTATAGGAATTGCTCACATATTGTTACGTTAATTAAGGTTTAACAAATAAGAATCAATAAGTATGCATTTTTACAGTGCCCCTGGGGGAGAGGAAATAGTGAGAGATTGACAAGCATTTCTGCCCCAGAGTGTGGGGAAAATAACAGAGTTTTGAGGCAGCAAAGGATAAGTCCCCACTCCAGCCCAGGGTCCCCCCTCCGGGGATGGCCAGAAATGAATATCTCGTTTTTCAATAAACCCTTTATTTTACGCTTCTGTGGGTTCAGCATAATGCTCGGGCATTGAAATTATTACAACAGGAAAATTTCGAAAGGTAAATATTTTTTTTTTCGGGACACCCTGTAGTTAACAGATTTGGTAAAAATTTTGATAAATATTGCATCAGCCATCATCTGCATAATTGAATTAGCTGGAACACCAGTTCTACTTATATCATTTATATGGGCAATTATAATATTAAATTATGCATGTATTTTGAATTATATGTCAGTATTTCAATCTGATTAACATTAAGAATTCAAGAATTGCAATTAATTATTTACCAATGAACATGTACATAAATGATAAATCCCTCAAATTAATTGTGGAAATCATTTGGTGGCTGGCCAAACAATTCTCAATGTAAAGTATTGAATGTTCCATGCCTAGTGCCATGATTCAAGTTAATTATTTGTTTTGGCAAATTCCCCACATAACACATAATGAGCCCCCCGAGGAATTCCCCTATAAATTGACAGGTAAAATTGCTGGCATAAGACATAGTAAATTGAATAATAAAGTGGACTGCATTCTTTGGCAATTAAACAATAGAATTTATATAATTATATTATTTGGCAGAGCAATTAAGCTAGGGGCCATGGGTTGGCTACAGGGAAATGTAAGGGATTGGTGAAAATCTAACAAAAGAAACACCACTCCCCATCCTCAACAGACCTTTAATTATTAGCATTATGATATTTAACAAGGATCTTAATAGAAAAGATAACAAATAGGTGCAAAGCATGCTGGTTGTAGAAGTCACACATTACAATTATAAGGATCGAAACATCATTTATATGTTGATATAAATCTGAATTAAGGTTCATTGTAGTGTTTGTGACGGAGTTGCCTGCTAAGACTGGGTAGCTAGAGCTTGTCTAGTGGCTCTCCAAGGGTGGGAAGAAGAGAGACAATGGGAGATATATCTAGAGTGGAAATGAGCAGACCATGAATTCATCATGGCGCGCGCAAATTGGTCGACTTGAAATGGTCTATTTGATGTCGAGTTGTCGACAATATGCTATTTAGTATTCCTTCATCCATTATTCATAACTCAGTCTCGAATTTATCAAATCATTGATCAAATGTAGCCATCTTTAAAACATTATATGGCAGAGGCTTCCCCACTTTCCCCCTTCCCTTCATTCTTTGCGCGCTCCCCCTATTCTCCCAAAACGTCGTGTAAGACTTCTAAAAATGCTCGCAAGCCTCTGCGGAGGAGAGTTGACTCGAAGTGTTTGCTGCCTCATACCCAGGTGCTATACGCAATCCCCCCACTAGTGCCCCGAGATAGGAGGCAGTAGTATGTGCATTAACGCATTTGTTACTCCTCTGGTTGTCAGGGGCATTGCGACCAGGGGGTGTAGTTGGGGGGAGGGGTTGCGGCGCCTATTTTCTGGTTTAAATGAAGGTAAAAATGGTTCTGTCTTATGTAGTTTTGTACTTTTATTGGTGCAGCTCCTTACTTTGATAAGAAGATTTTGACACAAACGCAAAACAGGTGGTTATTCTTTTGCCACACCCCTGGTGGAGGTTGTACACATTAACGCCCATAATTCACTTGATCAGAAGCTAATGTCACAAATGTCAGACAGGTCAACTGTCAAGATAAGCTACGCACGCAAGTTTCTTCATGTTGGACTACAGATAGTTCGTACCTATTTCTGATCTGATCACTATCCCTCGCGCTCCGAAAAAAGTTCGTGCAACGATCCATGCTCATGGGATTTCTCTATATCCTATAGGATCGCATAGGAATTCCTATCGGAGTAGGCCAAAATCTAATAGGAAAAAATTTCCTATGGAAACTCTATTATGGGAACACCACACTGGATAAGCGACTGGGAATCGATGAAATATACCATCTGTCTCTAGACCTCTCTGTACCGTCAAGTCATTTACTATAAAGATAATGGTCGACGTTTGTTCTGTCGCAAATTACGGATTCGGAAATATCAGCCTGTTGATATAAAACCGTTATCCCAATGTTTTAAATTAAGACCCAATACTTGGAAAACAATGCACAGAAACGTTTGCCGTATGCAATCATATAGTGCGGTTTTCCCTTTGGAAAACCAATGATGTACATGACTAGGTCCAAAACAGACCAAAAGAGAAAACAGAACAGTATGCCAATGTGTGAAACAAACAAATGAAATCGGACAAAATATAGCACAATAAATTTTATACGAATTTTAACGATTTTCCACAACTAAACTAGTGAGTGACTTTGCATTTTTCTTTTTAAACTATAGTAGAGATGAATTTAGGAAACCGACGAAGGAACAGAACTGCCAGGACAGTGACAATGAACAAAGACAGGTCGATGCAAACGAAGGACCGAAAATTCTGCAGTGTTCTGGTGGAAATGGCAACGACTCACCTTCGAAGAGTCAAGCGACAGTGAGAGAAAGCAAGCAGTGCAATCAAACCACAGCTAACCCAAGCGGGGATGGATGTGGAAATGATGGAGAATCTGGTGATGATGGTAATGGTCCACCCAAAAAAGATCCTAGTTTTCTTAAGGGACATTATTGTGAATTTGATGTTCCCCAAAAGAGCAAAGGTATACTTGAATTTTCTTGCAATCATATTTCTTATATACAAATAACATACTACTGGAGGTATTCACAACGGCATGAGATGTACTTTCATTCTCAAATAGAGCGTTTTGTTTTGTATTATGATTTAGATGAATTGCAAGAAAGCAATTCTAAAAAAGTCCAACCTGAAACGTCGGTAGTTTTAGTACCGCGTCAAGAGAGCTCTGAATCAAAAATTGAATTAAGAACGACTGAAGATAGATCAAACACAATTGACAAAAATGGATCAAGTGAAATGCAAGTGAATACCTCAGATGGCAAGAATGAAAACTGTGAAGCTTCCGATAACCAGAATGGAAATAGGCCTGGTGCGATGATTGAAAATGGATCAAACGCTATGCATATGGATATCCTGGGCCGCAGATCACCTTATAAAATCTTTTATCCATTTGACGTAAGCTCTATGCTTCATTATTTTAAAAGTGCGTGATAAAATCATACTAGGTAATCAAAAATATTCCAGGTTACAATAATGAATTTGCAGTTATAAGTTCCTTATAGTTTTGCATCTCTCTCCTCCGCAGAGGTTATTTCGGATCGTAGGAGATATGTTTGAGCTAAAACAAAGTAGTGCAGTCGAAAGCCTGAAGCACTCAAACATATCTCCTAAAAAATCCGAAATAACCAAATAACCTTATGCGGAGGAAAGAGGTTTTGCATGGCGAAGTAAATATAATTGTTTTGTTTGTGGAAAATACCATGTTTATTTCGGATATTTCAAATCCGAAAGACCAGACTGAATTTCAAGTCCGAGCAGTTAATTTTTTCCAATGCGAGGCAAAGCCAAAATCTTTACAATAAGTGTAGTGAATAAATTTTGATCCGGAACTGGTCAACTAATTTTCCACCATGTCGCCAAAGTAAAGCCATATGGTTAATGGTTCCGCTAATGTCCTCATGAATTATTAGTGAGTTTGAGATTTGTTTGGCAGACGTTTCGATTCGTAAGCCCGTGCAAATAGTAATCGCACAATCGGCAATAATTACTGTTCTTAATCACCTGCTTGTAGATAACTCAGTTACTATCTATTGCATACAGATTACGTCCATGATATTCTAGTGCATTACAATTACCCACAATCAGCGCATGGTACAATTACATTTTGTGTAATATACAGTTTTTAACTACTCCTAATCCTATTAACTATTTTCATTGAATCAGTACTACTCTTGTGCTTACTAGACTTTGTTAAATATTGGCGCTCGTGATGGTCTGTATAAGCTCACACGTGATTTCATTATCCTGTGTAAAATTGGTCATGGGGCGTTTGGAGAATGTTTCAAAGTCTTGGACTGGCAATCTCAGAAAGAATTTGCGTTGAAAAAGGTATGATGATATCAGTTCTGCATGAATTAGGATCCTTTGGAAGAAATTTAAAAAGTAACTCAGTTTCTGAGCTAAATTACAAATTCAATAACTCAGCTTCTCAATATGCATATGCATATTTTAATTCTTCCAGTCTCAACTGCATGTTGTGATTCAACTGCAATTTTTTCCCGAGAGGGGAGGGGGGGGTGCAGAGGGGGCAAAATACCCGGGGCCCGGAAAAGTTGGGTAAGGATGATCTCGTCACTTCCCAAACTTCTATATGTGCTTACTCGTTGAATATACTTCACATTTCTGGAATAAATGGTATAACAGAATCCATATCATGTTAGCTAAACACGTAAGGAGTATTTTAAAGACTGCATTATTCTAAAGTTTTTGTCCTACGATAACTATATAAGAATCTTTCGCGAGAAATTTACCGGCGATAATGGAGCCAGAACACTGCACAGCGTTCATGTCCCTGGCAAGCATTGAGTAGGAACGGAGCAAACTAAAGCGCGTGGGTGCGAGACTGAGGGGGGCCCACGTTCACCAATCTTCCCTGCCCCCGTGACTGGGTCTTGCCGGCCTTGATTTGGATGTGCAGTTGACACTATGAATTGGCTTATTATCAAAAGCTTATTGAAGTGTCAGCTTTTATTCAATTGCGTGTATACGCTTCTTTTTGTGTATCAATACATGTGCAGGGTGTCCTAAGAATGCCTTCATAACTATTACCAACCGTTTGTCTGTCTTATCTACACTCTTCACGTAACTTGCACATTTTTTGCTTTTATTCATATGCGACTCATTATCATTTTCTTAAGTGGCAAAACAGGAAATTCAGGGAATTTTCATTTCTCTGCCTGGGCTTCAGCCTCATTTTTAGTATTTGCAATAATCTAAATTTTGTTGTTAGTGGACCACAAACAATCCGTTTTCGAGTAGATAGGTGGCCATTATCTTTGAAAATGTCACTCTAAAGTATTGAAATACTTTTGACCTAATTCCCATAATTTGGAATATTGGTGTCACTACCTTAAGTGATTATAGAAGGCAAACGGTTGGCTATCTTGATCAGTCTAGTGTCAATGATTATGCGAATATGATAGACATTTTATCCAATATGAAACTCTAAAACTTCTACCAAAGTTAACATAGTAATACCACAACACGAAATAGCCAAATAGGTGCTTAGTGTATCCCGCGGTGCTTTTTTAATTCGCAAATTTTTTTAATAACGAGACCGTTGAGCCTCCATGTATATTTGCCGGCTTCCCTTCACCGCATTCTTGAATGAACTGTCGCTCTTGCTATTTACTTTTCATTTAGATCGCCTGTCACAAATTTCACCCTATCGAACTGACAATCTGGTCAAATATCTTGTGTACCCATGTGATCAAACTACTAGGCTCTTATAGTGATGGCAAATATGTTCATATCTTTATGGAGCTTATGAAAGGTACGTGATATTTACATTAGGGAAAAATCGTTAATTTACATAAAACATAGGTCCCATCATAGTATGAAACTTAGACCGACAAAAACAAGATAGCTGTAAGCAACGGGTAAACTATGACATTGTCTGTGACGAAATTTGGTTAACACTGCAGTCTTTAACAGCACAGTCACAAAAAGATAAAAGGAATCACCCCTCGACTTATCGTTTGTATCTGCACCGAGACCAACTCTGAAGCCCCAAGTTTAACTCAATATTAGTAAAAACTGTAGTCTGTAGACACAACATCTGCATAAATTTGGAAGAGCATCATAAAATTATTGAATATAAATTAGAACGTGTAGTTTTGTATATTTCTTCATTTTTACTTTTGTTAAGCCGGTCCTATATAGTTTTGAAATAACCATTTTTTTTGTGGGACTATGCAGTTCGTCTTCTTCAGGCGCATTTCGAGAAATAATCAAATTCGACTGCATGTGAGTAAGTTTTGTCTTGCATTGCAGAATGATTTCTAATTTGTCCCGTGACAGGTCATACTTATATGCTTATTCTTCTCGCACATTTACAATTCACCAAGACATAATTCTTGTATTAAAACAGGAACGTTCAAGTACATCGCTGATAACCGCCAATCGCTCAATCTGACTGAGAAAAAAATGGTTGCCCTGATGAAACCAGTTTTGGAGTCTCTTTGTGATATTCATAGTAAAGGATATGTCCATGCTGACATAAAAGGTACGTTTTTTGCATGATGATCGTGTAGACGATCAAAGAAAACCCCCACAAAGCCTTTATTGCAAAGGTTCCAACCCTCCCGGGAGTTTCCCGATTTCCATACGTTCCAACCGATCTCCCGATTGTAATGTAAACTTCCCGATTTTTCAGAAAGATCCGCTATCATTAATTAAGAAAATTAGTTTAAAATGCAATGATCTGAATTTCGGATTGATCTTATTCAAAACCTTTAATTGTATCTTTTATTTACACATACCTTATACTTTTGTAATTAGTGTAACTATTGTAATTGTAATTGCTGCGGAGCGAGCGAGCCTGAAGCGAGCGAGCGTAGCAGCCTAATATGTGCAGAGAGGGAGGTTTTGAAGTAAATTTTATTTAGCGCATGGAATTGTGGTCGTGCGCGCTTGCTATGCGCAGAACACAAATTTTAAACTCGCTCAGTTCCATGTACTTTTCGATTTTGACGGAGTCTTCGAATTTTTATCGAATTTCTAAAGCTTTTTCAAGTCTATTTTGACCATTCAAGGTAGGATATTGTTTATATATGTTACGTTTACATTTGTTTACTCCTTTTTGGAAAGTTGGCAATCTCAATTTATATATCTATGAAACGCTGAAACGACTTTGCTTCAGCTGTTAGTGATGTAAAGCATGGAAGTCTTACATAGAGATGTCTTTAAAAGGTTTTTCTATCCATTCGCGTTTGCTTTCTCTTGCTGATTTCCATATTTTGCATCAAGTGATGTTTCGTGTATACCGCTTGACGATTGTGGCTCCGTGTGAACTTGACACAAAGTCACAGATATGTAATTGATCGTCTAAATTGCCTGACTGATTTGTGCAAGGTTTGACCTATTAAATAGGCTACTGTAGGCATATAAATATGTTTTTATTCCTGTTTTACAATGGACTTAATATTTTTGTCTGGTCGCGTTCACATATTATTGTCAGAACAGACAGGGTCTCAGTTCTGCTCGCACTAAGATAAATATTCGAATGGCAATGAGTTGAAATGAGTTGTGCTTTACATGTAGGTGACTCATATATCCAGCAAAGTAAGAACAGAATGATGGACCAACGCTTTCGTTTGTAGCTTTCCAAATGCAAAATTATTTTGCGCACATGTATATATTTTTAACGCTTTTATACACTACAAATATATGCAAATTTCCTTGCGTGGCAGTGTCAAATTACTCATCGCAGTAAACATGTGGGAATTCCATGTGGAAGAACAATACATGGAAAATATTGATATTTTGAAATAGATGTTACAAAATTTGATGTCTTTCATGTTTCGTGATATATTTAGCTTGTCTCATCCTGTAAACTGTGCTAGAGTATGCATCTACTGGCAGCGCGCAAGCCACTGGGTCATAATTTGTGTTGCATATTTGTTTGCATGTTTGTTTCAAGAAGCTAAAGAATAATAACAGTCCCCGCAGCATTCCCCACCTTGCAGGTACCCTAGTTTTTAATATATTTTGGATATTCATATCTACGCCCCTTTTGGAAATCAACTTTTGCTGTAGGGGTTATCGTAGTATAAATAGTCGAGCAATTAAAATACGGTTCATGTTTACGACGGCCATATGATATGATATGATATGATATGATATGATATGTCAACTTACTCAACTATAGAGAGTAGACATATAGTCTGATATATATAAATTCTGAAATTACGTTCGAGTAAAGCTCTGAAAAAATACGGCATGACCTTCCTCTTTAATCTTTATTGTTTATCCAAACACACTATATCTGATATAATATATAGACGAACGCGTTGTTGACTTCGGCATTTATGCTACATATAATCAGTGACAAAAACAACCTCAGTCGTTTTTAGACCGTTTAAAATCACTCTATATCTAGCTGGCACATATTTGTTTAGTGCAATTGTGAAATCAATACAGGCTTTGTAGAATATAGGCAAAAATGATATAATCCATGCCACATTGTCGAATATATAGAATTATCAATAAACGCAGATTTTCAAGAATAAAGAGTGTTTTTAGCACTTAATAGTTTGAAATTCAAAGTATTGCCCCGTTATTGGTGGCGATTCTGAATGCTGTAAACGAACAATTTCAACCAAACGCTATCTATTTCAAGGCAAACAACAAACTCACGCGACCACACAAGTATGTAAATATATGGTTAAAAAATGACTTAATTTTGCATTTTGTGACCATCGGAAATCCGTGATCCATCATACAGGATCGAAGAAAACAGGGCCGGGCTTCTACTAGCCTGCGTGGCAGGCGTTCTATTGTGGGGGAGGGAGTTTTGTTTAGAGCGCGCCCTTTTTTTTAACCGAAGGTTTTGGACACAAAAGTCTCGTTTATGAATAGGATTTGGGCAGGCGTTCATTTTCGCCTCTCCCTTCGCTTTTTCTCCTCCCCCCTAACTTCTCACCTAGCGCGCGCTCTCAAAAAAAAAGTGCGCGCTCTAAACAAAACTCCCTCCCCCACAATAGAACGCCTGCCACGCAGGCTAGGCTTCTACCCCAACGACTAATTAGCTGTATGTTCAATTGCTAATATCACTTATTATTATATGGCAAGCGCTAGTTCCTGTAGTTTACGCGATATGATTGGCTAATCAGCGGTCCGGAAAATCACGTTAAGGCCATTTTCCATTACGGTCGTTTTGCCCGCGCGGGCGAAGCGACCGATTCGAATCACGTGAATAATTAGTCGCGCGGGCACGCCAAGAAAGTTGAATGTAGTTCAACTTTCAGGCGTGTCCGCGAGTTGTAAAGCGGACAAAAAAATCTCATGCTAGACACCTACAGCGAAAGTTGAAACATGGTCGCTCCGCCCGCGCGGGCAAAGCGGCTGTAATGGAAACGTGGGGCATTACGAAATTTTTAATGCCCTACAACAAAAACAAACCACATAATAAACTACTTATTTTACTACTTATGGTTGTGCCATATAATAAACTACTTATTAACCTCGAACGTTCGGTCTTTGCGGTAAGACCTCACTTTCGGTTAATAAGTAGTTATTATTATTTGTAGCTGAAAATATCTTTATTGGTGATGTCAACATAAAACTCGGCGACTTTGGACTGGCAGTAGATCGTAAGGAACCGAGCAAGAATATCGGCATTCGTGGTACCTTACCTTACTTGGCCAAGGAGTTACTTTGTGATCATGAATTCATTCAATATAGAGCAAGTGGTGATATATATGCGGCTGGGTGTGTGATGATAAATTTGTCGAGTGGTGACCCTCCTTGGAATGAATGTGAACGGCGTACTATTATATCGAAGGTTAGGAGATTTATTATTTATACTCTCACCACTTTAAAAATACCCTGGCAATTGTAAACAGAATTCTAATCACGTTCGGGCTGTGTATCCCCCTATTGCATAGTCTGTTAATTCGACCAGATAGCTATGTCAACCAAAATGCGACTGTTCATCCTTGGTTGCAAACAACGGTTTTGCAACTCAACAATAGTGATTTGATCCCTTTTTGATAGGTCCGTTCTGGCGAAATTCCAGAAATACCAAATAATTGCTCGGACCCAATGAAAGAATTGCTGAAACGTATGCTACATCCTGATCACAAACAACGCCCGACTGCAAAGGAACTTCTGCGTCACCCTATATTCTCCGATACTCAAGGTAACTTGTTTAATTCTCTATCAATGAAGCAATGACGGACTGTAACGAAAGACATACAGGGACGCGAATGACTGCATAAAATACTTTTAAAGCATATTTAAGCTCGATTGAAATAAGATTGCTCTGCTCTCGACCAGCCAATTGGAATTGTAGTGATATCGCGAGTATAGGTGCAAGGCAAAATATAGAATATGGGCTTATATACATTACTGCAGTATGTTTCAGAACTCTTTAACCTTTTAAAATTTTATGGGTCAGTTTTAGACGACCTTTTGCAAGAAGTTCTAGTGGATATTCAGGAAAATATGAGAGCAGCAGTTCCTGCACAGGAGGTTCAGGATGTTGATGGTATAAATTTGGCGTTTTCGCCAACGACGCAAGATGATGGTGGAGATGGCGTTGAAGCAACAAACATTGCATAGTAAGTTTGTAATACTCTTTGTTGGATGGTCCAGTGTTATACTACACGGTGCAATCATCCATCTGCTGAATCACCTGTCTTATGGTAGTATGAACTCAGAACACAGTAGCGTGATCTTTACTTGGCAATGGTTTTGGAAACAATCAAACAAATCATGTATGATCTTTTCTCGCATTTGCGTATTTGCTGAGGCTAACAGACTAATCACTATAGTGAAGTAATGCATGCATGGTGATGATGATAAAGTTATCAAATTACATGTACATTTATAGTTAGCCCTTCTATTTTCCTTCGTATATTTCCCATGCACTGCAGCGCTGACTGCTCGCAGTCTAATTTATATTACAAAAAAAATGTGTATCGTTGCATCAAATTCACCACTTTCATATTTTCTATATTCTTTTTCGCAGCCCTCTGTGATTTTCATGCGGAAGACGGCAGAAAGGTAGAATGGACGAGTCTAATCAATACTAGTACTTACAGTCGTCTATTACGGTGTTATGAATTCGTTATAATCAAAATGTAAATCTGATCAAATCACGTACAGGTGTATGTACCCACAAAAAGCACATCGCAATAATTTTTTAAAATTTAATTAAAATTTCGTATTTTAGTACACCTAACTAAAATCAGCTCTTCCTATAGTGGTTTCATTTATTGCTTGTGATTATATTGAAATATGACATGGTGAAATTTCACCAGACAGTGTTTTTAGCTGTGCGTACACCAAAAGTCTAAAACTCACTTTAACAAGAACACCAGTAACTTTGTTTGGTGTTTTACAGCATAATTTTTAGATTAGTATTTGTGAGACGTTCTCTGATCGAAAGTTTATTTATCACAACCTTTTGACTGTTAATCTCCAGCAGTCTTCGACAGCTAACTGGCAATGGGTATAGAATTAGAAATGAGACAACTGTTTACAATTACAATATTTAAACAATAACAGACAAAGGTATAGAAGTGACAAAAATATACCATCTAGCCATCGAAGACTGCATGCACTGGCTGGCAGTCAAAAGCTTGTGATAAATAAATTTTCCACCAGAAACGTCTTACAATTACTAAAAACCGTGCTCTTTACCCATTTCCCTTTCCTTTGCACCCCATGCAAAAGCCACATATAGTTACGCGAAAATCAAATAAAGTTTAAGCAGCAGTGGTATAGTGGTTCATCAGCAATGCATGTGTAATACCATTAGAGTATTCCAGGCAAAAAGTCCCTTAAAGTTAGTCCGAACTTAGTCCGAAAAATTCTTCAGTACAAATTAAAAGACTTACAAATTTCTTCCGATAATTCCAACCGAGAAAATCTATTTTTCAATTGCCTATTCATGTTGGAATAGTAAAATCACTAAAATGCAATATTTTTAAATAACCATTCCACGTGTTCACTTGTATAAACGCATTTAAACTAAGCTTGTGGTTTTGCGGATACCTTGGTTTTGGGGGTACATATACCTGCAGATTATAAATTCGTAGTAATGCATGTAATCTATAATAATGCATGTAATGCATAATATTAATTAAATTTTGCACGTGAACTATAGATTTTTAGCAACAACATAATATTATGTTTATACAATAAAAAATAAACAATAATTTTAATATTATTAAATGGCTCTTTGCAATGATACCTTCTTTTAAAGAGTGAAAAATCTACCACTTTTTATCTTAGAGCACTTGCACTTAAATTTATGTTAAATAAAATTTGCAATGATACCTTCTTTTAAAGAGTGAAAAATCTACCACTTTTTATCTCAATGAAGCTTCTTACAATATAACTACAGTGCATCTATTTTGGATTATATTTCCAATTCCTATACAACACAACTATACAACAATACCATAATAGAAATCATAGTAAAATAATGTCATTGTCCCCCCCCCACGTTTCTACTGGTTAGCAACGTCACAATGAAAAACAACTAAACATCATTTTTACAGTCCTGTTGAACAGCCTTTTCCCAGCATGCGTTGAAAGTAACGATTGTTATTGACACTCGCGATAAATACATTTGAGCATTCAGCTTTTGTCGTGACTTCTAACAGCTCAGTGTATATAATATCTATCAACAATATCAAATTAGGATCATACCTCTGGCTTTTATTGAATTCATCATAATTGTTGTTTTAACGACTTCCACAAAAGTTCCTGTATAGTTTCTCTATAGTAAATATACAATAGAGTAAATTTACATCAATAATATGCTGCCCGAACAGCAGTCTGTGTTCAGAAAGTTGCGAGTGCAGGTACCAATACAAATACAGAAGCTGTCTAGAGAACATGCTGTCCACATAGTCAATCGAATGTTTATTATTTTAAGTTATTCGATCAGTTTTATTTTCATTTCGGTTGGATAGCCATGAGTTCTTTCATTTTTAGTGCAAAGTTTCACTTTGCAACTGTTGTGATTACAGGGCAAAAATTCACATAAGTGACTCAGATTGGCATAGATGGATAGATGGATATAGAGTAAACAATCCGGGGGGAGCTTACACTTGATGTTCTCTATTAGGTCATAGATTAGGTTCAGAGGGATTAGGTTATAAAAATTCAAGGGCTTATTATTACTTTTTCAAACATTGAAAAATTATTATTTTTAGCTACAGTTTCGCGTTTCATATTGTTTTTCTGTCTGTTTAATGGAAACGTTGGGAAAGGTTGATAAATTACCCGCCTAATCGGCCCTATAATATATTTCATATCGTAATGAATTTTCCTTTCGCCAATGACGATTCGGGCTATTTCACCCCCCGTAACACGATTTTTTGTGAGAACTGCAAATCAATCAATGCGCATATAAAATAAACATGGCGACGTATGAGTGTGTGCCGAAAATTGAATTTTTGGACAAGAGATTTAGGATTGGCATATATTATTTGGGTTGCAGTTGTAACGATATTCTATTTCAGTGTACGACTATGGTCAATAGCTATGCTTTATGGCTATGCTCAATTAATCTGAGGCACGAGTTTCGCCATAAACATGTCCCAATATTAATGATGTTGACGATTTCAAAATATACAACAAGACCTATCGAAAATGTTGTGCGCGATTTGTCGGCAGTATTAGACTTGGTAAATTTTCTACACTTTAAAAACATCTATTACTGACGTGTTCCTGGCGTACATTTATAGAGACTACTCTATAAATCTGTATGAAACATATTGAATATTTCATGCACAAATCAAGCTACTTAATGTACAAGCTGTATTTCATTTGGTTCGCTTCAGTGGTTGCTTGTTGTATTACTACTGCCAGTTTATGAAACTCTGACACATCTGTTCATGCGAATGCGATAGAAATGTTATAAAATAATGGTATTTTTATTCTTGAAGTTTCAAGTTTCATTTTATTTACACTTCATTTTTACAAAATAGGAATTACAATTGATAGTTAAGATAGTATACAAGTTCGCATTAATAATATATAGAGTAGATGGTTTATAAAGGAAGTGTGTGGCGGCTAGAGGAGCAAAGCTTTCGAGCTAGCCACCGCCTTTAAATAATTTTACATTTTAAAAAATAAGTTTGATTTGTATCATAGCGTGTGCTTAGTTAATGCTTTTAGTAATGTTTTGTGATTATCAAAATCTAATTAATATTTTGAGAGTGTAAAAGAAGTATTTTGTATTGTCTTTTAAATTGTTTATAATCCAGACTTTTCACATCAGCAGAAATCTCCTCATATATCTTGGAAATAGCAAATTTTGAAGTATGCTTACCATAGTTTATAGTTCTCACTGCTGGTCTTTAAAAGTTTAGGTTTGTTGCATACCTGGTACAGTACGTATGGACATCAGATGCTTTTACAAAGTAATCGTTGAAGATTTCGGGAATATCGGTTTGGTTATGAGTCATTTTATGTGCAAATAGTGTAGTTTAAATTTAAATATATTGTCAAGGGTAAGGGTACCTGATAGATTATAGTAGGGGATGCAATTTTCCTTAGTTTTAGCAAAAAATATACAACGTAGGCGTTTATTTTGTTTGGTTTTAATTTTAGTTAACCTACTTTTAAACGTATTTCCCCAGCTCATAACACCGTAGTGTAAATAAGGATAAAATAGTGAATAGTATAGCTGAGTTAACATATTCAGGGACAGAAAGTATCGTAGTTTATAGAATATTCCAAGGTTTTTTGCCAGCTTGTTATTTATATGTTGGATTTGGGTGGACCAATTAAGGTTTTTATCAATATAAACTCCCAAGTATTTAATGTGGGGTTTTTCTTGAATATTAGGAATTTTTAATTTTATTTTCGCTGTTTTACGGGATGATGAAATGAGTATATAATGAGTTTTCTTGAAATTTACAGAGAGCTTGTTGGCTGCACAGTAGTTAAGAAGACTTTGAAATTCTTCATTTATTGTTTGTTCTAACTCTTGAGGATTAAATGAAGAGTAAAACAATGTTGTGTCATCAGCAAATATTCTACTACTAGCTTTCTTAAGATAATTGGGCATATCATTAACATATAATAAGAAAAGGAGTGGCCCAAGAGTAGATCCTTGTGGCACTCCACATTGAATATTAAGAGGATTAGACACTATACACTATCAACCTCAACATATTGTATTCTGTTTTCTAAATAACTAGTAAACCAGAGTAATGGAATACCACGAATGCCATATCTATATAGTTTCTTAAGTAGAATTTGATGATTGACAGTATCGAAGGCTTTCGATAGATCAAGAAAGATACTGCAGATAAATTTACCCCCATCGATGTTCCTTTTTAGGTTATCAAAAAGTTCAAGTATGGCTTGCTCAGTTGAATAACCTTTCCTAAATCCAAATTGGTATTTATAGAGAACCTCATTTTTGTTCAAAATGCCGACCAGCTGATCATACACAAGTCGTTACTGTAATAGTTATTAAAATCATGTAGCTATAAATCATGATCTACAGTCAGACACGTTTAGTATACAGTGTCAGTGTATAAGAAAATCTTTAATCTCAGAAAACGTTGAGGCAAATTTGTCTTGAAATCAAAAAGCCAAATCGATAATAATATCAACATGGTACTGCCCGCCAAGGTCAAACACAGAAATTCTTAACCGCTTTGAATCGTTTCTCCAAAATATTGATAATGAGAACAAATAAATTATCATAACAGGCGATTTAAATATATATTTGCTGCCTAAGAAAAACTAAGGCAGTACCGTCAGAAGGTTTGCTGAAATATTAAACTCATATCAATTACAACAGCTTATAGATAAACCGACAAGAATAACGGAATCAACCAAAATACTACAATAATAATTTGTAAAACTGATGACTCAATGAATAGCGTCGGGGGTTATTGATCTTAGTAAGGGACCATAACCTTGTTTACGTCTGTAGGAAGGTTGGAATCCCAAGGGGAAAACCTAGAAACATTGAAACAAGGCAATTGGCAATAAACTTAATGCGGACAAATTCCAAAACGAGCTGAAACAAGTATTTGCGCATTTCAACTTCAAGGACTATACAGACCCCAACAAAGACTTGCACGAATGGAACATAACATTTCTACAAATAGCTGATGACATTGCACCACGGCGATCAAGAAGGGTTAAAAGGAAAGATTTAATACCTTAAAAGGAAAGCGGTAAAGCTTATTTCCTTCTTTATAAATTGGAGTTACTCTGGAATGTTTTAGGTCCTCTAGAAAGATGCCAGTGTCCAATATTAGATTGAATATGTGTAATAAGGAGTCCTGGATGGCATTTCCAGCAGCTTTAATAAGTTTAATTGGTGAATTGTACTGGCTAGATCTGTCTTTGTGATTGCTGAAAAATTAAATTCCGCATGACTAGGTCGGACAAATTATATTGGATCTGTATCTGATGGAGGAATGTTTGATGCAGGTTTTGGTCCTATTTCAGTAAAGAAGCTATTAAAGCAAATCAAAATCAAATCAAATCAACTTTATTTCATGAGGGTAACACCAAACAGTATTTCAACTGATAAACAAGTATAAATGCATTTGATATGCTTTCATCGCCAGTGATGTTTTTGTCTCCCGCTTTTATGTTATTTATTGTGGTTGTTTTCTGCTTTTTATTGAGTAAGGGACCGGTCATTATTTATGGCAGGGGTGGGGGCTGAAGAGAAAATGTTTTAAAGCCAAAATTTTTTCCCACCCCACCTTTTTTGTACCAAAAACCTTTTTAACCCATATTTTATAGAAGGTTAAAAATAAATTACCCCACCAAATCATCAACCTTTTCATAACAACCAATATTAAAAATTCGATTTTCCGTTATTAAATTAAACATTCAGTTTATTGCACTAAGCACTCGGTCAGCATTTTAACAGTTTTGTGCGATGGATACATATCTGATTTTAATAATATAAAATACATGATACTATATACAATATAATAAATGAAAATGAGGTAATCACTCAAGCTGGAACAAGTTCCAGTGTCCTGCATGGCGTCCATAGCGAGTTGTCACAACCCATGGAAGAGGTTCAACATCCGAGGTCTGCTCAACTTCCTCAGTGCCGACTTTTTATTTTACCCCACCCCAGACCTGCCTAATTTTTTAGTTACCCCACCATTTTCTCTTCGGCCCCCACCCCAGCCATAAATAATGACCGGTCCCTAATTTATTAATGAATTCCCAGCTTTCTTTACTATTTTTGCTATTTTCCAAGTTTGCATTTTTATATTGCCTCGTAACTTCATTTCTACACTTTTTGTACGCACTATGAAAAGAGGGGGAATTAAGTCCGAATGCGGGAACTATAGACCTAATATCCGTGATCCCTGCGCTTGCAGAAATTTTATTAAAACTCATTTGTGAGCAAATCAACTTGCATATTAATAAAAACATAATATGTGAGCAACAATCTGGCTTTAGCCCAGGTCATTCCACTGAAACAGCTTTTTGTACTGTACTAATCAATGGCTGTTAAATATGGATAGAGAGTCTAATTAATGGGGTCCTTTTCCTAGATTTCAAAAAAACGTTTGACACAATAGGCCTATTGACCATAGCATTCTCCTGCGAAAACTGGAACAGTACGGAATAAAAGGGACAGCCCATAAAATATTCCCAGAGCCAACGGCGCCAAGCGCCGTTCCGGGCGATAGCCCGGGGCGAGGGTACTAATTCTGCTCCGCTATTTATTACACCCGGGAAAAAAGGAAAGCTATGCGAAACCAAAGTTCCTGGCGTGTGGCTATGTTTCATTACTCTGGGTTCCAGAGGCTTCAGAGATTCTTTGTTCAGTATAGAAACGCTACTGCGGGAAACGCTGACTTGCTGAGAGGCCTCTGGTGCAACCACTGATCTAATAATAGACTGGATATAGCTTCTATACCTACAAAAAATGAGAGTTGGGATAAAACACGGATACGGATGGCACGGATAAAAACACGGATGTGGGGATAAAACACGGATGAGGGATGAGGGAATAAAACACGGATGAGGGGATAAAACACGGATGGGGGGATAAAACACGGATATGGGGATAAAACACGGATGGGGGGATAAAACACGGATATGGGGATAAAACACGGATGAGGGGATAAAATACGGATGAGGGGATAAAACACGGATGAGGCACAGAATAGGGAATAGTATTCAGAAATCTCGCTTCTTTGATGAGTTTGCGCTCCGTGTCGATGTCATCGTCAAAAAACCTTTTCACGACAATCGTTTCACAATCGGTAATTCTGCTGTGAAGACGGTCGAATAGCCCCCTAAACCAATCTCGTCTTTATTCCTTAGCTCGCCAAATTTAAAAACTGCCACACCAGCTAACTCAGATGATATAGTTGTTTTGCTCTTTTCAATGATTTTCAAGCCACCAAACATTGACATTTTGGTAAGAATAAGCTGCGATATTACATTTTTGGTAAGCAGACAATAAATACCGACCGCGTCAGTTTAAACCAAGGGCAACAAAACAACTCAGGTAGAACATGACTACATGAGAAGCCTTTGCAACACTTGTCATGAGAAGCATTTGCACTAACACTTCACATGAGAAGCCTTTGCAACACTTCCCATGTTTTGGCATTTATTCAAAATCACCTTACTCTAGCTAAGATTTGTATCGTATATAAAATATCTTGTCATAGATATTAAACTGTATGCAAAAAAAACATAAATGAGAACGCGTAGTTTTTGTGGTTATCAAACTATAAATTCGCCTTGAAATCTAAATGAGAAGCCTTTGCAACACTTGTCATGTCGCTTCCCATGTTTTGGCATTTATTCAAAATTACCTTATTTTAAGATTTGTATCAAAATTCATTACAAAATATCTTGTCATAGATATTAAACATCATTATGATCAGATCCGCATAAACGGAAACTCCTCTGACAAGCAACAAATCTCCATCGGTATATCTGGTGTTCTCAAAAGTATATTAAATAAAAAGTATTACCTTATCTTCTTCCAACAAATGCCCGCAGAAGTTCGCACTTATTGAATGCGCAGTCTACGTATATCAGCCTTTAGCTAGAAACATTGCGATTTGCGCTAAGTTCTATGCTAATCAATTAACGTCAGTACATTTAAATACTAAAATATGTTGGGCAATTATTATCTCAGCCCTAGAATAGGGAACTCCCTATTCTGTGCCTCATCCGTGTTTTATCCTCCCATCGGTGTTTTATCCCCCCATCCGTGTTTTATCCCCTCATCCGTGTTTTATCCCCATATCCGTGTTTTAACCCCTCATCCGTATTCGTGCCATCCGTATCCGTGTTTTACCCAATCCGAAAAATGAAGCCAAAATCAATCGGCGCAAATCTACTTCCGGTTACCACTTAATATGGAGTTGTATTGGGAAATGAGTCGGCGAGGCTGGTTTTTCACAATTTTGAGGCATTTCCAAGCGCTGGACTAAACCGTTCGTCTTGTAATGAAAAGAACAGGATATTTTCTTACTTTTGGAGAGATACTTTTGTAGATTTCGGTAAAAAGTCACCGCTAAAGACGTTTGAAAAGTTGCTTACGCGAAGTCCATTTTCGGCCAAAACTCAGAAGTGTAGCACCTCTCGTAAGGTTTACGTTGATTGGCTAAGAGTACGATCACAACACCGAGGACACCGAACCAATGAGAATGTGCAATTTACTAGTTCCAGTCTCATTTACGTAGTCTTGCAAGCGCAGGCAAGTAGGGGGAAACCCCTCGTCACAGAATAGGAAATGACCAGAAAGGCCACTCAGCAGTGCAACGTGACACCCAGTGATATCAGTGGTGACACCCTATTTTTATGCAGTTATCTGGCTAGAATAATGGTAATGAACATGCGTAATGCGACATGCGCAGCGTCAAAAACTTCAAAGGTTCGGCCTCAAGTGGCCCTTCTAGTCATTTCCTATTCTATGCCCTCGTGCGAATTTTAAAAATTAAAGGTCAATAATCAAATAGAACACTCAAAATAGAACACTCAAAATAGAACGTTCAAAATATATTTTACCCTAACAGATACTAAATAATTCGTAACAATAAACCTTTCTTCATGCGCCCAAGGTTCAATAAATGAAGGTTTTGCATTTATATTGGACTAAACCTGTGTGATAATCGAACTTTTATGAGCAAGTTGAGGACCAAAAGTAGAAAGCAAGTATTCAATTTATATCCAACGTGCGGTGCCAATGTGGGTAGAGTATACTACTAACTCCCAGACGAAGGGCCTTCGCTCGAAACGTCGAAGTTCTCATTGTATTTTTCAGATAGTTTTACACCACAGTCAACCGCCGTATTCAATTTATAGTTGTCTTTTATATTATTTCAAGTTATGTATATAGTGCATTTTGTCTGGACGTGGTATGATTATACAGTTTTTACGGACTTCTATTAAACGCTTATCTCCCTGAATTTCCTTGTACATGGCCTATCCCTAAAACGTTATTGAATTTTATTCTATCTGACATGTACGAAACCAGGCATATTTCTCACTGTATTTATAATCAGACAATATATTAACGACATTTTGTTGTTATTAAACATTAATTTAAGTTACTCAAGCCAGGTGTATCATATTTCTATGGATTTATAAGGAATTATTTTGTAAAGAATTGCAGCTCAACCTAATACTGAAATTACTACAATTTATCAAGTTTCTACAAAGTTGTCACTCATAACTTGTTAACAACTTGTTGAGCTGCATTAACATAACAAGTCGTACCTGGTCTGTTCAGTAAACAAGCTGTTGACAACTTGTCAACAAGGTGGGAACACGCAGTGCGAACACATGCTGAAAATTAACAAGGTGTTGAAACAGTGTTGGTACATGTCTGCTACAGGTTTGTTGCAAGTTATACATGTAATGTAAGTTAAGAGAAACCCTTCTCCCATTTACACTAAAATGTTTTGCCCTTTTTAGTTCAAAATTTCCAACAGTTTGTCATGTATAAAAGATGGGGGGAAATTGCCCTCTTCACCAACAAGATTTCTGCCCTTTCCTGCACCTCCCACAAAGAATATGGGAAACCTGTCCTCCTTTATAGTACATTTACTATTATCAAAAGTAGATTTATCCTTCCATACAGCACAAATTTGTTGGGGTGTGCATTTTAAGCTTCTGGAACAACCCACAAATTAAAGGAAGGTTACTTTGAACTTGGTTGACTCCTTGAATAAAGAGTTCCATATTTCATCTCATGTAAATATTGTTTTAATTATTACCATCATGATGGATTCACCAACATTCATTATAATTTAGGTTCTATAATGTAGGTTGATTGCATGGTTCTATTACTTCTATATGGATAATTAATATCAAATAATGTTTGTAATGTTTCATTTGGCCATGAGAAGAAATGTTTAGGCCACCAAATTACAATAATAAACCTTTTGTCAAAATATATGTTGAGATGTCAATCAACATCAATAGCATGAGCAACCATTTGAGCAACCAACAGTAGCTAGGATCTAGGGGGGGGGGGCAAAAGTAGGTATTTGTATTAGTCCAGATGTTTCCTAGTGGGCCCCAAAAACTCCTGGCCACCAGCCCCCACTTCCCCCCTCCCCCTCCAGGCTACAGTACATTACTGTCAAGCATGCGTCTATTAAGAAATAGACAATTGAGATCAAGAAGATGCTTTGACTGTACAATACGTCAGCCTCACTAGTACCCATGCGCTTTAGAGGAAAAGAACGCCTGCATGGGTACAAGGCTGACATTATGTGCAGACATCCAGTACGTAAGAACTTTTCAACTGAAAGTAATCCATAATCTGGTATCTCATGCTCTAATAATCTGTAATTTTACCCAAAAAGGCAAATATCCCATTATCCTAAATCCCTACCAGGACCTCTTCCATGAACGAATTCTTAAAAGTCTTAAAAAGGTCCTGGATTTTTGATATGAGTGATAGCCTGATAGAGATTGATTGTATTTGCAATGTAACTAATTGTCAAACAAATAACGTGAGTCATGAAATTCAGCTCCCGGTTTTTGGTTTCTTTTTATAAACTTCTTATAGATATTTTGCATTTGCGCTGAAGTTGTGCTGGTCGCCACTTGTTTCCATCTACCAAACTGACGTTACATCATAGAATAGGAAATGACTAGAAGGGCCACTTGAGGCCGAACCTTTGAAGTTTTTGACGCTGCGCATGTCGCATTACGCATGTTCATTACCATTATTCTAGCCAGTCAATTGCATTTTCTGACCAATAAACACGCTGAACTGGCTGGTCCGCCATTATTCTGGCCAGATAACTGCATAAAAATAGGGTGTCACGTTGCACTGCTGAGTGGCCTTTCTGGTCATTTCCTATTCTGTGGTTACGTCATGTTTTCAACTTTGAAGTAAAGTTAGAAATTTTGTAACTGACCCTAACCCTAAAACCTACCCTAACCCAAAACCTAACCCTAACCAAATTGATGAAGAAAAATCAAGAGAAACGAATATGAAAATCTTTGAAAATCGGGAAAATTGCGTAACGTCAGTTTGATAGATGGAAACAAGTGACAGACAAATCAAAATTACAAAAAGACTGTATTGTCTTCAGGATTGCTTATTTTTTAATAATTATAGTAACTAACATGATTACATGAATTGAATAACTATTAATGAGAATAACTTTAACATAAATTTAATATAATCCTTGTCTGAATAGGCCTATTGGGCAATTATTTTATAGTACATAAACACTCGCTACATGCAATACCACTTTTCTTGGCATGGGATGCTCTTCAATTTTTCACATTCCCTGTTAACAAATAAATGCACACAGTATATTAATTTAAAAGTATATACAATTTTCAAATATGCTACTCATAAAAATGGGAGATTTTTTTCTCCTGTTTTAATCCATGTCAACACTACAGCTACAGATATTTCCATTATGAATTGATATAACTAGGATATTTGTGCATAAGATCCAATTCTAACCAATTACTATATTGGGAATTTTACTTACAAGTTTTGCCATCCGTCACAACAATCGTATTGAACCCATTCATGCCGCCAATTCGTTTTTCTTGGGCTCGTTTGCCCACATTTCTTACATTTGTCAGGAGCTTTTTTTTTATTTCGGCCTGTTGGGGGCAATAAAATACAAAATTGTTGATTAACCCATCAGCCGGCAATGCACCTGGATGCGCCCTACGTTAGTATTTCACTAGGTGACTGAATCTCTGAACATAGTGAGAGCTGATTTCCAACCTCGCTAGGAAAAACAGTTCTGAAGAAATACTAACTGAAACTCCAGACTACTAATTTTGTTGTGCGCACAGAAGATATTCTGTGCACATTTTTGAGCTGATGTGCGCAATTTTTTGATAATTGAAGTCATGTGCACTTTCAACACAGAGATTTCTTAGATAAGTCGTCATCTAAATGTGCACATTTTGTCTCGTATACGACATATATGTGAGCACATATTTTGGGGAAAAAATATTCAGTGCGCAGTTAACAAAGTTAGCAGTCTGGCTGAAACTGATGAGATTGCTTGCTGTAAGTGTGATAATTTTGCATTTCCACATAACCATGTTAAGAAATACAATTTTAGACCTACTTCTTCTTGGAAGGACGCCAATAGCACCATGAGCAAAAAGCCTTTTTCGTGAGCCTAAAGTTTGCAATAGAATAAAATGTGAAGTACCTGTACATACTATGTCATGCTAATTAAAGGTTGTGCAATGGTACCAATTTGAATTTTACATTATGACCAGGTGTCGATCTATAACTTGTTTGTGTGCCTGTGACCACAAAAATTGTTTGAAAATGTGCCTGCAAAACATCTGCATAAATATGTGAAATCGTAACATGATGGGTCATGAATTACTAAAGTCGGCTGAATAGACTCAGCCTTTATCAGTGTTTTCATTAGAGGCGGTTACCGGCGGTTTACCGCCGCCTATTCCGCGTCTGACAGCCGGTTATTTTTCTGTCAGTACCGAAAATAATGCAAAAGAGTAGAGTAAATTTTGTACATTTATTGCTACATACATGTGCTGTACTACCTAACTAACTGAATCTTCTAACGACAATTTGACAAAATCTTACTGACGAGAAATCAAATAGAGTTTCTTTGTCTTTACGGAAAGAAATTTACAGTACCGTACCGTGCTTTTTTTAAACAAATAAGATTGAACAATCAGCGGTTTAATATGCAAGGATACTTCATGACCTCCCCTAGTAATAAAGTCGGGAAAACATGGCGACAAAAAGAAGCAAAGGATTCAGGACATCAGTTTTCGATGCATTTTTTCAAAATAAACAGGCAAGAAAAGACGATACTACGGATACGGGTATTGTCTTTATAAATTTATTGTCAGTTCTTTAATTAACGTTCCAATTATTAAGTTTCACTGCGCCCATGCATGTATTAAACACTTTATAAATATTAATAATTTAATAATAAATGTTATGTAATGTTATGCAAATTGCATTGTATGGTTGAGTAATATAATTTTAGTCCTTTGGTCTGGCAGTTGCCTAAAATAAAAAGTTTATTGAAAGAAACCGACGATAACAACAAGTACACATCACTGACAGTTGTTTCCATTTATAATATACCAAATGAATTTAAGTGGTATCATTTTGGTCCATATTTTAGTTCATGGCGAAGCTGAAATTCAAGTTGAAGCGCAAGCTACGCCCTCTATTTCAGCAGATGTAAATAAAGGCAAACAGCAAGAACCCGGACATGATTTACCAGCTCAGATAAATGAAGCTGATGCAATTCAATTTATCAATGAGTCATTTAATCATAGCAAAGACAGAAAAGTACTACATAGTTTCTATTCATGCAAAAACAAGGAATGCAGAAACCTGAGTTCAGATGAAATTAAGCGGTTCAGCACGAAAGTTGATCGTTTTCAACATGCGTGGATAATGGACAATAAGTTAGTATACTGTGGGAAAACAGGATACCATTGGCTGATATATGAGGAAGGGCACGGTATGTACTGTTTTATTTGTCGAAAACATGATTTGGGGAATGCAAGAAACAAGTGCAAGAAGTTTAATTCAGAGCCTGGAATTCGTTTTAAACGTAAAGCAGTAGAGGAACATGCTAATAGTCAACAACACAAAGATGCTGTAATGGCTGAGTTAATTAACAGAACCTCCCATTCCAGGCAGAACTTGAAACAAAAGAGAAGACAAAAAATTCTGTTTATTTTAATGCTTTTCTTGCTTTATATTGGCTTGCAAAGGAAGAAATATCTAGCTGCAAAATTTCTAGTTTTTTACAAGTGCTTGAACAATTAGGGCTGACAAATATGAAATACTTTCAGCACAGGTCTGCTGGAGCAGTCAGAGAAATGTTCTTAGAGTTAGGCCATCAAGTAAAATTACAGGTCTTAGAAAGCAGCAGAAAGGCAAAATGGTTTGGTCTGGTGTGTGATGAAGTTTGTGACTTGTCCAATAAAGAACAGTTATTAACCTTCATTAAATATGTTGACCCCAAAACGCATAAAGCCACAACAGATTTCCTATCTGCAACTGACCTCCTGGAGAGTTCACACTCAGCAGATGCCAATACCATTTGCAATGCACTCAACCAACAACTTGACAATAACAAGTTAGAAAAATCCAAGCTTTCAAGTTTTGCAAGTGATGGAGCATCTGTAATGACAGGGAAAAACAATGGTGTGGCTGCAAAACTTCGCTCAGGTATAAACAGGAAACTTATAAATGTTCACTGTGTTGCACATCGATTAGCTTTGGCTTGTGGAGACGCAAATAATTCTGTCTCATACATACTAACGGTTGAGAAAATCCTTCTCCAGCTTTGGGCTCTTTTAAAAATTCAGCAAAGAAAGCTGCCAAATACTCAAAGGCTGTACTCAATGCAAACGGAATCCAAATGACCAAACGTGGAAAGAAGAAATTGAGAAGGCGATTCCATAAGGCCTGCAGGACCCGTTGGTTGTCTACAGAAAAAGCTATACAAGGAGTTTATAATGATTTTGAGGCGTTAACACAAACACTTCGACAACTACAAGAGGAGAATGATTCAGCAGCAATTGGTCTGTTGAAACAAATTGCAAACATCAAATTCCTTGGTGCTGTGTATTTACTGAATGAAACCCTCCTGTTCTTTCTCATCTAAGCAAGGCCTTCCAGAAAGGTGCTGTTTCATTCGCAGCTATCGAGCCTGCTATCACGTTTACATTGGATGAACTTAATGCAATTGCTGATGAGAATCGACCCCTAGAAAACTTGAAGAAAGACCTTTCCGAAGATGGTAGATTTTCCCAAAGTGATATTCAACATCTTTCTGTTTTTGATGAACAGAGACTAACAACACTGACGAAGGCCTATGTTGCAGCTTTACGTGACAACATTAACAATCGTTTTGATGGAAGTATTGAGGTATTAACAGCCTTCAAGATATTTAATCCTTTAGCTGTGCCAAACAAATCTGATTCAAATTTCAGAGAGTATGGTATAAAGGATATTGGCGTAATGGCAGATCATTTCTATCAAGATGTGGAAGAAGAAACCAAAGACGAGAAGAAGGAGGAACTGACATGTGAGTGGCGAAAGTTCAAATATAACCTTCTCACCATTAAGAATGAAATTCCAAATGATATCATCCACCCACCTCAAAAAAAGAATCTGATAACGCAGACACCAACGGAATGGGCACTTGAGTACCTTATGAAAATGCGAGATACTCTTCAGCACCTTTTCCCCCTATTGCTGGAAATTGCTGAGTTGTGCCTGTCCATTCCTGTGAGCAGTGCATGGCCTGAGCGAGGAGCTTCTTGTGTCAAGAGAATCAAAACACGATTAAGGTCACGATTAAAGAATGACATGCTGGAATCGCTACTTCATATATCTATCAATGGTCCAGAAGTCAAGGACTCGGCTGAATTAATACAAACATGTCTCGAAACCTGGCTTCATACAAAGCGACGACGGAAAGTTATGACAGGTAAAGGATGCCCAAAACCCGTAGAACAGATGAATTGTCTCGTTGATGCATCTACCCAAGTTAGTTCTTCGGATAATGATGAACGTGGAGAATTGGATGAAGAGCATCAGATAGAGGAAACAGAGGTAGATGCCATGGCAAAATTGTTACATATACCAACAGCAACAGTGGAAGAAATGGACTGCTCGTCTGATAGTGACAGTGTGAGCTCTGGCGTGAGCGACTCTGACAGTGATAGTGACTGTGACAGTGATAGCGACCTGTAGTTATATTTGTTTATTTCTGGAGTTTTCTTTCTTGGACTTTCATATTAATATTAAGAATATTGATCTATTACATTTACCTATTTAAACAACCCAACAAGTTTTGTATTAATACTTCATTCATCATTGTAATTTTGACATACTGTAGTTCTTTTTGTAAAATAAATCACCTAAGCCTGTTAGCAAAAAAACAATGCATGCGTGTCATGTGACACTAATGACTACGTCAGACCTGTTATACTTACATAATGTACCTGACCAATTACGAAGCTCTTTCCAATGGTCCCAAAATAATAATTTAATGCCGCAAACGGGTATTTATTAATACTTTCAAAAATGCTAGCTCAATTCAATGCATATCAAAAACGTAATTTTTGTGTGGCAAGCACTCAAATTAAAGACAACCCCGTACCCATTGTCAAGATACGACATTTGGCTTTCATTTGAAATTTTTGGACACAGACGCCTATTTTTGAATTGCAGCCTGCTATGATGAATCTTAATGAAAACACTGCTTTATGGCTTTGTGTATTTTCTCCAATGCAGATTAATTACAATTAATTACAATCAATAATAAAGACTAAAGTTATTTGTCCATAACTGGGAGTTTTGAAGTTTCTTTTGAATTTCCATCAATGACTTTTAACAAGTTTTACAAAATGTGTCTGCAATCGTCAAAGGAAACAATCGTTTCTGGAATGTGCCTGAGACCGGCTGTCACAGCGGTCCCGCCATTATTGACCCCTGATTATGACTGCTGTTAAAATAGATGTACTGTAATCACCTGATGCAGGAACACTTTCATTTTCAGGTGTACCCTGTCCTACTTTGGATTTGTTAGACTCATCAGACTCTTTAGGTATAAATATCCCCTGTCCATCTTCAGAATCTATAGACTCATCAGACTTGTTAGACTCATCGGAGTCATTTGACTTATTCTGCTTCATGGCTTTGGCAGCATCAAAACCCTGTTATCAATATAAGATACTGTAAATCTATATTGTGTTATGTTCATGAGCCAGGTTTTATGGTTAAGATACAAACAATTGAAAAATAGTTAACCAGTGAGACCAAATCATGTATATTACCCAAATATCTTATAGCCTTTACAGTATGCAAATCAACAAATCTTGCAGAACAGTATCTCGTGAATGCACTCAATAGTATACAACATACATGGTGTAATTTTGTACCTTTCTAAATGCTGCCTTTTTTCTAGGTGTAGCTTGGTTGAACCAGATTTTGATATTAGGAGTAAGATTCTATAACAAATAACAAATGAAAGACATGTACATCAATAACATCAGACTGTTTGAAAATAGTTGTTGATTTTGACATTTCTGAACAGAAATTGATGAGTCACATAATGTAATATCAGGTGCGATTTTCAGAGCAAGAACCGTAATTTCACCTCTGAGCACTTGCATTACATCTGGTCTTAGATGTAATGCAATGTTCTTACATGTAAGTATAAGCATTCAAAGGCTAATTGCAATGACAATTGTATCATTTTATTATACATGTACAGTACATACTGTATGTTGACGAGCCAGTGACTTGATTCCATCTTTTAGTTTTTTTCTCATTCTGACTTGTAAATTCCCCTTTTGTGTATTCAAAAGTTAGAACTCTGCCTTCTGCCCTGTAATGAAATATTAAACATTGGTTACTGTACATTTAGAAGCTTTAATGAAACTACTGTATTTACCCAGCTTTAAGTGAAACCTCTGTGTGACATCTGTGTTTAACGTAAGCAAAAGTCTTCCATGCGGTATAACAATCCAGATGTTTTGGAGCCCATTAATAAGCCACTTTGGAATTGCAACAAAAATTCCTCCAAATTGGATGATATTATTGGATCATCAATCATCACGATAAGGTTCGTCTTTGGGAGGATCTCCCTTATAGCAGGTCTATTGGTTTATTATCATTGGAAAACTTTACATTTCACATGTAGAAAAAAGCAAGCATTTGACCTGGCTACCAAATGATTATTAGAAATATTAAGAAATATTCACATGAATTCCATGTACCGGTAAACAGAATGGTTGATTTATAATTGTTACTCAGAGCTTGTTACTAGAAGCATAGGTGTAGCACATTAATGGTCAATACAAAATATAAATTCATGTTTTTCAATTCATATTTTTGCCTGAACACATTGTATTAGAGTATTTTTTTATCAGAATAGAAATATGTAATATGGACTCATTGGTATATATCTCAGCACACGCCTATGACGAGTTGTCAAATAATACACTTACACTGATGTGCCGGTTTGTGTTTGATCGCCACCAGCAAGCATTGTAGGATGTTGTCTTGTGGCCACACCCTGTCCTTTTGCCAAAATGTCTAATGTTAGTGACTTCCCAACATTTCTTTCTTCGATTTTAGAATGTAACAGTCCAATTGAACTTTCATCTGGCAATATTAAAAAATACTGTATGACTTGCAGGGTGTTCCAGAGAAATGCACCCACTTCAATTTGTGCTGTTGCTACACTGTACATTAGCCACATCCTGCCATTCCATTAATATTTGACTGATTAGAATATAGCTAACCATATTCTCCTTCTAGAATCACTTAAGGTAGAAACACCGATATTCTGACTTGTTCAAATTGACATGGTCGCCAGACGATATGCTTGTCAGTGGTAGGGTACTGCCAGTTAATGGGTTAACAACACTATCTGCCAGTGTCTCTTGTTAACCCATTAGCTAGCTGGCAATGCTCCCAGATGGGCCGTACTGTAGTATTTTACTCTGTCTAACGCCAGACAATTTGCTCGTCAGTGGTAGGGCACTGCCAGTTATTAAATGGGTTAATACTTTTTGAAAGCTTTTATTTTTTAAATACCCACCTTCTATTCTTTGACTGGTGATTTGTGTTTCCTAACATTAACATTTTGTTAATAAAAAACATTATTGGAAAAAACCCAGCAAATCAAGAGCTACTTCCCCCTCAGGTTTTTACTGGGCACCAGGTTTTTAATTACCTCACTTTTGCTTGAAACAAAATCTCGATTTGATTTAGAGAAGATACTGTAAGGTAGACATTCTCCCTGAAAATCCTTTCTAAAAGGATTTAAATACTTAAGTGATTTAGAAATTGTTGGCTATCTTGATCAGTCAAATATCAATGGGCATATGATGGGTATTTAATCCAGTATAAAGACCTGAAACTTCTATGAAAGCTAAACGTAGTAATGCTACAAACGTTTGTAAGAAAGGGAGGCATTTCTGGGACATCCTGTACGTGTATATAGGTCAAATGCTAAGTATAAAACTGTAACCGATACCGTTTGTTTAATTTTAGAAACATTTGGTATGAAGACATAGATATAATGAACAATTTGGCACCAATATCCGAACTGCTATTTGGAAGTGGATACATCACAGGTCACTTGTCAATGTTCAAGTTCTCTCACACTTGACAACTTGTGTTACCAATTGATATGAAGATGTTACACCAGCGACCACACTTGACTTCATAAATATTTGAAATAATATTAATGGCTTAATCAGAGCCTATATGACTAAGACCTGTTTTATACGGCGTCTTTCACAAAATCCTCCTTGTGAATAACATTGAATTTTGTATGGAAAGTACTGTTAAAGTAGTTAAATTTAACATGTTATGCCGCACTAGTGTTTGCACAATTGCAGCGGAATGGATTTAACGGTCCATGTTATGACGAACTGTACGTCATACTGATACATGTATAAGTAACGGGAAAATTCGGATTGAAAATATCTCACCCCAACTTTCTTCAAAGTTGATCCTAAGCATTCTCCATAATGCGAATTAAAGCCGAAGCCAATTTGAATGAGTGGCTATTATGTTGAAAGTCATGTGAATATTCAGCAAACCTGAAAATGCAAACAAATTCGCAATGGAAATAAGTTTGGTTGGTTGGAACTTGGAAGTAGGATATACTATAATTGGGATAAAAAGAAAAAGCTACAAAGAAAATGAAGCATTAAGATACTGATTTTAACATACCTTCTACACACATTTAATAAATGCGCAATATCATTTAGCAATTGGATATTAACTGCTACAGCTGTTTTCAGTAAACATGTATACATACTTTTTACAACATAAAACTGCTATTCCATACCTCCAATGCCTATGAAAAACCACAGTCTATTTTTATTTACCTGCTTTGCACAATTTGTCTCATATGATTTTGGATTTCTGACATTCATGATCACTGATGTTCTCATAATATTCAACAAATCGCATAATTTTTCCGAAAGGAACTTCTGCTGTAATTCTTGCCCCTTTCGATGGTGTTTTTCCTCTCGTAAGGTATACAATAAAGTCAACAAATGCATTAAGACTGAAAGACTATAAAAGCAGTGCTAATTAGGAAATAGAAAACATTTTCCGTGTTTCTATACACTTATAGAAACACGCGTGGGAGTTTGGGAGAACGAGAAATAATCAGTGGGAAAACGAGCCCGTAGGGCGAGTTTTTCCCACTGATCTTTTACTGATCTAATAATAGACTGGATCAATATAGCTTCTATACCTATGAAAAATGAAGCCAAAATCAATCGGCGCAAATTTACTTCCGGTTACCACTTTGCAGCGAAAACAATATGGAGTTGTATGGGGAAATGAGTCGGCGAGGCTGGTTTTCACAATTTTAAGGCATTTCCAAGCGCTGGACTAAACCGTTCGTCTTGTAATGAAAAGAACAGGATATTTTCTTACTTTTGGAGAGATACTTTTGTAGATTTCGGTAAAAAATCACCGCTAAAGACGTTTGACAAGTTGCATACGCGAAGTCCATTTTCGGCCAAAACTCTCTGCCAAGTGGTCTTTCATCAGTTTCATGCTGGCATTTTCGCTAAACAAATACTCTGGCTGGATAGAAACTCAAGTCGAATGGTTTAAACGAAAAGGTAAGCAATGTATAATAAGCGTTTGTCTTTCTCAATCAAGCGAAAAAGTATAGAATATCGGTGTTGCTCTCGGGTTATGTTGTGCTATGCCTATATGAACATTTATAGGAACAATAGCTTTATATCTATATTGGCTAATTGCATTTTGTATCTCAGATTGGAGTTATGGTTTTTGTTCTTGACCGAAAAAACATTTAAATAATATATAAATGGATTCGTTTCTAAAACAAGCTCTGTATCATTCATATTATAAACTGCTTCAAGTGTTTTTATGCAGAAAACAATCCAGCAGAGTCTGAGAGTAGTATGGAGCACAAGTATACACCATATTAAAATGGTGTATGCCAAGTTTGACTAGTTGTCAATTCTCACATTTGAAATTTTTATTATATAGAGACTAAAACATTGAAAATAGAAAACATTAAGACATGTCATCCTGATCCACTGATGCTGACCGCTGTGATGGCAGAGAGGTCCTGTATTATAGAAAGTGACTTGTTGAAGTGACTGTATCATTGAACAATAAATTATCTGTTCCTTTTCCAAAGTAGATGAACATTTTGTAATCATATGAACATGATAATTAATAGTGCTGTATAAAAATTAGTTGTTTTAACATAGTATGGATAAACTGATAATTATCTTTTTACTGTACCATGCCCATGGTCTTCCCTCACCAGATTAAGACCCCTAGTAAATTCTGGTGAGCTGCTCTCCTCTCTTGTAATATTCCATAGTCTAACATTTTCAGGGTTTCTTGTAGAAGGGAGAGAAGGCCATGGGTGGGGTTGGCAAAATGTTGACCTTTTCCATAAAGTATACATTACATGTATGCAAATTAAGTGTGGAAATATATCACTTTCCCATATACATAAGAGTACCATAGACTGCAACTGGTTGTATTGTGTGTTCTGTTGGTTGTTCTCGAGCATTTCCTTGTTGGTAACAAATACTGGTCATTAAATATTGTGCTTGGCAATTTGGCTTCTTTGAGGTCATTTCAAAACCACCAAGATGGTTGACATGCTACTTCATGTTTCATAAAAAATGCACAGAGTTCTACTAATTAACCCATTGAAGGTGCATAATGCTTCCCTTGACAACTAGAATTATCTGGTGTTAGACAGAGTATCATAGGCATAGGAAGCAACTTCAAGTTGGGGGGCACTTTGTCTTAAGGACACCTCTTCTATTAGAAAAGGGCACTTTTTCCATTGTTTTAGCTGATGATAACCATCATATTCAAGTTGATGATAACCACATATTCAAGTTGATAAAGATTATATCAGAGTGTTATAGTAAATAGAGAGTCTTGTTTAATCACCAGTGAATCGCAGTGATGAAACTATCCACTTTAATACATAGGAATGGAATGAAGTAGTGTATTGGATTGCTGTAGAAAGCTCACTGTGTCTCCTCGATGTGAAAGAAGAAAAAAACTATTTAAAAGTTTGCAAATCAAATTTTGATTGAGCTCATACAACTTTGTCCCATGTCCTTTTTACAATTTTAGTATCATATCTGCATAAAAACACTTGAAGCAGTTTATAATATGAATGATACAGAGCTTGTTTTAGAAACGAATCCATTTATATATTATTTAAATGTATTTTTCGGTCAAGAACAAAAACCATAACTCCAATCTGAGATACAAAATGCAATTAGCCAATATAGATATAAAGCTATTGTTCCTATAAATGTTCATATAGGCATAGCACAACATAACCCGAGAGCAACACCGATATTCTATACTTTTTCGCTTGATTGAGAAAGACAAACGCTTATTATACATTGCTTACCTTTCGTTTAAACCATTCGACTTGAGTTTCTATCCAGCCAGAGTATTTGTTTAGCGAAAATGCCAGCATTAAAGACCACTTGGCAGAGAGTTTTGGCCGAAATGGACTTCGCGTATGCAACTTGTCAAACGTCTTTAGCGGTGATTTTTTACCGAAATCTACAAAAGTATCTCTCCAAAAGTAAGAAAATATCCTGTTCTTTTCATTACAAGACGAACGGTTTAGTCCAGTGCTTGGAAATGCCTCAAAATTGTGAAAAACCAGCCTCGCCGACTCATTTCCCCATACAACTCCATATTGTTTTCGCTGCAAAGTGGTAACCGGAAGTAAATTTGCGCCGATTGATTTTGGCTTCATTTTTCATAGGTATAGAAGCTATATCCAGTCTATTATTAGATCAGTGGTTTTTCCACGTTATTTCGAGTTCTCCCAAACTCCCACCAGTGTTTCTATAAGTGTATAGAAACACAGGAAAAAATGTTTTCTATTTCTTTTATAATATAACTCAAAAGACATTTTTTAAACTCGATTAATTTACAAATTCTCATTACGTACGCATGCTGACCTTTGCTCGTCAATTTCGCTGCAAGAAAAGAACTCTGTTTGAAAATTAACAGTCAAAAATGTGTAAAAGCATTAAAATTGTTTTTAAATAGTATTCAAAGTTTTATAATTCGCATTAAATTTGTTTTTTTATGATTTTAAATTTTGGCGGGAAAATTTCCGTGTTTCTATACAGTTATAGAAACACGCTTCTCGACCAATCAGCACGCGCGTACTATAAATATTATATTATAAATCTATTTATCGGTATGTTTTTCCAATAGCCAGGGGCGCCGGAGCCACAGCGGGTATTGTGACCGGACTAGCCCTCATAGGTTTAATAAGGATTTTGACCGTGCAGTTTAACTAGATTACGTTAATTGAATAGTTATCTTCTTGATAAGTTATGTAGATTTTTCTGGTTTCCTCACACGCGCCTAGTTTTCCGTGGTCGATTAGCGCAGTTAAGCTCCGCAATAACGCACTTCCCTTAGCTAATTCCTGTGTGTTATCGTTTTATAATATTCAGAATTATGTAAAATCTCCACTCAAAATGCAGGAAATGGCATTTCAGAGAGTGTAGATTTCAAAATTTTCCGGGGGAGGATATCCCGGACCCCCCTACAAATTTATCGCGCCTTCGGCGCTCGTGCCTCGCGTTTCACGGGCATCATTCATCACCTAGCCTGCGAACGGGCATATAGCGAGGGCTGTGGAAGAGTCAGGCTCAGTCATAGCTCAGTGGTCACACCACTGATCTGAAAATATAGTACCTGGATCGAGCTTCTATACCTATGAAAATTGAAGCCAGTTTTGGATTTGGCGGCCATATTGGAGTGACCACCAATGGCCGTCGTAAGTCGAAGCAATTTGAAGGAAGTATTTTCAATTTGCGCTGTGTTGGGCGATGGAATTATTGAAGTTTAATTGGAAATATGTGAAGGAGTTTGTATACTGTTAAAAGTCAACGATTTGGTTTGATTTCGGGCGTTTCTTGGCGAAAAAACTGTTCGTGTGTGTATGTTGTTGTCAGCCATGAGTGGGCATATTCACGTGAAAATTTTGGAATAAATCGCCGTACTGTGCCTCTCGGCGTAGTAATCAAAGAAATTACAAAAAAGGAGACAGTTTCACATGGGAAAGTAATACTGGGCAAATAGTGATGGTGAAAGATCGGCCTTAAAACGGGTTTTTGTGACGATTAAACTCGACGAACTTTGCGTGTTGTAGCTACAATGATGACAATGTTGCCTTCCGCAGTGATAGTAAATCAAGAAACGAGACAGGACATCTTGTGGGAGTACTATTGCGTGTATAAATAATGAGGAATCACTAATTCAGGCCTAAAACGAATGTGTTAACAGAAACTTTACGCGTATAAACTGTAAGTGGCCGTGATGCACTGTCGCCATATAGGACATATAGAATTTATAGTGCTTGTAATGCTTCAAATTTAGTATTATGTTTGTAGTGAAGTCATAAACTATTTTAATTTTTATACTGTGTGTTTCTTGTAAAAGTATGTTTTAAATTTCTGTGAAAGATTTTACCTGTCTGAAACATTCTGTATCTTGTGAAGAATTTTGCAAAAAACTGTATGCAATAAATCAGCATACCATAACTGGCCAATGCTATTGTAGAATTTCTCATTGACAAATGTTTTTATTAAATTTCTTTTTAATATGTCTTTAAACTAGATTTATACCATTAGGTTCCTAATCTACTTGTCAACTATGGTGTCATCAATTCCTTGGTACAGGAAAGAACAGGGGCTAAATATATTAGGCCATCCTTTTAAGGCAAGGTCTGAAATTTGCAGTATCCCAATATCCACAAGATACTAAAATTTGGTGTTGGATACTAAACTGTGAATGACTTGTATCCTGACTGGATACTACAAAGCTTCAAACATTGGTATAACATTAAATGCCTTAATTGATCAACATTCAAGACAGATGTACAGAAGTTTGCTTAAGGTTTATATGCATCTTAGTGTATCATGATACCAACTTATTTAGTGTCTAGTTGTTGACTGTTGTGTCTTATGTTGTTATTGTTACTTGTAACAGTGAGATGGGTCAGGAATGGGTAACTCAGTGGAATATGGTACTGAAAAATAATTTAAATTTCAGATTCTGGAAAGGGAGTCAATTAATTTTTGAACCAAGACTTAATGCATATTACATGGTTTGTAGCTCAAACATAGTAACTGAATATGACAATCCCTGATATATTTCCCCAATGGAGCATGGGGTTTCCAACAGAGCATGTATTCCCCACTAGCACCACCCCTGCATGCTTCCTCTGCACAGATTCAAGCTTCAAATACATGTTGTAAATAAATTGTTCACTTAATTCCTAAGGAAACTAAATGCCACAGCATGATGGTTTATATAGGTGGTCTGTAACCAATCTCTTGAGACACAGTAGACAAATTTGTAGTGGTACATTACAATGAAAAATACAATGAAAAATGCATAACAGCATATGTACTTTTTATTTATTTTGCTTCAGCAAACAATGAACTATTTTCTTGGACCTGTTAAATATACTGTCGTATTTGATACAAGTATGAACAACGTCTGTTCGCCGGGCAACAACAATCAACTATTAATTGTAGCTACAACATGCAAAGTTTGTCGACTTTAATCGTCACAAAAACCAGTTTTAAGGCCGATCTTTCACCATCACTATTTGCCCAGTATTACTTTCACATGTGGAACTGTCTCCTTTCTTGTAATTTCTTTGATTACTACGCCGAGAGACACAGTACGGCGATTTATTCCAAAATTTTCACGTGAATATGCTCACTCATGGCTGACAACAACATACACACGCGAACAGTTTTTTCGCCGAGAAACGCCCGAAATCAAACCAAATCGGTGACTTTTAACAATATACAAACTCCTTTACATATTTCCAATTAAATTTCAATAATTCCATCGCCCAACACAGCGCAAATTGAAAATACTTCCTTCAAATTGCTTGGACTTACGACGGCCATTGGTGGTCACTCCAATATGGCCGCCAAATCCAAAACTGGCTTCAATTTTCATAGGTATAGAAGCTCGATCCAGGTACTATATTTTCAGATCAGTGGGTCACACCCGGTTTATTATATCTATGGTCACACCCTATGTCACGGTCACACCCCTATTATTGTATTAAAGAATAAAGATGGCGCCTTTGTATGTCCGAAAACACAGCTATTCAGGGGTCTTTGCTAGTTACATTACTGTGTTTATTTGGCCTGTGTTCAATTATATATTGGCAGCAAATTATTACAGTAAGAAATCGTACTCGATAATGTACTTTATAAAACTAATTTGTGACATTTGCGAGAGTATTCGTAACGAATTTTTATTTGCGTATAGCTGAAGTATATTGTGTTTTGTTTAAATAACAAACTTCTCATGTTTTAATAGAGCTAAACGATGGCGTAGAAAAGTGGCGAATTCTACAAGGAATTCAGTAAGTATTAATGTTTATATATGAAGCCTTTGTTTGAATTTGAATTCATGCCTTATTACTATGCTGAAGCTGAACTAATATACATGTCATCGACCATCCCCGGAGGGGGGACCCCGGGCTGGGGAGGGGAAATATGAACAAAATACACGGAGATTGTACTGCTTTTGAAAATATGTGACAAATTCCCGGGGGCAGGGATAAAAAACACATGAAAATGCCCCGCAGCAGGGCAAAAAATCAGTAGCAAATCCCCAACCCTGGGGACAGCTGGACTGTTTGGCTAAGAAGAGTAGGTTATCCAACTACCTGAACATAAAGAGAATACTTTCTTCGACGTTTCGAGCGAATGCTCTCTGATTAATATATCGCCCAAGTATTTATTTACCAAGTATTGTGCGTCATACTCTAGCGCGTTTTGCTGTCGTCATGCTCTAGCACATTTATTTTTAAAGTTTGCGGTGTGGTTCGAATTTATGCGTTTGTAGTGGTTTTTGAAATAAAACAGAAATATTCCACAACATTAATTTATTCCACAACATTAATTTATTCCACAACATTAATTTATTTTTCTGAAACTGGTATTGTTTTGTTTTATATTATTATCAAGTTATCGGTGATCGTAAACCCTCCAAATGCCCCGCCCCCAAGCAAAGGTTTGAGTTCAAATGACCAACCCCCGGAACGTGCTTTACAGGAAAATGCCCTGCGGTGGCCCGGGGGGGGGTGGGGGGGTGGGCACGCTTGGATTTGACTGATGCATTATTCCCTAGGATGTGGGGGAAATTCAGTAGTTTGTCTCGAAACCTGAAGAATAGGGAGGGGAATTGACCGGATGGTGCCATGTTGGAAAAGCACATGAAAAAGACTGGGACCGACCGATGATGTCACCGATCGATGATGGTATTACGTAATCGCGCTATAAACAGGGTTGCCAGTTTGGCTTTTTTAAAGCCAAATAACTGGAATTTGACTTCCTTTTATAACGTTTGGCTTGGAAAAATTTCATTTGGCTTGAAACTATTTTCTGGCTTTTGTTTTGGGTTTTTTTTCTAAATAAATGAAAAATAGTTGGTCTTTTCACCAAATTTTAGTTTCTCACCAGTTAAAATTTGCCGCTTTGTTGTTCAGATAGATTATTTGTTGATTAAATCTCGGTATAGACCCCCAGAGTAGTAAAAATTATCTGAGTTTAAAGTTAATTAAATTTAAAGATAACTATCAACCAATAGCTAGAGACGAATTCTAAATTTATAAATTAGAACATCATTCATGCTACTGTCTTCGCAGAGGTCAGCCCACATTCAACATTTCAACCAATCATAATTCAAGAATTTTCATCCTTTTGAAAAAGCAAAAGGGTATAAAAGCTAATAAGATATTTTAAAGCGCTTAAAAACAAGCAAATTTTGAGTTGGATTGATGAGTTTTTATGTCAGATAAAGTAATAAACCGATTATTTATGTAACCTGAGAGTCAGGCCCTTTTTCTTATTTGCCCGGTTCGCCCGCGTTATGACATACTTACATCAGTGAACTCAATATATATCTATCTGGGGCCGGTTGTATAAAACTCTTAACTACGTTTTAACTACCCATTTTCTAGTTAAATGGTAGTTAACTTTAACCACGTAGTTAAGTCGGTTGTATAAAAACCTAGTTAGCGTTAACTGCAGTTAAAAAGTAGTTAAAGTTAACTATGCTCAAGGGCATAGTTAACTTCCCAAAACGTAGTTAAATATGGCGTTTTGTAGGAGTGATGAACTTTAATCAGTCACAAAATACTAAAAGCAACGCTTACCGAGGGTTTTCAATCATCATCTTCCCTAGAAAGGTTTTTCTGATACTCGTGAGCTTTTAAAACGCTATAATTTTGGTCTTTTCGACGAAAACGGAATATATTTTTTGCATAGGAAGATTTATCGATGACGAGAGGCAACCCATAACAAAGAAAAACAATGTCGTTTTTACCAAAGAACTGCAGTTTGACTTTCATGGTAAATACGCCTTTTTCGTAGACTTTATTGGTCTTTATGTGATTATGTCTTGTTTTCTTGCATATTTTTCAATATTTTGAATCAAAATACCGCCATTTTTGCTAAAAAGTGGTCTTATGTGAACGTTTTAATTTCGATTTTCATTTTGAAAGAAAACTTGATAAAACCGAAGGTAAGTCCATCATATTTTATACAAATAATGTAGTCCTGAGCGTAAAATACGCCAATAATTCGATTTTTGGCTGAGTCATGCCGTACTTGACAGCATGTTTTGCCAAATATTTACAGTAATACTATACAGTATTTACAAATAGGTCATAGTTATTTACAGTACAGTATGTAGTATATAAGCAGCGATGTGACCATGTGATTAAATTGCTCTCTCACTGGACTCTGGCTTAGAGTGTTTACATACCTAGTATATAGGTGGGTAACCTCATACCTCAACATTAAAATCATTTATAATAAAATATAATTTTCACTTCATTGACATTGTATTGTCAATCATGCAAATATATTCATTTGGCAAATGTGTAAACACAGTAGCATGATTTTGGCCAAAGTATGTTAGTTTCCATGTTTTTGATGTTAGAAAGAGAATGAAGCCACATGCCTTTTGGTATAATTTATTCCTCCCATAATTCCTAGTAGCCACACCCTGCCCCCAATGGTCCCATGTTTGGATTTGATTGGAAAATAAATATATTGTAGATACAGTAGCTATGAACCAGACTGGAAACTTTGCAGTGTGCACGGAAGATCTTCCGTGCGCACCCAAAAGTTTAGGTGCGCAAAATACTATATCTGCAAGTGTCAAGTGCGCACTTGGCCTGTGAAAGATAAAAATATTAAGTGTTGGGTGTGCAAAATTTTGTGAAATAAAGTTCTCCTGTGCGCATGTAACAAAGTTTCCAGTCTGGGCTATGAAACATATATAAATACAGCATTTTGCCTGATGCATCTGCCACATTTATTTAGATGCATTTGAATTTGGTGGGATGAACTAGACTGACTAACAACATCAGTGGATTCATTAGAAGAGAATAATGAAAGATATATAACCCTCAAGTAGCATCAAACACTTTCAAAGTTTAGAATTTATTGTACAGCATGGTTTTATTTAGCTTTGCCTGTTATGTATAATATAAGATTAAACGAGACAAAATATTATATGTATAAAGAAGGTGGGAACAACACAACAGTTTAACTCCAATTACTGTGATCCACTGAATGTAAATAATTTTATGGATTTGTTTTACATGTATATTTGTGAGTTTCATTAAGCAACATACACAGCGAATCACTGTCGTGGGGGTTAACTTCAAATGTATTGGTTCTTACATTGTATGAGACCGAGCAAACAATGAAATCAAAACAATGAAATCACTCTGATAACTGTGTTTTGTTTAACCCCCATGTGCTGCTGTGAATTCATATGAGACCCAAGAATTGCTTACTGGTCTAACACTAGATGCTTAATAAAGTTCAGAAAATATTGACAACATCCCATCAATCATTTGAATAAGAATTAAGAGTAAATAGTGAATTCGATTTTTTATATTGTTTTGATTTCTATGGTGAAGTATTTTACAATAACTCTGAAAGTAACTGTGTAATATAACATTTTTTATAGAATTTCAATAGCAACTGATAGTATATGATTAACTCATTAAGACAGTCCCCCGTTTATATATCATATGTGTTTATATGAAAATTATTTGGCAGTGATTTGTCCTGGATGCAGACCTAACAAGCTGAGTGCCATTAAAAGTTGTAGTATCCATTTATATCAACAGCTGGATCTCTGATAATGCAGGTGCTTCAGTATTAAAAATCAGTATGAATGTCAAATTAAGTACGTGTCTTTCTTGCCACTGAAACTGATGCCTAAAAAACCCAGTTAAATGCAATGTTAAGGCTAAATATGATAGTCAAATACACGAGAGATACAAACTATATAATAACAAGTAGGAAAAACATGAAAACTACAAGAAATCTTGTCTTGACTGAAGCCGGTTGAACAACAAATATCACTGAAATACGAGTTTATGACACTCGACATGACAGTACTCAAGCAAACTACAAAGTTACATTTCGATTAAAATACCTAAATATTCGGCCTGTAAATACAGCAAAATGACTTCCTTACCTACAATTTACACGCTGCCTCCAATAAATCGAGGTTAAATTTCACAGTATACCAAATAAAGCTGTTTTTGTTGTCGAAATGCCATATTCACCATACTATTCCTATTGCGAAAGTTGCATTACACTTGTTTAGCTCGGCGCATGCGCAGTTACAACGAGGACAGATTTTAAGTGAACCTTCTGGTTTATTCTGTGCCACGCGCAGTTAACTGTGTGATTAGTTAACTACCCGACTAACTACGTTTTCTAAGTCCTGTAATTCCTGTAAGTCCTGTAACTAATTATAGTTAAGGATTTAACTACGGTAGTTAACGCTAACTATAGTTAACTTTAACTACATTTTTATACAACCGGCCCCTGGAACGATAACTTCAGTCATTTCGTACGGAAAAAAGTGAAGCCTTGACCTCTGGCTGCCTCTGGCGTCAGGCCACAACGCCATCGTCGTCGCCATCAATTAAGCGTTATCGTACGTCAGTTTCAGTCCCCTATACGCCATCATTGTTGCGCGGTTCTGGACGTGAGTTTCAGTCCCCTATTTTTGTTGCGCGGTTCTGGACGTCAGTTTCAGTCAGTGAACTCAATGACTTACATTTACTTACATAACAATTGCGCAATTATCACTAGGGCCCAGTCCCCTGCCTCAATATTAGAGTTTGGCTTTTTCTGAATGTGCGTTTGGCTTTTCTTGGCCAAGAGAATCTGGCAACCCTGGCTATAGCCTGCGAGGCAGACGGTCCTGCGGCGAAACACCCCAAAACGGGCAAGGCTGAGGACGGGAAAGACCGTCTGCAAGATTTGGCAGTGTATTTTATTTCCGCCCCCTTTCAAGAAGTAACTAACAATAGACTAAAATCACAGCTAAAAATAGATGTCATTACTTATGTAAACAAACAGCGCAATTTTAAATAAAAAACTTAACGTTCCTGCTGAACGGTATAGCGATACAACGCTGTGGATTCTTTTCAAGATAAAACCTAAACCTATACTGTAGAAATAAGTGCCGTTGGAGAGTCTCATTAACGTTTCAGAATTAACAGTTGGCGTCTCGTTCCTTAAATATTTTAAGTTACAAACTTTTGTCTCTGTGCTATTGTTATTGCGTGTTAGATATATTACATTAATTAACACACATTTCCTATTGATTGACAGCGGTAAAAATAGTGCAGCCAATCATCAATTCCCGTCCACTGGTGGACGGACATATAAAATACACTGCCAAACCTTGCAGACGGTCTTTCCGCGCTTCTGCCTTGCCCGCCTTTTAGGAGTTCCGCGGGCTGACCGTCTGCTACACAGGCTACCCTGGCTATAATCATATGCATTATTAGCCTCTTTTTTATTAGCCAGCGAAGCAGTCGCTTTTATATTATAACTAACTATTTTATCGCCCATTTATATAATAACCACTCAAAAATAAAGCGACATGGCTATCTTTTTATCAACATGGAGGACACAAAAGGAAACTATAAAGGTATGTGAAAAGGTATTTAAAGGACCATCAGGTTACCATTTTCATAAATATATTCTATTCATAACTTGTTAGTATATTACTCAGCCTGAGCAACATTTTGACGTGGCCTTTGTATAGGAATTGCTCACATATTGTTACGTTAATTAAGGTTTAACAAATAAGAATCAATGCCCCTGGGGGAGAGGAAATAGTGAGAGATTGACAAGCATTTCTGCCCCAGAGTGGGGAAAATAACAGAGTTTTGAGACAGCAAAGGAAAAGTCCTCACTCCAGCCCAGGGTCCCCCCTCCGGGGATGGCCAATGACATGTGCATAAGTTAAACAGAACTGAATATCTCGTTTTTCAATAAACCCTTTATTTTACGCTTCTGTGGGTTCAGCATAATGCTCAGGCATTGAAATTATTACAACAGGAAAATTTCGAAAGGTAAATATTTTTTTTCGGGACACCCTGTAGTTAACAGATTTGGTAAAAATGTTGATAAATATTGCATCAGCCATCTGCATAATTGAATTAGCTGGAACACCAGTTCTACTTATATCATTTATATGGGCAATTATAATATTAAATTATGCATGTGTTTTGAATTATATGTCAGTATTTCAATCTGATTAACATTAAGAATTCAAGAATTGCAATTAATTATTTACCAATGAACATGTACATAAATAATAAATCCCTCAAATTGATTGTGGAAATCATTTGGTGGCTGGCCAAACAATTCTCATTGTAAAGTATTGAATTTTCCATGCCTAGTGCCATGATTCAAGTTAATTATTTGTTTTGGCAAATTCCCGGCACATAACACATAATGAGCCCCCCGAGGAATTCCCCTATAAATTGACAGGTAAAATTGCTGGCATAAGACATAGTAAATTGAATAATAAAGTGGACTGCATTCTTTGGCAATTAAACAATAGAATTTATATAATTATATTATTTGGCAGAGCAATTAAGCTAGGGGCTACAGGGAAATGTAAGGGATTGGTGAAAATCTAACAAAAGAATCACCACTCCCCATCCTCAACAGACCTTTAATTATTAGCATTATGATGTTTAACAAGGATCTTAATAGAAAAGATAACAAATAGGTGCAAAGCATGCTGGTTGTAGAAGTCACACATTACAATTATAAGGATCGAAACATCATTTATATGCTGATATAAATCTGAATTAAGGTTCGTTGTAGTGTTTGTGACGGAGTTGCCTGCTAAGACTGGGTAGCTAGAGCTTGTCTAGTGGCTCTCCAAGGGTGGGAAGAAGAGAGACAATGGGAGATATAGAGTGGAAATGAGCAGACCATGAATTCATCATGGCGCGCGCAAATTGGTCGACTTGAAATGGTCTATTTGATGTCGAGTTGTCGACAATATGCTATTTAGTATTCCTTCATCCATTATTCATAGCTCAGTCTCGAATTGATCAAATCATTGATCAAATGTAGCCATCTTTAAAACATTATATGGCAGAGGCTTCCCCACTTTCCCCCTTCCCTTCATTCTTTGCGCGCTCCCCCTATTCTCCCAAAACGTCGTGTAAGACTACTAAAAATGCTCGCAAGCCTCTGCGGAGGAGAGTTGACTCGAAGTGTTTGCTGCCTCATACCCAGGTGCTATACGCAATCCCCCCACTAGTGCCCCGAGATAGTAGGCAGTAGTATGTGCATTATCGCATTTGTTACTGGTTGTCAGGGGCATTGCGACCAGGGGGTGTAGTTGGGGGGAGGGGTTGCGGCGCCTATTTTCTGGTTTAAATGAAGGTAAAAATGGTTCTGTCTTATGTAGTTTTGTACTTTTATTGGTGCAGCTCCTTACTTTGATAAGAACATTTTGACACAAACGCAAAACAGGTGGTTATTCTTTCGCCACACCCCTGGTGGAGGTTGTACACATTAACGCCCATAATTCACTTGATCAGAAGCTAATGTCACAAATGTCAGACAGGTCAACTGTCAAGATAAGCTACGCACGCAAGTTTCTTCATGTTGGACTACAGATAGTTCGTACCTATTTCTGATCTGATCACTATCCCTCACGCTCCGAAAAAAGTTCGTGCAACGATCCATGCTCATGGGATTTCTCTAACCGGTTTACAAAAAAATCCTATAGGATCGCATAGGAATTCCTATCGGAGTAGGCCAAAATCTAATAGGAAAAAATTTCCTATGGAAACTCTATTATGGGAACACCACACTGGATAAGCGACTGGGAATCGATGAAATATACCATCTGTCTCTAGACCTCTCTGTACCGTCAAGTCATTTACTATAAAGATAATGGTGGACGTTTGTTCTGTCGCAAATTACGGATTCGGAAATATCAGCCTGCTGATATAAAACCGTTATCCCAATGTTTTCAATTAAGACCCAATACTTGGAAAACAATGCAATCATATAGTGCGGTTTTCCCTTTGGAAAATCAATGATGTACATGACTAGGTCCAAAACAGACCAAAAGAGAAAACAGAACAGTATGCCAATGTGTGAAACAAACAAATGAAATCGGACAAAATATAGCGCAATAAATTTTATACGAATTTTAACGATTTTCCACAACTAAACTAGTGAGTGACTTTGCATTTTTCTTTTTAAACTATAGAGATGAATTTAGGAAACCGAACTGCCAGGACAGTGACAGTGAACAAAGACAGGTCGATGCAAACGAAGGTCCGAAAATGTTGCAGTATTCTGGTGGAAATGGCAACGACTCACCTTCGAAGAGTCAAGCGACAGTGAGAGAAAGCAAGCAGTGCAATGGCAAGAATGAAAACTGTGAAGTTTCCGATAACCAGAATGGAAATAGGCCTGGTGCGATGATTGAAAATGGATCAAACGCTATGCATATGGGTATCCTGGACCGCAGATCACCTTGTGAAATCTTGTATCCATTTCACGTAAGCTCTATGCTTCATTATTTTAAAAGTGCGTGATAAAATCATACTAGGTAATCAAAAATATTCCAGGTTACTATAATGAATTTGCAGTTATAAGTTCCTTATAGTTTTGCATCTCTCTCCTCCGCAGAGGTTATTTCGGATCGTAGGAGATATGTTTGAGCTAAAACAAAGTAGTGCAGTCGAAAGCCTGAAGCACTCAAACATATCTCCTAAAAAATCCGAAATAACCAAATAACCTTATGCGGAGGAAAGAGGTTTTGCATGCATGGCGAAGTAAATATAATTGTTTTGTTTGTGGAAAATACCATGTTTATTTCGGATATTTCAAATCCGAAAGACCAGACTGAATTTCAAGTCCGAGCAGTTAATTTTTTCCAATGCGAGGCAAAGCCAAAATCTTTACAATAAGTGTAGTGAATAAATTTTGATCCGGAACTGGTCTGGAACTAATTTTCCACCATGTCGCCAAAGTAAAGCCATATGGTTAATGGTTCCGCTAATGTCCTCATGAATTATTAGTGAGTTTGAGATTTGTTTGGCAGACGTTTCGATTCGTAAGCCCGTGCAAATAGTAATCGCACAATCGGCGATAATTACTGTTCTTAATCACCTGCTTGTAGATAACTCAGTTACTATCTATTGCATACAGATTACGTCCATGATATTCTAGTGCATTACAATTACCCACAATCAGCGCATGGTACAATTACATTTTGTGTAATATACAGTTTTTAACTACATTTTGAAATATGAGTGTTTAAAAAAATAATCCTATTAACTATTTTCATTGAATCAGTACTACTCTTGTGCTTACTAGCCTGTGTTAAATATTGGCGCTCGTGATGGTCTGTATGAGCTCAAACGTAATTTCATTATCCTGTGTAAAATTGGTCATGGGGCGTTTGGAGAATGTTTCAAAGTCTTGGACTCGCGATCTCAGAAAGAATTTGCGTTGAAGAAGGTATGATGATATCAGTTCTGCATGAATTAGGATCCTTTGGAAGAAATTTAAAAAGTAACTCAGTTTCTGAGCCAAATTGGAAGAAATTTAAAAAGTAACTCAGTTTCTGAGCCAAATTCCAAATTCAATAACTCAGCTTCCAATATGCATATGCATATTTTAATTCTTCCAGTCTCAATTGCATGTTGTGATTCAACTGCAATTTTTTCCCGAGAGGGGAGGGGGGGGTGCAGAGGGGGCAAAATACCCGGGGCCCGGAAAAGTGGGGTAAGGATGATCTCGTCACTTCCCAAACTTCTATATGTGCTTACTCGTTGAATATACTTCACATCTCTGGAATAAATGGTATAATAGAATCCATATCGTGTTAGCTAAACACGTAAGGAGTATTTTAAAGACTGCATTATTCTAAAGTTTTTGTCCTACGATAACATGCGCCAGAACTATATAAGAATCTTTCGCGAGAAATTTACCGGCGATAATGGAGCCAGAACACTGCACAGCGTTCATGTCCCTGGCAAGCATTGAGTAGGGACGGAGCAAACTAAAGCGCGTGGGTGCGAGACTGAAGGGGGGCCCACGTTCACCAATCTTCCCTGGGCCCGTGACTGGGTCTTGCCGGCCTTGATTTGGATGTGCAGTCGACACTATGAATTGGATTATTATCAAAAGCTTATTGAAGTGTCAGCTTTTATTCAATTGCGTGTATACGCTTCTTTTTGTGTATCAATACATGTGCAGGGTGTCCTAAGAATGCCTTCATAACTATTACCAACCGTTTGTCTGTCTTATCTACACTCTTCACGTAACTTGCACATTTTTTGCTTTTATTCATATGCGACTCATTATCATTTTCTTAAGTGGCAAAACAGGAAATTCAGGGAATTTTCATTTCTCTGCCTGGGGTTCAGCCTCATTTTTAGTGCAAAGTTTTTAACTTTGCAGTATTGTGATGAGGGGCGAAAATTCACACGAGCTATCATACATACATACATAGATAGATAGATAGATACATAGATAGATACATACATCATAGTGTAAACTTTCCGGGGGGTGTTTACGAAGATTCTCTATTAATACCGTATCTGTTAAACTTTGGGGTTGAAACTTTTTTAAGCACTTTCAAGTTATCATATAGCTCAATTCAGTTGTATTCATGTATGCAGTGTTTAGTTAGCTTTACGAACAACATTTGGGTTGTGGTATTAAACGTCTACATCATAACAATCGTTTTATATATAATATTGGGTTGCTAACTCCCCCGGTAACTATGAACATGTGCGTTCAAGTCCACTGATCTAATAATACACGGAACGAAAATACGAAATTTCGAAGTATTTACCGCACAATGGTGGCAGCTGGGAGTGGGAATGTGATGGAAATACGATCAAATTTATAAATAAACGTTTTCGTTTTGGCCTTTGGGATTAGTAGTGCGTTTTGTCATTTATATATTCAATAGACAATACTGAAATGGGTCGAATATTCATTATTGCAATATTTTTTCTTGTATTCATTTGCCGATTTGATATAAATATTGACTAATATTGACTATAAATAACTGCCGTGCGGACTGCCTGCATGTATTCCGTAGAGTACGTAGACGGTAGTAAATATTTATAATGTTAAACAAACAAACAAACATTAAACAGGGCTGAACAAGGAATCTCAAACCAGCTTGAACAACATAATACCAAAATAATACCTCGTATAAGTAGTAATTATTTGATGCAAAAATATATTCAGTAATTCAATATGAGGCCAGACAAAATGTTTTGTTCACGCTGTCGCTGAGCCTGATTTTTACTTATACATTCTTATACATACAATAACATTGAAATCCCTGAGTTAGGCAAATAATTAATAAAACAAGCTTCGACGCTAAAATTCTCACAACTATACATTCTGCACAGATTCCGGTAGTAAGATTCCAGGTTTATGTTAAAGTGTTGATAGTTATAGATTTGTTTCCATCTTACCACAGACTTAGGGGCGCGCGAAAATGTGAGGGTGGGGTGGCGAGAATCGGGCGAGGAGGAGAGACTTCTCTCCACTTTCTCGCCGCCGCCCCGCCCGCGCCTCCCCGCCCGCCCGCCGCCTGCCATTTTCGCGCGCCCTAATATACTCCTATAAGAGAGCAGACTTGGAGCAAGTCTACATCATTACTGCTCCCAAGTCTGTCTCTTTATAGGGAGATAATAGGGCGCGAAGGCGGAGGGAGGAGTGGCGAGAAAATTGGAGAGGAGACTCTCCTTCCAATTTTTCTCGCCCGCCGCCCGCCCGCCCCGCCCCCGCCCGCCTCCCGCCCGCATTTCGCGCGCCCCTATACTACCCCCTATAAGACAGATTTCTGGAGCAAGTCTACATCAGCCATGGAGCTTGACTCTGCTCTGTCTGTCTCTTTATATTAGGGCATTAGAAAATGCGGGCAGGCGGGCGGGCGGGCGGCGAAAGGGTGGAGGCTCTCCTCTTCCATTTCTGCGCCGCCCGCCTCCACCGCCGCCCACTCCCTCCCATTTTTCGCGCCCCTAACTCCCTAAAGAGACAGACTTTGGGCAATCCAGCATCATCATTGTTTATATTAATGCGCAGCTAAGCAATTCTTGGTTTCACTTTACAAATATTTTATCAAGTGTAATATTTGTGTCTTATATATTCACATTTTTTCTGTGAGATTGACAACAATCCCTTCACTCGTCAGGGAGGTGATGGAGCTTTATTTAAAAGCGAAAGACGAGGAGTCGAGGAGATAACCCACGCGTTTAACTATCGACACAGACTTTGATCGCAAGTCTAGCATCAGTTGGGTGCAAAATTGTGATCTCTTGATCGAAGCAACCTAACGAGCAATCTTACGAGCAATCTTACAAGCAAATCAATACTTATCAATGCCAAATCAAAACCTATAATACAAACGAGAATCTAGTATTTCTAAATACTAACAAGGAAGTAAGTCGCGATTTTGAGGTTGACCTTGGGAAATATAAAACAAATGTCAACGAGACAAAATATGTCACAATCTTTACAATACAAAATCAAATGAACTTATATTAAACACAAGAACGCATATGACTCGCCGTTCATGCATGCATTTTATACGATGGTATAGTCTATAGATGTCAAATACTGATTACAAATATTAAAAATGGAAATAAAGAATTCAAAAAAATTGTGATGTACGATTGAACAAAATGTATTTGGCTGTCTACAGTGTTGACAACTTGACATACTTCCATTCAACCATGCAGTGTTTGCTCATGCACTTTATATAATAGCTATATAATTTCATTTCAACAGTTTTATGAACCGCCGCGTATGTACATGCACAGCAATTACGCATGTACAGACCACGCTTGTCCTCCAGTTAGTCGATATAATGTGACATAGATTTTTTCCCTTTGAAAGTGAAACTTTGCACTATCCTTGGATCACTAGTTAGTATTTGCAATAATCTAAATTTTGTTGTTAGTAGACCACAAACAATCCGTTTTCGAGTAGATAGGTGGCCATTATCTTTGAAAATGTCACTCTAAAGTATTGAAATACTTTTGACCTAATTCCCATAATTTGGAATATTGGTGTCACTACCTTAAGTGATTATAGAAGGCAAACGGTTGGCTATCTTGATCAGTCTAGTGTCAATGATTATGCGAATATGATAGACATTTTATCCAATATGAAACTCTAAAACTTCTACCAAAGTTAACATAGTAATACCACAACACGAAATAGGTGCTTAGTGTATCCCGCGGTGCTTTTTTAATTCGCAAATTTTTTTAATAACGAGACCGTTGAGCCTCCATGTATATTTGCCGGCTTCCCTTCACCGCATTCTTGAATGAACTGTCGCTCTTGCTATTTACTTTTCATTTAGATCGCCTGTCACAAATTTCACCCTATCGAACTGACAATCTGGTCAAATATCTTGTGTACCCATGTGATCAAACTACTAGGCTCTTATAGTGATGGCAAATATGTTCATATCTTTATGGAGCTTATGAAAGGTACGTGATATTTACATTAGGGAAAAATCGTTAATTTACATAAAACATAGGTCCCATCATAGTATGAAACTTAGACCGACAAAAACAAGATAGCTGTAAGCAACGGGTAAACTATGACATTGTCTGTGACGAAATTTGGTTAACACTGCAGTCTTTAACAGCACAGTCACAAAAAGATAAAAGGAATCACCCCTCGACTTATCGTTTGTATCTGCACCGAGACCAACTCTGAAGCCCCAAGTTTAACTCAATATTAGTAAAAACTGTAGTCTGTAGACACAACATCTGCATAAATTTGGAAGAGCATCATAAAATTATTGAATATAAATTAGAACGTGTAGTTTTGTATATTTCTTCATTTTTACTTTTGTTAAGCCGGTCCTATATAGTTTTGAAATAACCATTTTTTTTGTGGGACTATGCAGTTCGTCTTCTTCAGGCGCATTTCGAGAAATAATCAAATTCGACTGCATGTGAGTAAGTTTTGTCTTGCATTGCAGAATGATTTCTAATTTGTCCCGTGACAGGTCATACTTATATGCTTATTCTTCTCGCACATTTACAATTCACCAAGACATAATTCTTGTATTAAAACAGGAACGTTCAAGTACATCGCTGATAACCGCCAATCGCTCAATCTGACTGAGAAAAAAATGGTTGCCCTTATGAAACCAGTTTTGGAGTCTCTTTGTGATATGCATAGTAAAGGATATGTCCATGCTGACATAAAAGGTACGTTTTTTTGCATGATGATCGTGTAGACGATCAAAGAAAACCCCCACAAAGCCTTTATTGCAAAGGTTCCAACCATAGATATAGTAAACCTAGATTGCTGACTCATACGTAGCCGATGCGTGACCTGCATGATAAATCCAAGATGGCCGCCATTCAGGGCAAAAAGACTATAAACTCTACGGGAAAATCCATATTTTTTGCATTTTGCGTCGTCCCAGTGTTTCGAATTCACTTCGATCAAACTTTTTTGGCATGCAATAACTACTTATCGTGAAGGTTTTAGACGCAAACTGGACAGCTGGGGATGAATTCCTGTAAAAATATCGCTCGCCGAAATTTGTACGAAATCGTCACTTGGTCAGTTTGAGTGAATTACTCTGGTTTAGAGTATTTTATAAAGGACATTTGTGGTTTTCAAGACCAAAGGCGTATACCTTGAAGGCTTTGGATGCAGAATGGACCGTTTGGGATGAATTATATTAAAATATCGCTCGCCGAAGCTTGACATGAAAATGTCACTTGCTCAGCTCGAGTCATTTACTGCAGACAAGTACTTTAAATGTACTTGGTTTAATACATTTAGTCATTAGATATTTTGAGGAATATTCGGAACATTACTTAGAGGATAAAAGTAATGTATGTAACAGGCTTTACTTGCTGAGACGACTGGGATTACAAAAAGCAATAAAAATAGCAATTAAAATTGGGGATGGAAAATGAGATTATGGTCCCTCCCCCACCTCTTACAACCCTCTGACTTCTATCCCCAGTTTTTGTTTCCTTTTATAGTATTTTTGGGGCTCACTTAAATCTGGGGCTCATCGAGCAATTCCTCCTGGGCAGCCTTGGAAAATATAGCTTACTAAATGTCGTGTTAAAAGAATCATAAATAGAAAACACTAACATATTGCTAATCTGGACATTCATTCTCACTAGATGACATGTCAAGAAATTTAGTTTTGGACATGCATTTTATTGAGGTTCAACAAAGTAGGAAAATTTGCCATTAATTACTTGAAGGATTAATATATTTTTACTATAGACATGATAATTAATAGTAGTATAACAATGTACAGATTTCATCCAAGCATACATGTATTACATGAAACTGTTAAGTTTAATGAACTGAATTTATTTTATAGAGGTTTATATTTCACGACCACCATGGAAAGTCTGGCCGATGCATACTTGATATTTTTCAGTACATGAACAGGTTGCACACTGTTACTGTATTGTTAAATGTTAAGTTAAATGTTTTAAAACAATACTGAAAATCAGAAACAACACTCAATTGCCACAATTTTGCACACTACACACTTGAATTTTTCCCTGCTGCATAAATGTTTCCTTGTCGAAATCTGCCATATATTACCCAGTCTGGTCTCATGATCTCCCCGGGAAAAGCCTAATCAATATAATGTTCAGAATTCTTCCTTTCATGAGTAATGCTGTCTGCCATTTCATACAGTGAGTTCAAATAGGCTGCATTGCATACATACCATGTCTGTGTGTCAAATTCTACCTCTAGGTGATATTTGGCATCAGTTAACAGTGGACTTAACTTTTAAATACTGCTTTTATCCTCTAAGTAATGTTCCGAATATTCCTCATAATATCTAATGAATAAATGTATTAAACCAAGTACATTTAAAGTACTTGTCTGCAGTAAATGACTCGAGCTGAGCAAGTGACATTTTCATGTCAAGCTTCGGCGAGCGACATTTTAATATAATTCATCCCAAACGGTCCATTCTGCATCCAAAGCCTTCAAGGTATACGCCTTTGGTCTTGAAAACCACAAATGTCCTTTATAAAATACTCTAAACCAGAGTAATTCACTCAAACTGACCAAGTGACGATTTCGTACAAATTTCGGCGAGCGATATTTTTACAGGAATTCATCCCCAGCTGTCCAGTTTGCGTCTAAAACCTTCACGATAAGTAGTTATTGCCAAAAAAGTTTGATCAAAGTGAATTCGAAACACTGGGACGACGCAAAATGCAAAAAATATGGATTTCCCCCTAGAGTTTATAGTCTTTTTGCCCTGAATGGCGGCCATCTTGGATTTATCATGCAGGTCACGCACAGTGAACTCAATTTGTTAACCTGGAACGATAACTGGCAGTGAAAAGTGAAGCCAAAATAACAGTGCCTACGCCATCAAACGTGATTGATTTCACAACGGCCAAAGTTCAAAATAAGTTACGAAAATAGAAAAAAAACTTGAAAAGCTGTTAAAACCTGCACGATAACTTATTTTATCCCATATTTTTATCGCTTTCATAAACTTTTTGCACAAACTAGCTTATACGCCTTATACGACTGACAAAAAACAAAATATTTTCGCTGTTTGAACAAAAACACTGAGAAAACTAACTTACTTCAGTCACTCAGTGACAAAGATATGTTTTCCTCCTATGTGTTACAAAGTAGAAACTACTTCGATTTGCAAAAAAACTGGGGTTTTTTTCCCAAAAAATAACGCAAAAATAGAGTTTACGTACGGACCGCGCAGTAAATAAGTTGTGGGGGACTGAAACTGACGTACGGACCGCGTGAAATTGACGTTTGAGGGACTGAAACTGACGTACGGACCGCGTAAAAGGACTGGGATTTAGGCTTCACTTTTTTCCGCCTGAATGATTGAATGTTATCGTTCCAGATATTAGAAATTTATGGAGTTCACTGGTCACGCATCGGCTACGTATGAGTCAGCAATCTAGGTTTATTATATCTATGGTTCCAACCCTCCCGGGAGTTTCCCGATTTCCATACGTTCCAACCGATCTCCCGATTGTAATGTAAACTTCCCGATTTTTCAGAAAGATCCGCTATCATTAATTAAGAAAATTAGTTTAAAATGCAATGATCTGAATTTCGGATTGATCTTATTCAAAACCTTTAATTGTATCTTTTATTTACACATACCTTATACTTTTGTAATTAGTGTAACTATTGTAATTGTAATTTTGGATATTCATATCTACGCCCCTTTTGGAAATCAACTTTTGCTGTAGGGGTTAGCGTAGTATAAATAGTCGAGCAATTAAAATACGGTTCATGTTTACGACGGCCATATGATATGATATGATATGTCAACTATAGAGAGTAGACATATAGTCTGATATATATAAATTCTGAAATTACGTTCGAGTAAAGCTCTGAAAAAATACGGCATGACCTTCCTCTTTAATCTTTATTGTTTATCCAAACACACTATATCTGATATAATATATAGACGAACGCGTTGTTGACTTCGGCATTTATGCTACATATAATCAGTGACAAAAACAACCTCAGTCGTTTTTAGACCGTTTAAAATCACTGTATATCTAGCTGGCACATATTTGTTTAGTGCAATTGTGAAATCAGTACAGGCTTTGTAGAATATAGGCAAAAATGATATAATCCATGCCACATTGTCGAATATATAGAATTATCAATAAACGCAGATTTTCAAGAATAAAGAGTGTTTTTAGCACTTAATAGTTTGAAATTCAATGTATTGCCCCGTTATTGGTGGCGATTCTGAATGCTGTAAACGAACAATTTCAACCAAACGCTATCTATTTCAAGGCAAACAACAAACTCACGCGACCACACAAGTATGTAAATATATGGTTAAAAAATTACTTAATTTTGCATTTTGTGACCATCGGAAATCCGTGATCCATCATACAGGATCGAAGAAAACAGGGCCGTGCTTCTACTAGCCTGCGTGGCAGGCGTTCTATTGTGGGGGAGGGAGTTTTGTTTAGAGCGCGCCCTTTTTTTTAACCGAAGGTTTTGGACACAAAAGTCTCGTTTATGAATAGGATTTGGGCAGGCGTTCATTTTCGCCTCTCCCTTCGCTTTTTCTCCTCCCCCCTAACTTCTCACCTAGCGCGCGCTCTCAAAAAAAAGGTGCGCGCTCTAAACAAAACTGCCTCCCCCACAATAGAACGCCTGCCATGCAGGCTAGGCTTCTACCCCAACGACTAATTAGCTGTATGTTCAATTGCTAATATCACTTATTATTATATGGCAAGCGCTAGTTCCTGTAGTTTACGCGATATGATTGGCTAATCAGCGGTCCGGAAAATCACGTTAAGGCCATTTTCCATTACGGTCGTTTTGCCCGCGCGGGCGAAGCGACCGATTCGAATCACGTGAATAATTAGTCGCGCGGGCACGCCAAGAAAGTTGAATGTAGTTCAACTTTCAGGCGTGTCCGCGAGTTGTAAAGCGGACAAAAAAATCTCATGCTAAACACCTACAGCGAAAGTTGAAACATGGTCGCTCCGCCCGCGCGGGCAAAGCGGCTGTAATGGAAAATTGCCTTAATGCCCCGTGGGGCATTACGAAATTTTTAATGCCCTACAACAAAAACAAACCACATAATAAACTACTTATTTTACTACTTATGGTTGTGCCATATAATAAACTACTTATTAACCTCGAACGTTCGGTCTTTGCGGTAAGACCTCACTTTCGGTTAATAAGTAGTTATTATTATTTGTAGCTGAAAATATCTTTATTGGTGATGACAACATAAAACTCGGCGACTTTGGACTGGCAGTAGATCTTAGGGAATCGAGCAAGAATATCGGCATTCGTGGTACTGTACGTTACCTGCCCAAGGAGTTACTTTGTGATGATGAATTCGAATATAGAGCAAGTGTTGATATATATGCGGCTGGGTGTGTGATGACACATTTGTTGAGTGGTGACCCTCCGTGGAAAAGATATGAACGGCATACTATTATATCGAAGGTTAGGAGATTTATTATTTATACTCTCACCACTTTAAAAATACCCTGGCAATTGTAAACAGAATTCTAATCACGTTCGGGCTGTGTATCCCCCTATTGCATAGTCTGTTAATTCGACCAGATAGCTATGTCAATCAAAATGCGACTGTTCATCCTTGGTTGCAAACAACGGTTTTGCAACTCAACAATAGTGATTTGATCCCTTTTTGATAGGTCCGTTCTGGCGAAATTCCAAAAATACCAAATAATTGCTCGGACGCAATGAAAGGATTGCTGAAACGTATGCTACATCCTGATCACAAACAACGCCCGACTGCAAAGGAACTTCTGCATCACGCTATATTCTCCGATACTCAAGGTAACTTGTTTAATTCTCTATCAATGAAGCAATGACGGACTGTAACGAAAGACATACAGGGACGCGAATGACTGCATAAAATACTTTTAAAGCATATTTAAGCTCGATTGAAATAAGATTGCTCTGCTCTCGACCAGCCAATTGGAATTGTAGTGATATCGCGAGTATAGGTGCAAGGCAAAATATAGAATATGGGCTTATATACATTACTGCAGTATGTTTCAGAACTCTTTAACCTTTTAAAATTTTATGGGTCAGTTTTAGACGACCTTTTGCAAGAAGTTCTAGTGGATATTCAGGAAAATATGAGAGCAGCAGTTCCTGCACAGGAGGTTCAGGATGTTGATGGTATAAATTTGGCGTTTTCGCCAACGACGCAAGATGATGGTGGAGATGGCGTTGAAGCAACAAACATTGCATAGTAAGTTTGTAATACTCTTTGTTGGATGGTCCAGTGTTATACTACACGGTGCAATCATCCATCTGCTGAATCACCTGTCTTATGGTAGTATGAACTCAGAACACAGTAGCGTGATCTTTACTTGGCAATGGTTTTGGAAACAATCAAACAAATCATGTATGATCTTTTCTCGCATTTGCGTATTTGCTGAGGCTAACAGACTAATCACTATAGTGAAGTAATGCATGCATGGTGATGATGATAAAGTTATCAAATTACATGTACATTTATAGTTAGCCCTTCTATTTTCCTTCGTATATTTCCCATGCACTGCAGCGCTGACTGCTCGCAGTCTAATTTATATTACAAATAAATGTCTATCGTTGCATCAAATTCACCACTTTCATATTTTCCATATTCTTTTTTGCAGCCCTCTGTGATTTTCATGCGGAAGACGGCAGAAAGGTAAAATGGACGGGTCTAATCAATACTAGTACTTACAGTCGTCTATTACGGTGTTATGAATTCGTTATAATCAAAATGTAAATCTGATCAAATCACGTACAGGTGTATGTACCCACAAAAAGCACATCGCAATAATTTTTTAAAATTTAATTAAAATTTCGTATTTTAGTACACCTAACTAAAATCAGCTCTTCCTAGTGGTTTCATTTATTGCTTGTGATTATATTGAAATATGACATGGTGAAATTTCACCAGACAGTGTTTTTAGCTGTGCGTACACCAAAAGTCTAAAACTCACTTTAACAAGAACACCAGTAACTTTGTTTGGTGTTTTACAGCATAATTTTTAGATTAGTATTTGTGAGACGTTCTCTGATCGAAAGTTTATTTATCACAACCTGTTGACTGTTAATCTCCAGCAGTTTTCGACAGCTAACTGGCAATGGGTATAGAATTAGAAATGAGACAACTGTTTACAATTACAATATTTAAACAATAACAGACAAAGGTATAGAAGTGACAAAAATATACCATCTAGCCATCGAAGAATGCATGCACTGGCTGGCAGTCAAAAGCTTGTGATAAATAAATTTTCCACCAGAAACGTCTTACAATTACTAAAAATTGTGCTCTTTACCCATTTCCCTTTCCTTTGCACCCCATGCAAAAGCCACATACAGTTACGCGAAAATCAAATGAAGTTTAAGCAGCAGTGGTATAGTGGTTCATCAGCAATGCATGTGTAATACCATTAGAGTATTCCAGGCAAAAAGTCCCTTAAAGTTTGTAAATATTTTAGTTTTGCAAACTTAGTCTGAATTCTTACAAATTAAAAGACTTACAAATTTCTTCCGATAATTCCAACCGAGAAAATCTATTCTTCAATTGCCTATTCATATTGGAATAGTAAAATCACTAAAATGCAATATTTTTAAATAACCGTTCCACGTGTTCACTTGTATAAACGCATTTAAACTAAGCTTGTGGTTTTGCGGATACCTTGGTTTTTGGGGTACATATACCTGCAGACTATAAATTCGTAGTAATGCATGTAATCTGATTAGGTAGCACGTGCATAATATTAATTAAATTTTGCACGTGAACTATAGATTTTTAGCAGCAACATAATATTATGTTTATACAATAAACAATAAACAATAATTTTAATATTATTAAATGGCTCTTAGTGCACTTAAATTTATGTAAAATAAAATTTGCAATGATACCTTCTTTTAAAGAGTGAAAAATCTACCACTTTTTATCTCAATGAAGCTCCTTACAATATAACTACAGTGCATCTATTTTGGATTATATTTCCAACTCCTACAACACAACTACAACAATACCATAATAGAATCGTAGTAAAATAATGGCATTGTCCCCCCCCACATTTCTACCGAAATTTCTGCCACTGGCTAACAACGTCACAATGAAACACAACTAAACATTTTTACAGTCCTGTTGAACAGCCTTTTCCCAGCATGCGTTGAAAGTAACGATTGTTATTGATTTTTATCGATCGCGTCGATTGTTATTGACACTCGCGATAAATACATTTGAGCATTCAGCTTTTGTCGTGACTTCTAACAGCTCAGTGTAATATATAATATCTATCAACAATATCAAATTAGGATCATACCTCTGGCTTTTATTGAATTAATCATAATTGTTGGTTTACCGACTTCCACAAAAGTTCCTGTATAGTTTCTCTATAGTAAATATATAATAGAGTAAATTTACATCAATAATATGCTGCCCAAACAGCAGTCTGTGTTCAGAAAGTTGCGAGTGCAGGTACCAATACAAATACAGAAGCTGTCTAGAGAACATGCTGTCCACATAGTCAATCGAATGTTTATTATTTTAAGTTATTCGATTAGTTTTATTTTCATTTCGGTTGGATAACCATGAGTTTTTTCATTTTTAGTTTTCACTTTGCAACTGTTGTGATTACAGGGCAAAAATTCACACAAGTGACTCAGATTGGCATAGATGGATAGATGAATATAGAGTAAACAATCCGGGGGGAGCTTACACTTGATGTTCTCTATTAGGTCATAGATTAGGTTATAAAAATTCAAGGGCTTATTATTACTTTTTCAACTTGAAAATTATTATTTTTAGCTACAGTTTCGCGTTTCATATTGTTTTTCTGTCTGTTTAATCAATGGAAACGTTGGGAAAGGTTGATAAATTACCCGCCTAATCGGCCCTATAATATATTTCATATCGTAATGAATTTTCCTTTCGCCAATGAGGATTCGGGCTATTTCACCCCCCGTAACACGAAGTTTTGTGAGAACTGCAAATCAATGCGCATATAAAATAAACATGGCGACGTATGAGACTGTGTGTGCCGAAATTGAATTTTTGGACAAGAGATTTAGGATTGGCATATATTATTTGGGTTGCAGTTGTAACGATATTCTATTTCAGTGTACGACTATGGTCAATAGCTATGCTTTATGGCTATGCTCAATTAATCTGAGGCACGAGTTTCGCCATAAACATGTCCCAATATTAATGATGTTGACGATTTCAAAATATACAACAAGACCTATATCGAAAATGTTGTGCGTGATTTGTCGGCACTATTAGACTTGGTAAGTTTTCTACACTTTAAAAACATCTATTACTGACGTGTTCCTGGCGTACATTTATAGAGACTATAAATCTGTAAGACGCTCTATTGAGCGTTTAGTCGCTGGGGTAATGATATAGGCTTTTTCGTAATTAACACATTTTGACAGTGCTACAGCTATAGGTCATTCGGCAAATAGTTTTCTGAGTGTGATTGTAACATACTTGGCTTACATTCTTACACGAGCTCGACAGAAGTCACAAGAACGCAAATGCATTTGCGATTATCGTCGATTAATTATGATATATGAAAAACAGGTTTTATGTACTATTGTCTCTAATTATATACACGATGAAAACCCAAAATATAGTTGTTCACAGTAAACAAAACAGAATAAAAAACTAGAGGGCATTCAGAGACTGCATACCTCCGCCCGCTACTCGTTGTAAAGCACACGATTTTAGAGCAGCCTCTAAAATTCTACTGTATACACATGGATGTTTCAAAAAGAACGCCGGTAAACTATTGATGTAATCTATTGTTATTATAATTTGAATCGCTAATTAACTATTGACCTATTATTATTATTATTATTAAGAAATTAGAATATATTTGTAAAGCACACGATTTTAGAGCAGCCTCCCTTTAATCAATTCTTCCTTGGCCGATGGGAAATGCATTCAAAAAATTTCGTATGAATATATTTGGTATTTTTTGAGTTATCGTGCTCACGGACAAACACACACACACACACACATACATACAAACCCAGATGATTACATAACCTCCTGGCGGAGGTAACAACAATCAATGAAAGTAATATATTGAGCACTAAGTCTAAGCGTAGGGTATTTTACCCTGGGGAATTCATTCCGGCCACTTAAAAACCATAGCAACATGGTCTTTGGGCCTCTTCCGGTTGTTTTTGTCTAGTGAAAGTCCAGTTTGGCCGCACGCTAAGATTTCAAATTTCGCCGTAACTTTGTCAATTTTTATTGTTTTTCTTTGAAAGTTGGTCAGTAGGAATCGATTGGTGGTATTTTCGTCCGTTTTGGATGAGGGGCGCCAAAGATACGAGCGCTCAAAGTCATCATCCTACGATATTCGACGGTCCCGATAGTAATGACGTAAAGTCATTTTGTGGCTAACGAACATCCGACAAAAATGCGTGCCGAAACATAGAGTCGCTGTGGGCACAGGTGCCCCAGCGACTAATAATGGTATTTTTATTCTTGAAGTTTCAAGTTTCATTTTATTTACACTTCATTTTTACAAAATAGGAATTACAATTGATAGTTAAGATAGTATACAAGTTCGCATTAATAATATATAGAGTAGATGGTTTATAAAGGAAGTGTGTGGCGGCTAGAGGAGCAAAGCTTTCGAGCTAGCCACCGCCTTTAAATAATTTTACAAGTTTGATTTGTATCATAGCGTGTGCTTAGTTAATGCTTTTTGTAATATTTTGTGATTATCAAAATCTAATTAATATTTTGAGAGTGTAAAAGAAGTATTTTGTATTGTCTTTTAAATTGTTTATATTCCAGACTTTTCACATCAGCAGAAATCTCCTCATATATCTTGGAAATAGCAAATTTTGAAGTATGCTTACCATAGTTTATAGTTCTCGCTGTTGGTCTTTAAAAGTTTAGGTTTGTTGCATACCTGGTACAGTACGTATGGACATCAGATGCTTTTACAAAGTAATCGTTGAAGATTTCGGGAATATCGGTTTGGTTATGGGTCATTTTATGTGCAAATAGTGATAGTTTAAATTTAAATATATTGTCAAGGGTAAGGCTACCTAATAGATTATAGTAGGGGATGCAATTTCCTTAGTTTTAGCAAAAAATATACAACGTAGGCATTTATTTTGTTTGGTTTTAATTTTAGTTAACCTACTTTTAAACGTATTTCCCCAGCTCATAACACCGTAGTGTAAATAAGGATAAAATAGTGAATAGTATAACTGAATTAACATATTCAGGGACAGAAAGTATCGTAGTTTATAAAATATTTTTTAAGGTTTTTTGCCAGCTTGTTATTAATATGTTGGATTTGGGTGGACCGGCCAATTAAGGTTTTTATCAATATAAACTCTTTAAAGTATTTAATGTGGTTTTTTTCTTGAATATTAGGAATTTTTAATTTTATTTTCGCTGTTTTACGGGATGATGAAATGAGCATATAATGAGTTTTCTTGAAATTTACAGAGAGCTTGTTGGCTGCACAGTAGTTAAGAAGACTTTGAAATTCTTCATTTATTGTTTGTTCTAACTCTTGAGGATTAAATGAAGAGTAAAACAATGTTGTGTCATCAGCAAATATTCTACTACTAGCTTTCTTAAGATAATTAGGCATATCATTAACATATAATAAGAAAAGGAGTGGCCCAAGAGTAGATCCTTGTGGCACTCCACATTGAATATTAAGAGGATTAGACACTACACTATCAACCTCAACATATTGTATCCTGTTTTCTAAATAACTAGTAAACCAGAGTAATGGAATACCTCGAATGCCATCTCTATATAGTTTCTTAAGTAGAATTTGATGATTGACAGTATCGAAGGCTTTCGATAGATCAAGAAAGATACTGCAGATAAATTTACCCCCATCGATGTTCCTTTTTAGGTTATCAGAAAGTTCAAGTATAGCTTGCTCAGTTGAATAACCTTTCCTAAATCCAAATTGGTATTTATAGAGAACATCATGTTTGTTTAAAAAGCCGACCAGCTGATCATACACAAGTCGTCCCAAAGGGGGAAAGTACCGCAATTGGTCGGTAATTACCAGAATCTGTTACACTGCCACTTTTGAAAACAGTTTAATTTTAAATTTTAAAGAAGATTTAAACACTTCCTTGTTTATAATAAAAACTTTTTTGATACATTATTTTAAATGTGTCCTGAAGTGTAGTCTTGCGGTCTTGTCGCTTCATGCGCAAATTTATCCGCATGGACCGCACTTATACTCATTAATTCTCTAGATAAAACATTTTGTATCAATTCTATCTATTTTCTTTAGAGAGTTATTTTACTGTAATAGTTATTAAAATCATGTAGCTATAAATCATGGTCTACAGTCAGACACGTTTAGTATACAGTGTCAGTGTATAAGAAAATCTTTAATCTCAGAAAACGTTGAGGCAAATTTGTCTTGAAATCAAAAAGCCAAATACCAAACCGATAATAATATCAACATGGTACTGCCCGCCAAGGTCAAACACAGAAATTCTTAACCGCTTTGAATCGTTTCTCCAAAATATTGATAATGAGAACAAATAAATTATCATAACAGGCGATTTCAATATAGATTTGCTGCCTAAGAAAAACAAAGGCAGTACCGTCAGAAGGTTTGCTGAAATATTAAACTCATATCAATTACAACAGCTTATAGATAAACCGACAAGAATAACGGAATCAACCAAAATACTACTTGACCTAATAATTTGTAAAACTGATGACTCAAAGAATAGCGTCGGGGGTTATTGATCTTAGTAAGGGACCATAACCTTGTTTACGTCTGTAGGAAGGTTGGAATCCCAAGGGGGAAACCTAGAAACATTGAAACAAGGCAATTCAATAAACTTAATGCGGACAAATTCCAAAACGAGCTAAAACAAGTATTTGTGCATTTCAACTTCAAGGACTATACAGACCCCAACAAAGCCTTACACGAATGGAACATAACATTTCTACAAATAGCTGATGACAATGCACCACGGCGATCAAGAAGGGTTAAAAGGAAAGATTACCTTAAAAGGAAAGCGGTAAAGCTTATTTCCTTCTTTATAAATTGGAGTTACTCTGGAAAGTTTTAGGTCCTCTAGAAAGATGCCAGTGTCCAATATTACATTGAATATGTGTAATAAGGAGTCCTGGATGGCATTTCCAGCAGCTTTAATAAGTTTAATTGGTTAATTGTAGTGGCTAGATCTGTCTTTGTGATTGCTGAAAAATTAAATTCCGCATGACTAGGTCGGACAAATTATATTGGATCTGTATCTGGTGGAGGAATGTTTGATGCAGGTTTTGGTCCTATTTCAGTAAAGAAGCTATTAAAGCAAATCAAAATCAAATCAAATCAACTTTATTTCATGAGGGTAGCACCAAACAGTATTTCAACTGATAAACAAGTATAAATGCATTTGATATGCTTTCATCGCCAGTGATGTTTTTGTCTCCCGCTCTTATGTTATTTATTGTGGTTGTTTTCTGCTTTTTATTGAGTAAGGGACCGGTCATTATTTATGGCAGGGGTGGGGGCTGAAGAGAAAATGTTTTAAAGCCAAAATTGTTTCCCACCCCACCTTTTTTGTACCAAAAACCTTTTTAACCCATATTTTATAGAAGGTTAAAAATAAATTACCCCACCAAATCATCAACCTTTTCATAACAACCAATATTAAAAATTCGATTTTCCGTTATTAAATTAAACATTCAGTTTATTGCACTAAGCACTCGGTCAGCATTTTAACAGTTTTGTGCGATGGATACATATCTGATTTTAATAATATAAAATACATGATACTATATACAATATAATAAATGAAAATGAGGTAATCACTCAAGCTGGAACAAGTTCCAGTGTCCTGCATGGCGTCCATAGCGAGTTGTCACAACCCATGGAAGAGGTTCAACATCCGAGGTCTGCTCAACTTCCTCTGTGCCGACTTTTTGTTTTACCCCACCCCAGCCCTGCCTAATTTTTTAGTTACCCCACCATTTTCTCTTCGGCCCCCACCCCAGCCATAAATAATGACCGGTCCCTAATTTATTAATGAAATCCCAGCTTTCTTTACTATTTTTGCTATTTTCCAAGTTTGCATTTTTATATTGCCTCGTAACTTCATTTCTACACTTTTTGTACGCACTATGAAAAGAGGGGGAATTAAGTCCGAATGCGGGAACTATAGACCTAATATCCGTGATCCCTGCGCTTGCAGAAATTTTATTAAAACTCATTTGTGAGCAAATCAACTTGCATATTAATAAAAACATAATATGTGAGCAACAATCTGGCTTTAGCCCAGGTCATTCCACTGAAACAGCTTTTTGTACTGTACTAATCAATGGCTGTTAAATATGGATAGAGAGTCTAATTAATGGGGTCCTTTTCCTAGATTTCAAAAAAACGTTTGACACAATAGGTCTATTGACCATAGCATTCTCCTGCGAAAACTGGAACAGTACGGAATAAAAGGGACAGCCCATAAAATATTTCCCGAGCCAACGGCGCGAAGCGCCGTTCCGGGCGATAGCCCGGGGCGAGGGTACTAATTCTGCTCCGCTATTTATTACACCCGGGAAAAAAGGAAAGCTATGCGAAACCAAAGTTCCTGGCGTGTGGCTATGTTTCATTACTCTGGGTTCCAGAGGCTTCAGAGATTCCTTGTTCAGTATAGAAACGCTACTGCGGGAAACGCTGACTTGCTGAGAGGCCTCTGGTGCAACCACTGATCTAATAATAGACTGGATATAGCTTCTATACCTACGAAAAATGAGAGTTGGGATAAAACACGGATACGGATGGCACGGATAAAAACACGGATGTGGGGATAAAACACGGATGAGGGATGAGGGAATAAAACACGGATGAGGGGATAAAACACGGATGGGGGGATAAAACACGGATATGGGGATAAAACACGGATGGGGGGATAAAACACGGATATGGGGATAAAACACGGATGAGGGGATAAAATACGGATGAGGGGATAAAACACGGATGAGGCACAGAATAGGGAATAGTATTCAGAAATCTCGCTTCTTTGATGAGTTTGCGCTCCGTGTCGATGTCATCGTCAAAAAACCTTTTCACGACAATCGGTAATTCTGCTGTGAAGACGGTCGAATAGCCCCCTCGACCAATCTCGTCTTTATTCCTTAGCTCGCCAAATTTAAAAACTGCCACACCAGCTAACTCAGATGATATAGTTGTTTTGCTCTTTTCAATGATTTTCAAGCCACCAAACATTGACATTTTGGTAAGAATAAGCTGCGATATTACATTTTTGGTAAGCAGACAATAAATACCGACCGCGTCAGTTTAAACCAAGGGCAACAAAACAACTCAGGTAGAACATGACTACATGAGAAGCCTTTGCAACACTTGTCATGAGAAGCCTTTGCACTAACACTTCACATGAGAAGCCTTTGCAACACTTCCCATGTTTTGGCATTTATTCAAAATCACCTTACTCTAGCTAAGATTTGTATCGTATATAAAATATCTTGTCATAGATATTAAACTGTATGCAAAAAAAACATAAATGAGAACGCGTACTTTTTGTGGTTATCAAACTATAAATTCGCCTTGAAATCTAAATGAGAAGCCTTTGCAACACTTGTCATGTCGCTTCCCATGTTTTGGCATTTATTCAAAATTACCTTATTTTAAGATTTGTATCAAAATTCATTACAAAATATCTTGTCATAGATATTAAACATAAATTATGATCAGATCCGCATAAACGGAAACTCCTTTGACAAGCAACAAATCTCCATCGGTATATCTGGTGTTCTCAAAAGTATATTAAATAAAAAGTATTACCTTATCTTCTTCCAACAAATGCCCGCAGAAGTTCGCACTTATTGAATGCGCAGTCTACGTATATCAGCCTTTAGCTAGAAACATTGCGATTTGCGCTAAGTTCTATGCTAATCAATTAACGTTTTATTTGTCAGTACATTTAAATACTAAAAAATGTTGGGCAATTATTATCTCAGCCACAGAATAGGGAACTCCCTATTCTGTGCCTCCCATCCGTGTTTTATCCTCCCATCCGTGTTTTATCCCCCCATCCGTGTTTTATCCCCATATCCGTGTTTTATCCCCTCATCCGTATTCGTGCCATCCGTATCGTGTTTTACCCAACCCGAAAAATGAAGCCAAAATCAATCGGCGCAAATCTACTTCCGGTTACCACTTAATATGGAGTTGTATAGGGAAATGAGTCGGCGAGGCTGGTTTTTCACAATTTTGAGGCATTTCCAAGCGCTGGACTAAACCGTTCGTCTTGTAATGAAAAGAACAGGATATTTTCTTACTTTTGGAGAGATACTTTTGTAGATTTCGGTAAAAAATCACCACTAAAGACGTTTGACAAGTTGCATACGCGAAGTCCATTTTCGGCCAAAACTCAGAAGTGTAGCACCTCTCGTAAGGTTTACGTTGATTGGCTAAGAGTACGATCACAAAGACCGAGGACACCGAACCAATGAGAATGCGCAATTTACTAGTTCCAGTCTCATTTACGTAGTCTTGCAAGCGCAGGCAAGTAGGGGGAAACCCCTCGTCACAGAATAGGAAATGACCAGAAAGGCCACTCAGCAGTGCAACGTGACACCCTATTTTTATGCAGTTATCTGGCCAGAATAATGGCGGACCAGCCAGTTCAGCGTGTTTATTGGTCAGAAAATGCAATTGACTGGCTAGAATAATGGTAATGAACATGCGTAATGCGACATGCGCAGCGTCAAAAACTTCAAAGGTTCGGCCTCAAGTGGCACTTCTAGTCATTTCCTATTCTATGCCCTCATGCGAATTTTAAAAATTAAAGGTCAATAATCAAATAGAACACTCAAAATAGAACGTTCAAAATATATTTTACCCTAACAGATACTAAATAATTCGTAACAATAAACCTTTCTTCATGCGCCCAAGGTTCAATAAATGAGGTTTTTGCATTTATATTGGACTAAACCTGTGTGATAATCGAACTTTTATGAGCAAGTCGAGGACCAAAAGTAGAAAGCAAGTATTCAATTTATATCAAACGTGCGGTGCCAGTGTGGGTAGAGTATATTACTACTTCCAGACGAAGGGCCTTCGCTCGAAACGTCGAAGTTCTCATTGTATTTTTCAGGTAGTTTTACACCACAGTCAACCGCCGTATTCAATTTATAGTTGTCTTTTATATTATTTCAAGTTATGTATATAGTGCATTTTGTCTGGACGTTGCATGATTACACAGTTTTTACGGACTTCTATTAAACGCTTATCTCCCTGAATTTCCTTGTACATGGCCTGTCCCTAAAAAGTGATTGAATTTTATTCTCTCTGACATGTACCAAACCAGGCATATTTCTGACTGTATTTATAATCAGACAATATATATTAACGACATTTTGTTGTTATTAAACATTAATTTAAGTTACTCAAGCCAGGTGTATTATATTTTTATGGATTTATAAGGAATTATTTTGTAAAGAATTGCAGCTCAACCTAATACTGAAATTACTACAATTTATCAAGTTTCTACAAAGTTGTCACTCATAACTTGTTAACAACTTGTTGAGCTGCATTAACATAACAAGTCGTACCTGGTCTGTTCAGTAAACAAGCTGTTGACAACTTGTCAACAAGGTGGGAACACGCAGTGCGAACACATGCTGAAAATTAACAAGGTGTTGAAACAGTGTTGGTACATGTCTGCTACAGGTTTGTTGCAAGTTATACATGTAATGTAAGTTAAGAGTGAAGAGAAACCCTTCTCCCATTTACACTAAAATGTTTTGCCCTTTTTAGTTCAAAATTTCCAACAGTTTGTCATGTATAAAAGATGGGGGGAAATTGCCCTCTTCACCAACAAGATTTCTGCCCTTTCCTGCACCTCCCACAAAGAATATGGGAAACCTGTCCTCCTTTATAGTACATTTACTATTATCAAAAGTAGATTTATCCTTCCATACAGCACAAATTTGTTGGGGTGTGCATTTTAAGCTTCTGGAACAACCCACAAATTAAAGGAAGGTTACTTTGAACTTGGTTGACTCCTTGAATAAAGAGTTCCATATTTCATCTCATGTAAATATTGTTTAATTATTACCATCATGATGGATTCACCAACATTCATTATAATTTAGGTTCTATAATGTAGGTTGATTGCATGGTTCTATTACTTCTATATGGATAATTAATATCAAATAATGTTTGTAATGTTTCATTTGGCCATGAGAAGAAATTTTTAGGCCACCAAATTACAATAATAAACCTTTTGTCAAAATATATGTTGAGATGTCAATCAACATCAATAGCATGAGCAACCATTTGAGCAACCAACAGTAGCTAGGATCTAGGGGGGGGGGGGGGGCAAAAGTAGGTATTTGTATTAGTCCAGATGTTTCCTAGTGGGCCCCAAAAACTCCTGGCCACCAGCCCCCACTTCCCCCCTCCCCCTCCAGGCTACAGTACATTACTGTCAAGCATGCGTCTATTAAGAAATAGACAATTGAGATCAAGAAGATGCTTTGACTGTACAATACGTCAGCCTCACTAGTACCCATGCGCTTTAGAGGAAAAGAACGCCTGCATGGGTACAAGGCTGACATTATGTGCAGACATCCAGTACGTAAGAACTTTTCAACTGAAAGTAAGCCATAATCTGGTATCTCATGCTCTAATAATCTGTAATTTTACCCAAAAAGGCAAATATCCCATTATCCTAAATCCCTACCAGGACCTCTTCCATGAACGAATTCTTAATAGTCTTAAAAAGGTCCTGGATTTTTGATATGAGTGATAGCCTGATAGAGATTGATTGTATTTGCAATGTAACTAATTGTCAAACAAATAACGTGAGTCATGAAATTCAGCTCCCGGTTTTTGGTTTCTTTTTATAAACTTCTTATAGATATTTTGCATTTGCGCTGAAGTTGTGCTGGTCGCCACTTGTTTCCATCTACCAAACTGACGTTACATCATAGAATAGGAAATGACTAGAAGGGCCACTTGAGGCCGAACCTTTGAAGTTTTTGACGCTGCGCATGTCGCATTACGCATGTTCATTACCATTATTCTAGCCAGTCAATTGCATTTTCTGACCAATAAACACGCTGAACTGGCTGGTCCGCCATTATTCTGGCCAGATAACTGCATAAAAATAGGGTGTCACGTTGCACTGCTGAGTGGCCTTTCTGGTCATGTTTTCGTCATGTTTTCAACTTTGAAGTAAAGTTAGAAATTTTGTAACTGACGCGAACCCTAAAACCTACCCTAACCCAAAACCTAACCCTAACCAAATTGATGAAGAAAAATCAAGAGAAACGAATATGAAAATCTTTGAAAATCGGGAAAATTGCGTAACGTCAGTTTGATAGATGGAAACAAGTGAAAACCGAGTTATCTACTTCTCTATATCAAAATTACAAAAAAACTGTATTGTCTTCATGATTGCTTATTTTTTAATAATTATGGTAACTAACATGATTACATGAATTGAATAACTATTAATGAGAATAACTTTAACACAAATGTAATATAACCTTGTCTGAATTGGGCAATTATTTTATAGTACATAAACACTCGCAACAATACCACTTTTCTTGGCATGGGATGCTCTTCAATTTTTCACATTCCCTGTTAACAAATAAATGCACACAGTATATTAATTTAAAAGTTTAGTACAATTTTCAAATACGCTACTCATAAAAATGGGAGATTTTTTTCTCCTGTTGCATTGAGCTGGCAACAATTAATCCATGTCAACACTACAGCTACAGATATTTCCATTATGAATTGATATAACTAGGATATTTGTTCATAAGATCCAATTCTAACCAATATACTATATTGGGAATTTTACTTACAAGTTATGCCATCCGTCACAACAATCGTATTGAACCCATTCATGCCGCCAATTCGTTTTTCTTGGGCTCGTTTGCCCACATTTCTTACATTTGTCAGCAGCTTTTTTTTTATTTCGGCCTGTTGGGGGCAATAAAATACAAAGTTAGTATTTCACTAGGTGACTGAATCTCTGATTAGTATAAATTTCCAGGTGACTATCGATTTTCCTGCATGCTGATTGGTCCAAATTGAGCCTCTAATTAACAATTAGACAACGAGGCCGAGTTGGCTATGAGCGAATAGTCAACGAGGCGAAGCCGAGTTGACTATTCGCTCATAGCCAGCGAGGCCGAGTTGTCTAAGGATTTCGCGTGATAAATTGAGAAGAGCGTGTTGTCTTCTGTGATATTGTTGCGTTTGGAAAATATTTTAATATAAAACACAATCAATAAAACATATCTTTATTCAAACTGCAAACAAAATGGATTTAATGCTGACATATGGAATTGCTATAAAATATCGACAATGCTATCCAGAGGTTAAATCTCGTTCAAGATTGTAAATGGCATCGCTAAACGCGACGATCAAGAAGTATGTCGAAGTATAACTTTATGTTACCAAACGTACGGTAAAATTATCCGATAAAGGCAAATTCAACGACTCTTCCGTGCGTGCGGTACAACTTGAATATTTACGATAAAACATATGTAATTATATATTTGCTGAAAGTATCCATATCACTATGCGATTGTGTCTGTGCGTTACTGCGTATGGTCTGTGACTGTGAGACATCAGTGTCCAATAAGCCGACTTATTTTAAAGTCTTTGTCCTATAGTATAGACAAAATTTAGTGTACAACTATGTTTTTATTTTGCTGTACTATACACTCTACAGCTGATTCAATGGGAACTCTAACTCTGAAGGACTAAATTTTACATATATATATATCTGTGACGCATCAGTTTTTATGAATTATGTCTCGAATTATGTATGAAAAATATTTTGTAAACCTGAGGCGCTCTCATTTCTTTGCATATAGCCTATATTTACAATACAATACTCTATCGTAAGTTGTATTTTCCCCAGCTGCAGGCTTCAGACTTGTACATGTTTATAGAATCGGCAACAAGAAGGAAGTTCTCGAATAACATAAATCATAATTTACCACATTTCCCTGAGAATTTTTGTATCTTACTACCTTCTAAACTGTAAAATGCTTCAACAGATTTTAGAGTGGACATCAATCTCCGCATGTTTATAGCTTGGCATATTACAAAAATATTATAAATATAGGTTTCTATATTTGTAGTGACGATTGATTTAATAATATAGACTCTCTATCCAGAGGCGTCTGATATGAAACCGTGCTCGAGAGAACATTAAACAACAGCTCAAAAGCATACAATTTTGGTTGGTTACTTGACTTGTCTGTTGATAAAACTGTTTACTACGTTTTTAAAACTTAAAAGCAAACAAAAAACAAATTTTGCAAGTGTTTTGAACTAATATCCCACTCCTTGCAATTAAAGTGTATAATTTTCAAGTGGAAGCATGTAATATGATACTTCTCCCTATGACTTCTCCTCACCAAATCCTCACCCCCTTAGGCAATAAAAATTTAAAGAGACACGTGACCAGCTCCATCAATGGTTGTCTAATTGTTTTAGTATAAACTATAGCATTTATTGAGAACTAGGGAACACAATACAAAAGTAAACAAAAGTATTAATATTAATTTTAAACGTGAATTTTCACGCCATTGTTTTGAATTTTGCTACTAGTAGACTATCACTAATAGTCTACGAGTAGCGTAGCCAATCAGAACGCAGGAAAAGTGATAGTCTATTACTAAGTTTATACTAAAAAGTGATAGTCACTGGTCAGTGACTATCACTATTTTTCAAAATGGCTTCTTCGCAAGCTGCCGAATTTAAAACAAAAATCGTTTTTTGAGCCTTATTCAAAGTTTTAAATGAAAAAAACTGCCGCTAAATTAAAGGAGGATATATTTTTGATACTTTTAAAGGTAAGCAATAACAAATACACTACTTTTCTTCCACGAAAGGCAGCGTTTTCTCGCTGTTGAAATGTATAAAACTTTTTCCGTACGGCTCAACCACTCAAGTGTTTATTTTGAAAATTATTCGTTTTATCCTCATTTATATCGTTATATTCAGCAAAAACCTAGCTGTGATATATTTTTAAAACCATTCTACTTTGTATTTGAGCCCTTCCAAAGTATTTTTCTCACGAAATTGTTTGTTTTTTCGATATATTTTTGACACTCGTCTTTTGCCGGTGTCACAGCGGATTTGGTCCCCCCGCGGATTTGGTCCCCCCGGACCATATCCGCTAGCGGATATGGTCCGGGGGGATAAAATCCGCTAGCGGATATGGACCCCCTTCCGCGGAAATGGTCCCCCCTATGAAATCATAGGCAGACGAGAACTTTGTAAACAATAAGTATATTACTGTTTACAAAGTTCTCGCGCAAAAGTCTACAAGTATTTTTGAGCTACATATGATTTGGTTTTAGAGTAATCGTCTGAATATTTTTCTTCGGTTAAAAATATTTTTCCATATTGGCATATAAAATTAAATATCTGACGTTTTCATTAAGAACGGCAACAAACCATGTCAACCTAAGCTATTTTTCACAAGGGCACGATTCAATGGTCGCGCGTATTTATATGTATTCAGATCACCATTTTTATCTTATGAGTCATCACCTATTGTTTATGGGATTCCATTACGTTCATTGCGTTCAAAGCGTCAGTTTCATTGAAATAATAAGTTTATTTAAATTCTGTTAACATTTACAACTTTGTATTTCCCACTGCTGAGACATAACATTTACATGGGAACTACAGTGAAATGTATAGTTCTGATTGCAATAAAATCTACTTCTCGTAGTTAAATATATTATAGTGGCAATGAGATATATTTTTGGGAGTGAAATGTAGTTTTGTTTGCAGTAAAATATAGTTCCTCCAGTCCAAAAGCGCGAGAAAATTTACAGGAACATTTTAATCCAAAAAATCTTCGTACACTTTTTCTCTGTTAGATGTAAAGATGATTCAAAACGTTTTCATTCGATATTTAATATGCCATACGATAGATTCGCGAGGGGGTCCAAATCCGCGAGGGGGGACCATATCCGCTAGCTGATATGGACCCCCATAGGACCATATCCGCTAGCGGATTTGGTCCCCCCGGACCATATCCGCTAGCGGATATGGTCCGGGGGGGCCATTTTGAGGGGGGACCAAATCCGCTGTGACACCGGCATGTTTTTAATAACCGGCCGCTGAGAAAAGCGCTGAATTTTGTCCTATAGCCTTTTCAACTGACCTCATAACTTTCTGTGTTTGTTTTTCTCTTTGAAATTTCTACTAAAACAATTAGTCGCCTCAGGCTCGGTGATTACAAGCCTATAGTCACTTCGCCTTCGGCTCAGTGACTATAGGCTTGTAATCACCTCGCCTTCGGCGACTAATTGTTAAATATAGTGAGAGCTGATTTCCAACCTCGCTAGGAAAAACAGTTCTGAAGAAATACTAACTGAAACTCCAGACTACTAATTTTGTTGTGCGCACAGAAGATATTCTGTGAACATTTTTGAGCTGATGTGCGCATCATGTGCACTTTCAACACAGAGATTTCTTAGATAAGTCGTCATCTAAATGTGCACATTTTGTCTCGTATACGACATATATGTGAGCACATATTTTGGGAAAACAATATGCGGTGCGCAGTCAACAAAGTTAGCAGTCTGGCTGAAACTGATGAGATTGCTTGCTGTAGGTGTGATAATTTTCCATTTCCACATAACCATGTTAAGAAATACAATTTTAGACATACTTCTTGAGCCTAAAGTTTGCAATAGAATAAAATGTGAAGTACCTGTACATACTATGTCATGCTAATTAAAGGTTGTGCAATGGTACCAATTTGAATTTTACATTATGACCAGGTGTCGATCTATAACTTGTTTGTGTGCCTGTGACCACAAAAATTGTTTGAAAATGTGCCTGCAAAACATCTGCATAAATATGTGAAATCGTAACATGATGGGTCATGAATTACTAAAGTCGGCTGAATAGACTCAGCCTTTATGGCTTTGTGTATTTTCTCCAATGCAGATTAATTACAATTAATTACAATCAATAATAAAGACTAAAGTTATTTGTCCATAACTGGGAGTTTTGAAGTTTCTTTTGAATTTCCATCAATGACTTTTAACAAGTTTTACAAAATGTGTCTGCAATCGTCAAAGGAAACAATCGTTTCTGGAATGTGCCTGAAACCGGCTGTCCCAGCGGTCCCGCCATTATTGACCCCTGATTATGACTGCTGTTAAAATAGATGTACTGTAATCACCTGATGCAGGAACACTTTCATTTTCAGGTGTACCCTGTCCTACTTTGGATTTGTTAGACACTTAGACTCATCAGATTCTTTAGGTATAAATATCCCCTGTCCATCTTCAGAATCTATAGACTCATCAGACTTGTTAAACTCATCGGAGTCATTTGACTTATTCGGCTTCATGGCTTTGGCAGCATCAAAACCCTGTTATCAATATAAGATACTGTAAATCTATATTGTGTTACGTTCATGAGCCAGGTTTTATGGTTAAGATACAAACAATTGAAAAATAGTTAACCAGTGAGACCAAATCATGTATATTACCCAAATATCTTATAGCCTTTACAGTATGCAAATCAACAAATCTTGCAGAACAGTATCTCGTGAATGCACTCAATAGTATACAACATACAGTACATGGTGTAATTTTGTACCTTTCTAAATGCTGCCTTTTTTCTAGGTGTAGCTTGGTTTAACCAGATTTTGGTATTAGGAGTAAGATTCTATAACAAATAACAAATGAAAGGCATGTATATCAATAACATCAGACTGTTTGAAAATAATTGTTGATTTTGACATTTCTGAACAGAAATTGATGAGTCACATATGTAATATCAGGTGCGATTTCAGAGCAAGAACCGTAATTTCACCTCAGAGCACTTTGCACCTTTCAATATTTTCTATTCTTGATGCAGACTCATGACACTTACATGTACATGAAGAGTCAGCCAATGCTCCATTGAAAGTTGTGGGGTTTTTCCTGCCACAGAGAATATTGAATGGGTAGGTTGGAAAATGCCCTGAGCTAAACCTTCCATCCTGCTGTAGTTGTGCTTCCTGATCATGCATGAGTGTGGCAGTGCATGCAGCATCTAGCTGTGTCATTTGTAATTTAGCTCAGCTCTCAGCTGTACGTCAGGATGATTTACGGTCACCAATAGGATTTTTCACATTATTTGATTAGTTCATAAATGTCATTGTAATGACTAACATTTTTTATGTTGCCTTCTGCATCAGCATCGTGTGTGGCACACCAATCATCTTATCTTTGGTATAATCTATTAAAGTTAAAATCAATTTCTTAAAATACAGCAATTCAATGACATTTTTTAGCAATTCTGATCACAGGAGGCCCAGGCTCTATTGCCCGCGCCCGCCTGTGACTTCCTTATAACGAGGAAAGGAAGGAAACATTGAGACCAAAATAGCCCAGACTTGGCATATGTTACACGAAATTATCCTCGATTTTTCTATCCTCTGAATGTTGATATTCGTTGTCCAATCAGGTTTGAGTGTATTTTGAGTTGTTCAACGACTTCCGGTTTTTTAACAGCAAACCTGGCACGCGGATATATTTTTGCCAAATTTTGTCATTCCCTCACGGATTTTAGAGCGAATTTAAGCTCTTTGATTAAAGCATCGTTGTTTTGAGAGTTGTACGGTATCATTCTTGCAGGGGATATCGATTAATCTCGAAAGAAATGCATTTAAAGGCGAAAAATCGAGTAACATATGCCAAGTCTGGGCTATTTTGGTCTCAATGTTTCCTTCCTTCCCTGGTTATAAGGAAGTCACAGGCGGGCGCGGGCAAATAGAGCCTGGGCCTCCTGTGTTCTGATCATCTGACAGAAGTACGCACGTGCGCACGGGGTGTGCGCACGGATGTGCGCACGGGCGTGCGCACGATAGTAATTAGTATTCAAATGGCGGGGTGTGCGCACGGTAGTATTTGACATTATAATAAATAAAGTGAGCAAGAAATTGTTTGAAGAATGTTCAATAATTCATCATGATGAAAGCAGTGAGACTGCCGAGACAGGTGATGATGAAAACAGTGAGAATGCAGAGACAGGTGATGATGAAAACAGTGAGAATTCCAAAGATGATGGTGAAATAAAGGAACCATGAATGACGATGCAAAAGTGACGGTTGGGCCAGAATATGATGAACTGTCGAAAACGTTGCAAATGGATGGGCAAGAAGAAAGTGTAGCTAAGCAGAAAGCCTTTGAAAAAATTCTCCCTGAACTTCAGAGAAAGAATTCGCTGGCGTTTACCTGGATAATTTACGTTGGATAAAAGCACTTAAAAAGGATCCTGTGCATAGAAAGATCATGGAAACGAAGGAGGCATTTGTGTGAACGAAGACTCGTTTGATCCTGATGAAGCTTTATCTGCAGCGGTTGACAAAAGAAAGTTTCTGTTGAAACAGCTTTTAGAAGATCAAGGACGTTTTGCAGATAGTGATGATGAACAATGAATCGATGTGGTGCTTATGTGAAATAAAAATGTATCAAAATTGTATTGTGTATTGTTTCATCTTTTAAGCAATAATTAGTCCTTGTAGAAAAAATGTACACCAGAATTAAGCCGTACCTTCTATCGGGCCTGATTGGGCCTTAATGCGAAGAAATGCGCAGGAATGCGAAGCAAAATGCGAAGAATGCGAAGCAAAATGCGTAGGCGCATAGGGCCACAAAGGCCTTAATGCGAAGACGCATGAACAGAAGGCCAACTTAAGACTAAGTGTCAGCTAGGCTGAGATATTCCGGGCCATCAGGCCTGATTTGGCCTTAATGCGAAGAATGCGAAGCAAAATGCGAAGCAAACTGCGAAGAATGCGAAGCAAAATGCGCAGGAAGGCGAAGCAAAATGCGAAGAATGCGAACTGAATGCGAAGATGCATGAGCAAAATGCGAACTTAATGCGAAGACGTGGTTCGATGTGTAAAAACATTAGTTAGTACAAAAATTATATACAAACATTTACATTTGTCTTATCTATATTATTGGAGCGAAAATCATTGAACATTTTTCAAACAGTTACTTTTATAACTTTTTCAAACATTTTTTACAAATATATTTAAAATACTTTGTATTCTTACAATAAAATATTTTTTAAAACAATTTCTTGCTCAGCTTATTTGCTATAATGTCAAATACTACCGTGCGCACACCGTGCGCACACCCCGCCATTTTGAATACTAATTACTATCGTGCGCACATCCGTGCGCACGCAACACCATTTTGAATACTAATTACTTTCGACCCCAAATAGGCCTGCTAATCTACTGACAGACTGAAACAATGTTGATAAGTGGGTTTCTTAAAAGGTTGTGGTTCATCGAAATGTTGATGTGAAAATGTTCCATGCATTCCTTTTTTGTTTTTTATTTTTTTATGTCATTTATTATATTCCGTGACACTGTACATCTGTAAATACAGTGTACAAACATGTACTGTTGTTTGGAAGTCGATTGAGGCATAATATACCTTTTGCAAGGTTTAGTAATTCCTGCTCCATTTTGGTTAGTGCAGGCCTCCAATTCATTTTCTGTAACTTCCTTGTCATCTACATGTATGTCAGTGTCGTTTTTGTCATCAGCTTCAGTTGCTTCTAAATTTGTATGCCTGATATTGGTACCACAAAATTCTAAGTGTCAGAAAAGTACAATATAATTGTATTTAATAAAAACACACAACTGGAAAACTAATCCAGACCTACAAGATCTCACTTGAGTAAAAGCAAAGTCTGATTGAATTTTGATTCATGGACTTTACAAATTACTATTTTGCATTGTAGCTTTATGATTTCTTCCTCATTCTATTCTTTGGGTGTGCATGAGTGTGTGGTTAAATTCTTTATCACATTCATAGTTTTCATACCGTCAATTTTCACAAGTGTCTGGTTTGACAACATATGTAACGGTATCTTCCAACCACTTGTGTTGCTGCACATGGTATTTGCTCTTTGCCTTAATTCCTCAAGAGAACATTCTCTAGTTGTACCAAAATAGATGGAGCTGCTTTTCACTGAAGTCTTCTCTTCTTTTAGCTTTTTCGAAAGCTCCTAAAATAATGTTAACAATGGAGCAGTTGCTATAAACATTGGTAAGTGTTATGCATGTAATTGTTATATTTAAAATAGCAATATGGGAAGAAAAGGGCAGTTCATATGTACTACCACTGCATACGTTTATGGCTACAGGAACAGATGATATATTTGGCAGAATAACAGTAGCTCAGAACACATTGGTTTCAAATGTTTCAAGTCTTCTATTGTACTGTAAGTATCAAATTACCTTAATTGACACTTGTGTAAAGGTTTTTACCACAGACGATTTTAGGCAGATTGCAGGAACATATCTCTCTCCTTTCAACACTGTTACCAGTGGGTTGATCCATGTCAGCGCCTGCATAATTTAAGTTATTCTTGACTATACATGATTATATTGTAGTTACAGTCAGAGTATAATACAGAATTTGATATTACACCCCTCCTATAACATTCTATTGAAGTATTGTACCGGTACTCAATCATATACTGTAATTATACCTACATTTGTGTCATGTTGTGTTGATAGTTTAGAAACTATGCTCCATTCCAACCTTTCCAATATATCACTACTGTCCTCTTGTTGGTTTTGGCTTACAATTGTTTTGATGAGGTGTGCAGTGTTTGCAGTCAACCCAACTGTACTCTGAAACTGTGGTAGTATATATGAACAAATAATATATGAATATATGCCAAGATACACTACACAACAAGCTAAATTTTGAAAACTAATGTTGTTTGGTGCATCTACAGCTTCCACTGACAAGCAAAATCGTCTGGTGTTAGACAGAGTAAAATACGAAAGTAGGGCGCAATCTCTGAGACTAATATTACTCACAATTACGTATGTTGTTAAAACACCGATCATTCCTTTACACCATCGGTTCTGTATGCTTTGGGGGAATATGCGACGTATAATATCATAAATGCCATCATATGCAACAGAGTAATTCTCTTCCCAGAATCCTTTCATTTTGATAGCCCACCCAAAAGAAATCCCTAATAATAGAATTATTATAGTTTCATAGATCGCTTTTGTCCATTTTATGTTTCAGCTGATATGCATCCATGGGCTATCATTTATCCATAATATTTATCTGGTCTTAGATGTAATGCAATGTTCTTACATGTAAGTATAAGCGTTCAAAGGCTAATTGCAATGACAATTGTATCATTTTATTATACATGTACAGTACATACTGTATGTTGACGAGCCAGTGACTTGATTCCATCTTTTAGTTTTTTTCTCATTCTGACTTGTAAATTCCCCTTTTGTGTATTCAAAAGTTAGAGCTCTGCCTTCTGCCCTGCAATGAAATATTAAACATTGGTTACTGTACATTTAGAAGCTTTAATGAAACTACTGTATTTACCCAGCTTTAAGTGAAACCTCTGTGTGACATCTGTGTTTGACGCAAGCAAAAGTCTTCCATGCGGTATAACAATCCAGATGTTTTGGAGTCCATTAATTAATAAGCCACTTTGGAATTGCAACAAAAATTCCTCCAAATTGGATGATATTATTGGATCATCAATCATCACGATAAGGTTCGTCTCTGAAAGGATCTCCCTTATAGCAGGTCTATTGGTTTTTTGAGTGTTGTTAAAACATTGAAACACAGTTATTATCATTGGAAAACTTTACATTTCACATGTAGAAAAAAGCAAGCATTTGACCTGGCTACCAAATGATTATTAGTAAGAAATATTCACATGAATTCCATGTACCGGTAAACAGAATGGTTGATTTATAATTGTTACTCAGATCTTGTTACTAGAAGCATAGGTGTAGCACATTGATGGACATGGTCAATACAAAATATAAATTCGTGTTTTTCAATTCATATTTTTGCCTGAACACATTGTATTTGAGTATTTTGTTTTTTTTTATCAGAATAGAAATATGTAATATGGACTCATTGGTATATATCTCAACGCACGCCTATGACGAGTTGTCAAATAAGACACTTACACTGATGTTCCGGTGTAAGATCGCCACCAGCAAGCATTGTAGGATGTTGTCTTGTGGCCACACCCTGTCCTTTTGCCAAAATGTCTAATGTTAGTGACTTCCCAACATTTCTTTCTTCGATTTTAGAATGTAACAGTCCAATTGAACTTTCATCTGGCAATATTAAAAAATACTGTATGACTTACAGGGTGTTCCAGAGAAATGCACCCACTTCAATTTGTGCTGTTGCTACACTGTACATTAGCCATATCCTGTCATTCCATTAATATTTGACTGATTAGAATATAGCTAACCATTCTCCTTCTAGAATCACTTAAGGTAGAAACACCGATATTCTGACTTGGTAAAATTGACTTGGTCGCCAGACGATATGCTCGTCAGTGGTAGGGTACTGCCAGTTAATGGGTTAAGAAAACTATCTGCCAGTGTCTCTTGTTAACACATTAGCTAGCTGGCAATGCTCCCAGATGGGCCGTACTGTAGTATTTTACTCTGTCTAATGCCAGACAATTTGCTTGTCAGCGGTAGGGCACTGCCAGTTATTAAATGGGTTAATACTTTTTGAAAGCTTTTATTTTTTAAACCCACCTATCTATTCTTGAACTGGTGATTTGTGTTTCCTAACATTAACATTTTGTTAATAAAAAACATTATTGGAAAAAAACCAGCATATCGAGAGCTACTTCCCCCTCTCTGCCAGGTTTTTACCTCACTTTAGCTTGAAACAAAATCTCGATTTGATTTAGAGAAGATACTGTAAGGTAGACATTCTCCCTGAAAATCCTTTCTAAAAGGATTTAAATACTTAAGTGATTTAGAAATTGTTGGCTATCTTGATCTATAGGTCAAATGCTAAGTATAAAACTATAACCGATACCGTTTGTTTAATTTTAGAAACATTTGGTATGAAGACATAGATATTAATGAACAATTTGGCGTCAATATCCGAACTGCTATTTGGAAGTGGATACATCACGGGTCACTTGTCAATGTTCAAGTTCTCTCACACTTGACAACTTGTGTTACCAATATGAAGATGTTACGCCAGCGACCACACTTGACTTCATAAATATTTGAAATAATATTAATGGCTTAATCAGAGCCTATATGACTAAGACCTGTTTTATACGGCGTCTTTCACAAAATCCTCCTTGTGAATAACATTAAGTTTGGGAAATGAATTTTGTATGGTAAGTACTGAAGTACAGTAGTTAAATTTAACATGTTATGGCGTACTAGTGTTTGCACAATTGCAGCGGTTTAACAGTCCATGTTATGACGAACTGTACGTCATACTGATACATGTATAAGTAACGGGAAAATTCGGATTGAAAATATCTCACCCCGACTTTCTTCAAAGTTGATCCTAAGCATTCTCCATAATGCGAAAGCTGAAGCCAATTTGAATGAGTGGCTATTATGTTGAAAGTCATGTGAATATTCAGCAAACCTGAAAATGCAAACAAATTCGCAATGGAAATAAGTTTGGTTGGTTGGAAGTAGGATATACTATAATTGGGATAAAACGAAAAAGCTACAAAGAAAATGAAGCATTAAGATACCGATTTTAACATGCCTTCTACACACATTTAATAAATGCGCGATATCATTTAGCAATGGGATATTAACTGCTACTTCATACTGTATACAGCTGTTTTCAGTGAACATGTATACCCCTATTCGTACCGGCTATATTTGAGGTAAAAAATACCGGGAGTTTGCTGATTGGGCGCACCCCTCATAAGTTCGGCCGATTAATGGTTACAATGCTAAATTTTATATTTTTAGTATTATTAACCTCTATTCTACTAGAAAATATAAAAATGGCTGATTTTACATCCAAAATATTCTGGTTTGGCCTCTTTCAATATGGCCACCCATCCAAAAATGGTAAATATTGTTGATATTTTGCATAATTAATTTTTTCATATTTACGTAAAAAATATTTTTATCTAATGTTATTTGTTCATTTTACATTGATAAGACATACTTTTTACAACATAAAACTGCTATTCCATACCTCCAATGCCTATGAAAAACCACTGTCTATTTTTATTTAAATGCTTTGCACAATTTGTCTCATATGATTTTGGATTTCTGACATTCATGATCACTGATGTTCTCATAATATTCAACAAATCGCATAATTTTTCCGAAAGGAACTTCTGCTGTAATTCTTGCCCCTTTCGATGGTGTTTTTCCTCTCGTAAGGTATACAATAAAATCAACAAATGCATTAAGACTGAATGACTATAAAAGCAGTGCTACTGCTACTCAGTTCATTTCACTATGTGATCATTATATTATGTGTTACACGACGTATAATTCATGTAGGATACGAGCCTGCAGTATTTTCTCATCATTTTATGTGAAAGTTCTGTGAAAGTTATATAATTTTTCAGCGTACTGTTTGTTAAGTCGAGCTTTTTTCTGCCTCTGGGAAACTAGAGAAAGTGGTCTTTCAGAATAAGTAAATTTGAGAAACATTTGTTATAGATAGCAAAGTTATCTCAACTTATTTGATGAGTGAAAAACAAGTTCGCGACAAAAAACATCGGCAAACTTTTGTTTTTTCAGGACTTTCTGTGAGGAATTTGAAAAGAACACAGAGTAATCGGGACTAAAGTTACATCAATGTTAGCTTTTCATTTAATTTTTGTCTTATATATAGGCTATGTATCACTAAAAATGAGTATTTTCGTGCAAAAACTGGAAAAAAAACTTTTAACAAATTTTAACTCTCCCCAGTACTTTTTCACCTGTCAGAGTACAAAATTTTCTGAGATTTTACGAAAAAAATCATTTCCTAAAGTAAAAAAATGAAGCCATCTCCTTTCAGAAGGAAAAATTAACATGCCAGTTAATTGTACAATTCACAACTGCAAAAGTAATGGGTATTACAGCAGTGACGCAGAAAATAAGGCAAACATTTCATTTCACAGGCAAGTGTTTATTTTTGCAACATTGAATGTAAATAATTAATTAATTTATTAAGGCTTTAAAACCAACTGCAATAATTGTAGTACCCGTCACCTGGTAGGGGTAAACGTACAGTATTTCTTAAATAAATTACATGCTGAGAAGAATTAACCGTACCAGGCACACAGTACACATATGTATTTACAGTAAAACTATGTAAAATTACACAAACTGTAAAGGCTTGTTCAAATGAGGCCAACATCATCCAACATTGTAGGTCCACCAATGTTGGACGATGTTGCACAATGTTGGATGAGAACTTTAAACAAAGTCAAACCTGATCCAACATCATCTAACATTATCCAACATGGTGTTCAAACGAAGGACAACAATGTTTCATTCAGGACAATAATGTTGGACCAATTTGTTGGCTTCATTTGAACCGGCCTTAAGTATTTAACTCAATGACCACTCCCACAATTGGCCTGGATGTCCATTAACAACAGTTCTACTGTATATCACAAGTGACAACTGTTCCTTACAAGGCCCCTGTGTAGGGCACAGAGAAACATGTACAAATTGTAAAATTAACCTACAAAAGTAAAATTAATTACACCTTTTCCATGTCATATATGATAATATAACCATAAATACATGTATGTACAGGTTCCCTTTAAAAGATCCAATCCTGCTAGAAAAATGGGAGAATGCAGTTATGAGGATAGACAACAATGGCCAAGTGTGGAGAGCAACTCGATACAGCTTCATCTGCAGTAACCATTTTGAACGATTAGATTACATCACTCCTCCAACATCTGAGAACGGGACCTGTAGATTAAAAAAAAATGCAGTACCATCAGTATTTTCAACGATACCTAACACCAGTGATCTCTCTGATACAGAAAGAAGACGGCTAGGGATTCCAACAAAACGTTCACTACCACCAGATGAATCCGATACCATGTCACCTGCAGCAAAGGTCCTACGTGATCATAATTATGCAAGAAAATTGCCAGCAAATGACGGCGAAGAACCACAAGACGAGGAAGATTTGACTGAGGAAGATTTGACTGAGGAAGATTTGACTGAGGAAGATTTGACTGAGGAAGATTTGACTGAGGAAGATTTGACTGAGGAAGATTTGACTGAGGAAGATTTGACTGAGGAAGAGCAGGATGAAGAACCAGATAGATCTGAATTACAACAGAAATTAAGACAAAATATTAAGAATTTACAACAACAAATGAGACGATCTAAGAAAAAGTTACAGAGCATGGAAAAGCTGATTTCACATTTACAAGAGAAATTGGCGATAAGCACAGAACAGGCAGGTATACTCCATGCAGCATTTGACAACCTTCAGTTATCACTTTTTCAAAACGCAAAAGACAACTTAAGCAGTGCACCAACAGCTAGGAGATATTCTGACGAAGTGAAGGAATTTGCACTAACATTGTATTTCTATTCACCTAAAGCATACCGGTATGTAAGGTCCATAATTCCACTACCAAATCCATCGCTACTCAGAAAGTGGTCATCCTCTGTCAACTGCGAACCAGGGTTTTTCGAGGAAGCATTTACCGCCTTGGCAAGTGAAGTCAGCCGTGATGCTATTAAGAAGGATTGTTGCTTAATTATCGATGCCATGGCCATCAGAAAGGAAACCATGTGGGACCCAAAGAAGGATCGATATGCTGGTTTTGTGGACTATGGCCAGGGAGGACCAATCCTTGATAATCCAGACACGTTAGCTTCAGAGGCACACGTTTTCCTGCTGGTTGGAGCTAGAAGCCATTGGAAATGCCCTATTGGCAACTTCCTCACAGATAAGATATCATCGACGCACCAGGCACAATTGATAAAGATGGCACTCGAAATGGCAGCTGAAGCGGGGCTAAAGGTATGGTCTGTAACAGCAGATGGGACGTCAGTCAACCTGAGCTCTTTCCTTCCAATTTGGCACAACATACGACACCATTGTTCCAAAGTTTCAACACCCAACCACAGGAGAAGATGTGTTTGTTATCGCAGATCCATGTCATATGCTGAAACTTGCGAGAAATGCATTGGCACACCTTGGCACCATTTTTGATAACGAAGGGGAAAAAATACAGTGGGAACATTTTCAGCAACTATACATCCTTCAAGAACAGAAGGGATTAAAGATGGGGAACAAGTTAACATCCAACCATATCAAATTCGAAAAGCACAAAATGAATGTTCGCCTAGCAACTCAGAGTCTCAGACGTTAAGCTCTTCAGTGGCTGATGCAATCGAATTTCTCGACATTGGCATGAAAAACCCCAAATTCCAAAACAGCAGTGGCACGGTCAAATTTGCAAGAACAATCGACCGTCTTTTTGACATGCTAAATTCACGAAGTCCAAGGAGAAAAGGATACAAACAACCACTACGATTTTCAAACAAGACTACGTATGAGGAAATTTTGAAGACCACAGCCAATTATCTGCTTCAACTTGAAACAGATTCAGCCACACCACAGCAACTAGCAACTCACAGACGAAAGACCTTCATCATTGGTTTTGTGGCTACCATCAAATCTACAATTGAGATGGCTGATCAAATGTTTTCAAAACCTGGTGATCCCTTCAAGTACTTTTTAACCTACAAATTTTCGCAGGACCATATCGAGCTCCTGTTTTCCTGCATCCGATCGAAAGGAGGCTGGAACAATAACCCTAACTGCTTACAGATAAAGTATGCTTTAAGACAGCTGTTGATGAGAAGAATGCCAATCATGTAAAGAGTGTCTTGTTGGTGAGATTACTTCAGTCATGAAAGCTTCAGATCATGACTATTGTGGACCATCAACCTACAGTGAAGTATCCTCAGCCTCAGCGTTTACTTTGTTTATCAATAACGGCGGATTGCGCATACCATCAGGGGCTGTTTTCACTACCATTGAACTGTGTGAACATATCTTCAGACTGTATGTCTGCCAGAAAGGCAACAACATCATCATTTTCTCCTAGACGGCAACAAATCTGTGTTTGCAGACCACGAGCTACATGCAAACGAGGAGATGGTAGAAGAAGACCACCAAGTAAAGCTCATCAAGTGGACAGCAGACAAATATTTTACATTGCGTCTGTTTACATATGGGAAGCACTACAGCGAGTCTGTCGTACAGAATGGAATGCCCAATGACAGGCATCATTTAAACAAGTTGATCTTGTTTAAAAACCAATAGTTATAAGGATGATACAATAAAAATAATACAATACTTATTTTGTAATCAATTATTCGTCGGCCGGAATCCACAAGTATAGCTGAAGCTGAAGCAATTCGTCGCTGTTGGAACGTTCGACTTTTTTGACTGAAGTCACCAAATTAAAACAATGCTGCTTGATATCCTTGTAAAATAACTTTAATACACGATTGATTGTATCTTATAATTCTTATTATCAAGAAATATATTTTGTGTTATAATTGCTGTTAAAAGAATGCAAAAATCTTATATAATTCAAATAAAAAAACAAATTACTTGGTCTTGTGAAAATAAAATCGCGCTATACCATGCGTTCTCTGCTCCAGTGCTCCGACTCTTCGTGACAAGCCCACGCAAAAAACACGCATATTTATACCTACAATCACCATAGCAACGAGCTTCTATTAGCCGCCATCTTGGCTTCAGGCAAGTATGGGCATGTTTATCTGCAGTTATCGTTCCAGTATATATAGAGTTCATTGGTGTGACCAGATTTGGTAAATTAATTTACTTTTGGTAAAATTTGGTAAATTTTGACAAAGTTTTGGTAAAATAAAATTTTGGTAAATCTTTTGGTAAAATTTCTCAAAAATACAGAAATTTAGTACTTTTTTGGTAAAATCTAGTTTTCTTAATTAGTTTGCTGTCATTTCACTGATACCTCGTAATTTAAAGTTATCCCCGGATGTCTGGCCTGAAATCCCCAATTTCGGGCATGCACCTAAAATAGGTCATTTGTGGGTGTTTCGGGTTAATTATGGTTATATCGCCTTGGCGGGAAATTTGTATATTCAGGGTTTTTTACATGTTCATATTCAGTGATCGCATTAATGACTGAATCTGACAGTACCATCGGACAGTAATATCGCTCTGAGTGGGAGTTGAAGCCAGAATTTTCGAAATGGTTAAGCGAAAGTGATTCAACGGAAAATTTTGCATTTTACAAAGTTTGTCGATGTCAAATTCAAGCTCGTTTGGTTACTATTCGCCTACATGGAAAAAGTGCGAAAATAGCTCATCAGGAGTTTTCATATCAGCTTTTCAATCTTGTACTTATCATCACAATACTATTAACAAGATCTTTTTGGACGCCAAGTAAAGAGTTTGAAAGTGTGCTTAAATTATTTTTGATGGTTTGATGCACATTTTGTTACAAAAAAGGGTAAAACACGTGCTTATTAACACGTGTTCGGTAAAAAATAATCCAATTTGGTAAAATTTCAGCATGTCATTTGGTAAATACAGCTGACAAAATCTGGTCACACTGGTTCACTTCAAGAACAATGTTTTCACAACTGTTTACTTTCAAATGTTTACTTTGATGGATTATTTGTAATTTATTTGACTTTTCATATTGTATCGTACATTGTCTACGTTTATCGCATTTGAACTACTTGACCTTTGCTCAAGACTACTTGACCTGAAAATCTCCTGCTGTGACAATGCGGGGTGAACAAGTCTTTTTACTATGTGTTTTACTATTATTTTCCCCCTTCTCTTTCACTAATTTTGAAAGAGAATCTATCGCTGACGATGATTGTGTACGAAATTCTACATACCTTCCATGTTATTACAACTTCGCAGCAAGAAAACTATTTACTCATAAAAAACTTAAGAGATCCTATAGTTACTGTCTATACTATGCAAACTCGTACGCGTCGCGGCAGATCTTACTGCAAGGAGGAGATATCGAAATTAATCCTGGACCAAATGCTTCCGATATTAATTAAAAAAAATTAACTCCCTCCATATTGCGCAATTCCTCTATCTTTTTATGTTTGGTAAATGCTCAATCAATAAGAAACAAAACAGTTGATTTGGTTGACTATGTTTATGAAAGCAAATTTGATCTCGTAGCTATTACTGAAACCTGGTTGCGTGACATTGATGATGCGATTAGAGTTGAGCTCTGCCCTGACGGTTACAAGTTCGTAGACTTCCCTCGTGTTAGGTGTGGCGGCGGAGGCATTGGACTTCTTTATAAGAACAATCTTAGAGTTACCACAATAAGGTCTGGTGAAGAAGAGTCTTTCGAATACTCAGAGTTACTAGTAGAAGTATCGAGTTCTCGTAAGTTAAGAGTCATCATTGTCTATAGACCGCCGTACTCAGAACATCATAAGATCTCCATTGGCACCTTCATTAGACAGTTCTCTAACTATATGGAATCCGTTATTTTATCAAAGGAACACCTGCTCCTTTTAGGGGACTTCAACATACACCTAGACGTTTCTGATGATGCTGATGCTATAAAATTTATTGATCTGTTGGAATCCCTTGGGCTTGAGCAACATCTCACCAAGTCGACTCACATACATGGTCATACCCTTGATCTTGTTATTACTCGTAAGACAGAAAACATCATTCCATCTCCACCACGCAGCTGTAGTTATTTCTCTGATCATACATCAGTTCACTTTGACATTAATTGCCATCAAAAACCACCATTACAGACTAAATCAATCAGCTATAGAAAGATCAAGGCTGTTGACATTGACTGCTTTAAGCATGAATTGGCAAGCAGTGTCCTATGTTATGATGAACTAAGAGAACACTCTGTCTCTGAAGATCTTGATAGGCTTGTGAACGTCTACAACACCACCCTCACAAGCATGATAGATAAGCATGCACCACTGAAAACCAAAACTGTGAAAGCTAGATCTCAGGTCCCTTGGTATAATCATGACATTGCAGCAGCGAAGAGAAAACGGCGCAAAGCAGAACGGATTTGGAGAAAAAGCAAAACAGAAGATGACTTATTATTGTTCAAAAAGCTGAAAAACCACGTTACGTACATCAGCAATAAGGCGCGTAGAGAGTTCTACGCACAGTTTATCAACGAAAACGGAAATGATCTAGGTAGACTGTTTAGAGCAACAAATGCCCTCCTCCACCCAAAGGACGAAGTTTGCTTCCCTGATCACTCTGACAATACATCACTTGCGAATGACATTGGCCATTTTTTCTATAAAAAGGTCATCAATATTCGTAAAGAGCTTGACGCTGTGGTTATTAATCAATGTGATAGTTCTCAACTAATAAATGACCCTGAGTTTGGTTTTAATAAAAGTCTGGAGAAATTCGAGGTTCTTTCAACTGACATGGTGTCCCAGCTTGTTCAGAAATCAGCGAAGAAGACTTGCGCCCTAGATCCTATGCCTACATCACTCGTTGTTAAGAGTCATAATGAACTGCTACCTGTCATCACCTGCATGATCAACTCCTCCCTCTCACTAGGTTATTTTCCCTCTGCTTGGAAATCCACCCTCGTCGACCCAAGGCTCAAGAAAACTGGTCAACCTGCATCGCTCTCAAATTTCAGACCTATAAGTAATCTCCAGTTTGTATCTAAACTGACGGAAAGAGCTGTAAATGATCAGACACTTGAACACATTAAACGTTCAGATATATACCCAATCCTACAATCAGCATATCGAGCTGGTCACAGTACGGAAACAGCCTTACTAGAAGTACATAATGACATCATGTGCTCTATGGACCAACAGAGAGTCTCACTACTAGTACTTTTAGACTTGAGTGCTGCATTTGACACTGTAGATCATCAAGTGTTATTACGTCGTCTCGAGGTCAGCTTTGGAATAACAGGTACTGCCCTTAAATGGTTTAAGTCCTACTTAACTAACAGATCTCAACGCGTGCTAATAAATGGTAACTACTCTGAAAGTTTCTCTCTCCCTCATGGTGTTCCTCAAGGCTCTTGTCTCGGTCCGTTGCTTTTTACGATCTACGCAAGCAAGTTATTCGAATTAGTTAAGTGTCACCTGCCAGAAGTACACGCGTATGCAGATGATACTCAATTATACCTTTCTTTTAAGCCAGGCGGTGCTACTAGTGAGCTTGATGCAATATCTGCGCTACAGAATTGTATCAAGGATATCAGGACTTGGATGACAGTTGATAGGCTTAAGCTAAACGATGGGAAGACAGAGTTTTTAATAATTGGAACCGCTGCTCAGCTCAAAAAGGTTAACATCTCTAGTATTGTCATTGGTCAAGATAATGTTCCAGTAGTATCCTGTGCCAGAAATCTTGGAGTATGGTTTGATGACAATTACCTTAATATGTCACATCATATAAATAAAACTTGTCAATCCGTAGTATATCATCTTCATAACATTAGACGCATTCGAAAGTTTTTAAGCTATGAAGATACAAAGTCTGTGGTACAAGCACTAATAATGTCAAGGATAGACTATTGTAACAGTCTTCTATTTGGTGTCACAGATGTACATCTGTCTAAGCTACAACGGCTACAAAATACAGCAGCACGTAATTGCTGCTCTATCCCTAAGCTGGCTAACTTTAGTATATATTTTTAAGCAATTAGTTAAGACTTATTATTTTAAGGAAGCCTTTAATGTAAATACTTCATGTAACATATAATCTATATAATCTCGTTTACTTTTAGTTAGTTTATATACCTATATAACCATTCAGCATAGAACAATTTTAGTGTAATTATGTCTGTGATGCGCATTTGATCATATAGCTACTATGGCATGTTAATTTGCGCAATATAAATATTAAATATTATTATTAAATATTAAAATATTGACAAATATGCCGTACAAATATGTGGATATATGGAAACGATTTGTTGCAAATTATGTGGTATGACATGCAATTTATTGGTGAAATATTACTGTTTGGAGATCTCCCAAATCAAGGAGAGTTTTTACCTGAAAGGTACAAAGAAATAGATGTATTTTGCATATTTTTACTGTAGGCTATACAAACAATATAAATTTGTATATATTATATGAAAATATATTATATATAACACATTATATTACATTTTAGAATATATTATGCATTTGTTTGAAATGTTACTTTGAAAATCATCCACAATAGTCCACTTTTACAACATTCATATTATAATGTGTCATAAGTGTCCATTAGCAATAAATCCAGCAAAAAAATACCATATAGCACCATGTAAGATTCTGGACACCGACGCCCTGTTTGACAGATATCGTGAAAGGGCCGCACAACTTTAAATTTTCTAAAAAAAAATTTTACAGTTATAACCGCACTAAAAATATATTAAAAGTCACTAAAGCTCAGACAAATCGGTTCACTTCCCCAGGAATGACGGATTTCTATCCGTATTTATAGGGGTGCGCTGATTGTGCGCACTCCCGGTATGAATAGGGATACATGTTCATCTTTGGGTAGCACATTTGAGTCTGGGCCAATTTGAATCTGTAAGAAGGTTTAGCTCTTGTTGAAAAACTCAGAGATCACAAGCAAGTCATGCTAGTGACTCGTTCAACGGGTTTCTGTATACGACCTTAAAGGCCCTGTTACAGCGGACGCGATTCGTTAACGCGACGCAATTTCAGTTTTTAAAATAAAATAAAACCGTCTATGGAAGGATAAAATAACTCAAACTGTTATAGGGCGTCTGAATATTTGAAAAACGTAAAACAGGATCAGAGATATGTTAATCAAAATCGAAATAATCCGAGTTATAGAATCGCGTTCAGTCAGTCTTGGCCTTAACAGCTGACAAGAAAAACTTGCTCGTCTTCACTGGACTTTAGAAAAGACGCATCTGGTGGAACACATTGATATTCGCAAGTAGTGCGCACACTGCTAATAAGGTGTAGTTTGAGACATAATTTTAGTTATTTCCAAGCCTGCATGCACCACTTACGATTAACTAACCGTCGGAAAGAGCATATCATTTTGTATAATATATGAAAGTTTTTAAAAAATCCTATAGAATAGCGGTGGAGAAATTTAAGATTTTAACACAATGTTCTTGATATCTTGGTGTAATTATACACTCTATTTAATGGGGTGAAGCGGTTGGTATAAAATATCCTTTCTTGGTTATATTTTAAATTATTTTAGACTTGTGTGTAAAAACATGAAGTGAATGAATTCTTTTATAAGAATTCATCGTTTTATTTTATTTTATATCTATAGAAAGGAGAGAAATTGTTATATTTATTATGGAACGTTTGAGTGATGATTATGAGTTTGTTCACAGCAGGGGTGTTTTATCTGGTGATTGAATATCGTGACCAATGGGTGTTGAATATTGTGTTGAATGTTGTGACGAATGTCGTGCGTACTTCACATTGGTTCTCTATAAATAAGCTGAATGCGATTTTTTTCCTTAAAAGCGCCTGGGTACGAGGCTGGCCCAATTACACATGCCGATAACATATAGCGTCTACTGTACCAGCAGACGCCAAAAACAGGCTGTCACCTAGACTTGCTCCAAGTCTCTCTTTGAGACTTTCATTGTTTTTGTCATGTTATTTACACTATAGTGGATCGATACAGAAAAACAATGAAAGAGAGACTTGGGGCAAGTCTAATGTGCACCCCGCTTTAAGTTACTGTTGACTTTTTATCAATACCAAATATCTTATTGAGGCGAATTGATGAATACTTCGATCAAAATAAATGCCATTTTGGTAGCAAATAACAAACAAAATTTTCAGAGCCATAAAACGTGCAGGCAAAACCTGGGAATAGTAATATTAAAACTTCTTCATGTTTCAGGTGGGTCAATGGGGTCATAATTGGTGGGTGGCTAAATTTGTTGCATGCCGGTATTTTCAGAAAACCAAACAGGGTTTTAATTGTGACTTGCTAGACCACAATGCATCACGATTCAAGATGGCGTCGTTATTGAACAAAGTTAATTTAATAAGTTCGAATATTGCAGTAAAATCTTTAATAGCTATACTTTATTCATGAACTGTCAATTTAATTTAAGACTGATATTAGCCGAAGAGAAGCTCTATTAAATAATACGGTGCCTTTATTTGGAATGATTTACCTAAGGATGCAGAAAAGGTTAATACACTTGGCCCCGTTTGATAAACGATGTAAATATAGCCCATCAGTTTTCGTCAAGAGAACGATAGATTCCGTAATGTGATGAGCTAATGAAACAATTTGCTCCGCAAAAGTAGACTCGCTTCAAGGAAAAAGTCAGCATATTGAAAGCAAGTGCCCTTTCGGCCCATTTGTAAGGGGGCAAAATGCCCAATGAAACAATAATAAAACTGCCAAAGAAAAAATAATGCAACTGTAAATTAGACGATTAGTTCATTTTGGGAAAACCAATTTTCTATTGTTTTCGCTCTATACTTCTGTAGATCTATTTGTCAGTACATAGAAATGAAATTGAAAATCATCGAAATCCCATCGATAGGGCGTAGCAGCTAAACTTTTTCTCGACTGTCCTTACCTTCGCATTGCTCCCTGCTCTACCATCCGCTCCGGCGTCCCTGTGGTCGAGTGAGAGGTGGCGTTCTGGGATGGGAAGAGGTGGTTAGAAAAGAGAGTACTCTCTGTACGCGCTTGGTGAAAATGGATGCATGACCACACTGCACTACACTATGATATACAATATTTAGTGATCAAGAGACAAGAGGATTTGTAATTAAGAACTATTTAATAAATGGCACAACGAGTATATGAAAACTTAGAAAAATACTTATGAAATTCATGAATAATTAATGACCTAGCGTACATCTAATCAATTTTTTTTAAATGGGTCACTTGTACTGTAGACCCTTGCAGTAAATTCAATACAAATGAATAAAGAAAGCCATCGGCTCGTGATTGTTTATTCAATACAACATGGCCGCTCATGTTGTCAATTAATTATAGATAATTCGTTTACAAGTACTTATACAAGTATGCATTACAAAAGTCATAACAGATTCGTGACTGGTCGCATGAGTATCTATGTTGAGTGCAGTTAAATATCATGACGGTTATTACTTATATGATAACTAGCTATATAATAATATTCAGTGCGCCTTGCCTTGCAAAAACCTCGGAAAAGACCATTCATTAATTATAATAATTCTGCCGGCCCGGGGTTGGGTGATCAATTTTTTGGGGTCGGTACGTACCTATATGAACAGGCTTTGTGATTGGTTGCTTTCTAAAGAACGAGTCATAAACATTGATCATTTTTCATATTAGGTAGTTATTTACCGATTTTTTTACTCAATCAAAAGTTGGGTACTTTTGTACAATGATAGACAGTGCCGTAGGAAACTTTTTCGGTTGGGGGGGGGCTGAATTTTACCGACGACGCGCAGGGCAAAAAAAGCGATGTTATAGTTACTAAACCTCAGCGAGCACACAACGTTACTAGTCCGTCGCACATTTTGGTTCAGTGGCATCGGCAGCAAAGTGTTATTGGGGGGCGAACCTAGGGGGATCTGGGGGCATACTGTCCCAGGAAAACTTTGCATTTTTGAAGCCTCAGAAGTGCATTTTCCGTGCTTTCTGAGAGGATTTTTAATCAAAATTGGTAAGTTTCAAAAACATAAAAATTCAAGGTTTTTAACGCACTTTTTAACTTTTTACGTGCGCTCCGTTACTATTACAGATGAGTTGATTGTAGTTGGCTCTGCAAGAAATAGATAGAGTATGAAAAGAAGCACAATCTTGGATGAGCAAATTACTGCCGACGGCCCTGTGGCTGTGGCTGTTCAGTTGAAATTTTACAATTTACCGAGCAAGTTACTTTCCAATTCTACGTTTTAACTGACGAAGGTCAATTTACCGACATTGTCAGTTTTAAAACGTTTGGGTTGTAACACCTCCCCCCCCCCCGTCACCCACGCTCGGTACGCCATTGTCTAAAAGTCTTTGTAAGTTAGGCTAGTGACTTATTAAACCTGTTTTCCAAGAGTTACTGAAGTGTTTCTGTTCAATAATTGTAAATGAAACGGTTAACTGAAATCAATTTGAAATTTATTTCACAAAACCCCCAAGGTTGCTACGACCCTGATAGATTAAAAACAAATTCTTCAGTGCCACTTAATCAGACAACGATCAATTGCAACAAAGAAGAGAAATATGTAACATCTGCCAAGAAACGCCAAAAAATGTTTTGTCAGGTTCGTGGATTTCAAAAGGACACAAATACCTTAGTTTGAGTATATACGATAATGTATTTTAGAGAGTTGAATTTGCTTTTAAATCACCATTGTTTTATATTGGTGAATTCTAGACCTATATGTTTACAAATCATATATATATATATATATATATATATATATATATATATATATATAGTTTGTCATTGTCATCCATAATTACTAGTATATTTGTATACATTATACTGTTTGTGTATGAGCACTTGAGATTTGGGTAAAAACTATTCCCAATCGTCTTAAATGTTTGGTAAATGTGGCACTGTTTTCAATTGCTCTTCGGGTCTACCCTGGATCTATAATAATGAATGGTCCCTTATGGCTTATCGGCAAACTACTGATATCATAATAGTATACTTATGATTATGATTATGGCTTATCGCTATTTACTACATTATGTTACGAATGCATAAAAAGCTTTTTGTTAATAACATAACTTCCTTAACTAACTTCCACAACCGAAATAACGGCAGATGAAAAAGAGTACAATAGAGGCAGCTATGCCGCCAACTCCACCACCGATACCAATCTTGACTAAATAAACGATAGAAACATAGTCAACAAGCTTGATTGGAAGAAATACATAGATAGTATTTGTTAATGAGAAAAGCTTCGGAAAAAAGAAGTAGGAATACTACGATTACGATATAAATCCTCCATTTCAAGCGCCTTGGAAGAATGCCTGTTGGAGAGGGGGGCTTATTAGAGGCTTATTACAGGTGCTTATACATTTAGCAAAAATGCAGTAAACCTCCATGGTTAATTAATAGATCTACAATTTCTCTGTTGTGAAGAGGGTGGCGGCTAATATATGATAGAGAAGGAGCCTTCTTCTAGGAAGGGAGCATATTCGAGAGGGTGGGCTTGATAGCAAAAATAAGATATGCCAAATGCTTTGGAAAAGCGTTTTGCATAATCATACACGTACATTTTGTTCATGACTTCAGACTTCATATTAAAGGGATCTATCTCGGCTATATATTTTAAGTACGTGTTAACCTAGTTTAATCCTTGTGTATAATCCATTTGTTCTGTTGCGTCGGAACCAGAGGGTCGGGGCAAAGCCATAGTGGCACGTACCCCAAAATCTCCTTGAAAGTGTCCTTTTCTCCAGCTACGACATTGGGAAAAGTGCAATTTTTCTTATTGATGAGTTTTCCTTGTGACGAAGTGGGCCTCCAAATTGACGTTGGTAATTCTTATCCTACGGATTGGTTTAATTAACTGTTTACAAATACGTATAGGCCTAGATCGGACGAGAAGACCGATATATTTCAGATTAATTTTTATGCACAAAATATTTTTAAATTAGCGACCGTTTACGAAGTGATCCATATTGCTAATTACTCTAGAATGACATCCAATAACGTCACAGCAAAACATCCAAAAACAGGACAGTTCCTACGCGTAAGACCCATTTTTAGATGTTTGCTCAACGAGTTCCTACTAATAATTGACTCATTTTCTGGAGTTCTGGATATTTATTTGGCCCGTTCACGCCCGGTTTGGCCTTAACAGGCACTAAAAGGCTCGATGGTCCGTTTGCTGACTGGACCTCCCAACTCGTGCAAGCCTGGCCATGACTGCCTCCACTATTGTTTGGGAGCTGTGACGTCACGACAAAAAGTGATTAGCATGCGAAAATTGGTATAAATAGAGCGTCGCTTGGTTGAATGCATATATTTTTTGACATGAGAATAATAAAGAATAATAAAGGTACTCTGTCTTTTATTTCTATAAGTATAACAATTTACACGTGTATAATTACAGTCACAGCTATGGAAGGTATAAACGATTTTTTAAATATCCTGTCTAGCTTTCATTCCGATAAACGAGTCTTGTCGTTTCAAAATAGTTTTCTTAGTTTTCTCGATATCAAGGTCTTCTCCAGGCACGAGAGTTTCTTTATCATACGCTGGTGAATTTAATCTTGCTTGAGTAAGATATCGCTCCCTTTCTTCACAGGAAAGTTGATGAAATTCAGCCAAATGGTTGGACAATTTTAGCAAACTCTTTTTTCCACATATTGGACAATCCTTCCGCGTTCGTGGCATACTGCAAACTGATTGCAGTCTTTTGAAACACCAGTATAAAATTTTTGCGGGACACAGAGCATGGAAGCGAACTTTAATGAATATCTCAGAGTCGCAAAAGAACGACATGAACAATCTGACAGTAATATATCTCAAAGACGAGTAAAAAGTCCAACAAAGAAGAAGAAGCGTTCTTGCATTAATAAAACAGACAATGTCTCCATGAAGTGGTTGCCTTTCCCGTAATTTGTACACACGTACCACACAAAACTGCTATTTATTTTGAACTGAGAACTAGAGGAACGGAGGAACGCAAGAAGTGGCTAAAGTGGGATAAAATAGGAATATGTGCATGTACCTCGACAGAGTGAAGAGCCAAAGGAATTCGTCTGTGAAGTGAAGAGTCTGGAAAATTTACTAGATCGACAAGAAGAGATGGAGAGGAACTTTAACGTTTACTTACGAAATGCGAGATTAAAGCATGGAGACACTAGTAAACGAAAAACTTCTAAATCGGGGGAAACGAAGAAAGACCGCAATAAATGGTTAACATTTTAGTTTGTGTGCATGTACTCGACTACGAAGGAGAGTCGCTATTGCCAGCCAGCAATAAACGTAAAGTGTTTAAAGTCTAGGACGTTAAATCGGTGGAACACAAGGGACATAAACGCAAACTCCTGCTAACGGAATACGGGACAGTTTACAAAGTCAAACGATCGAAGCTGCAAAACACTGTTAAACATGGACAATACGTTTAAGAACTGTTTATTTGTGTAAAAGCCGGACAGTATATTTAATTACTGTTTATTATATTTATGTAAAATTGTTATGCTTTAGAAATAAATTGTTTAAAACGTTAATCCTTGTCTATGTTATTTTATGCATGCACCCAAGCGTCACTAATTAACAGTTATTCCACGAACTCGAGTCGTATATGAGCTGATAGCCGACGAGGCGCGATAGCGCCGAGTCGGCTATCAGTCATATACGACGAGAGTGAGTAGAATAACTGTTTTATTATATACACAAGCTCTGGATATGAACAGAACATTTTGGCATTCTTTTTTCAAGTAAAACTTGAATATCCTCTTCATTTAATTGTCCAAATCTGGCAGCCATTTTTCTACTTTTCTCTACTAGCAGGATATGTAAGAAATATTATATGAGCTCGAGTCGGATATTGGCTGATAGCCAACGAGGCGCTTCGCCGAGTTGGTTATCAGCCAATATCCGACGAGAGCGAATATAATATTTCACTTATAATATAGCCAGCCACAATGCTGCAATAATAAAATAAATATTAACAACACTGAAATATAAAATATAAACCTTATATTTGGTTTTGTTTTTATGGCCAAATCAGGCAAATGCAAATTAAAAAGCGATTATTTTGCGATACATGTTTACTTTTCGTAATTTCTTTTTAAGTATAAATTTTATACACATTTACATTTGGCTTACCGTCAAAAACCTTCATTCCAAATTTTGTTGCCTTTTTTGTGTTCTTAGGCGTGCTATTTTGAAGCAAAACTCCAATTTCTTCATCATTCATGCTTACAAATCTGGAAGCCATTTTGTTTTTTTCCCTACTAGTAGGAAACTAGTAGGCTGCGCCATTTACTGTTCTGAATTATTTGAGCACTGTTCTAGAGTGACGTGGTAATGGAGTGCACCGTATGTTCTAGAACACCTGTTACGCCTGTTCTCATGTTGAAATTCATTTCAATATGGCGGAAAATTTAATGCCGGTTTTGCCATTGGATTTCTTCGAAGAAGAAGTTGGTTCTGAAAGTGATGATTTATTTCAAAATGTTATTGCGGTCACAACTGCCTTGTACGTGTGCAATAGTACAGTATATGTATTATTAAGATGAAGTATTATGAGTATTATAAGTATTATTATTATGATTCGTATACTTTGTTTATAACGTACTAATAAACAACTACCGCATTATTTTAAAAGTATGAAGTAGTTTATGTACTTTATTTTGCAATATTTATATTTTTGTTGTATATGTATATTTATACACCAATTTTTTGATATTCCTTCGTTTATTTTCTGTATTAATTTTGCGTTTTCATTCAAAGAGTTCGCGAAGATAGAAGAAAAGTACATGGCTATGCAGAGGAAACCATACCAAGTTATCTGCTGGATGACTTTCAAAGATTTTTTAGAATTTCGCGAGGGACATAAGCCCTTTGTAACTAATAAACTTTTAAAGCCCTCCTCCATTTTTAACTTATTATCCAATAAGGCTGCATCCTTCATGGCCCTCACCATTCCCACCAAGCCAAAAATTTGTATTTACATCAAACCCAGTGATTTTTACTTTCATTTATAAGCCTTTGCATTTTATTTTTAATTTTGTAACAGACAAGATGAGATATGATCTCTAATACCCCACCCAATCATAAGTAAAGGAAAAAGGGCCTGTATGATTGAATCGGAACAGATTATGGCATAATATTTTGCATAAGTCCAGCCATCCAGTTACTCAAATAAACATGCATAAAAGACACTGAACTGACAAACAGTATAGTGTGAACACCAATTTAATATCATGATCAACTCCTCCATGTAAACTTTGTTAACATAAACATGCAGAACCTATACTGAATATTAATTTTTATTAATGGCACCTTTGTCACTTAAGTATTGTGTAACTATATGTATGATATAGCTTTGAGCTAGTGTACATGCAAGATTCTACAAGGTTGGCAAGGCTAATTATGTTTTATATACTATACATATAGTATGATGACAAGAGTACCATTAATGATTCCAGGACAAAACCTTGACAAAACCCAAAACAAATTTTAACAGTTAACTGTTCAGTCTAAATAATTAAAAACAGTAATACAAATATTCAACAATACTTAACAGTTTTACTGAAGTTTCATTGTTTTTTCATATCTTTGAAAACTTCCAAGAACCCTTTCATTACAGCCATACGCTCTTCATGCATTTCCTTCTGCCGTTCACTATTTTTCTGTTCTCTGGCATTTTGTACACTTATATGTTCCTTTAAAATATCTAATACCTCTGACACATTGGACCTTTTCTTTTCATGGGGCTGGTGATGTTGACCTCACTGATATACTACTATCCAGATCACTATCACTATCTTCATTTGTACTTTCCTCAACACCTGATTGCAGGTTACCATCCACGGTGCTACCTACTATATATGAAGGTTTAATATTTGGCTGCTCAATAAGAAAATCAAGCTGTTCTTCATATGGGTGTCTTTTAAAATCTTGTCCAGATTTGGCGTTGTGATCTGTAATTTTTTTCAAACTTCTTAACAATGTTTTCCAACGACCCTCACATTGTTCACCTGAATAGGTATATTTGTGCAACTTCATAAGCTCTGCTATTTTACTCCACAGGTGTTTTTTCTTTTTAATCTTCAGTTGCCAAGTCTTGTAAAGATCAATAAGTAATAATGTGTCAGGGCGTCCCCACTGGGTATTGCCACTCTGATCAGCTAGAATGAAATAACATTTAAAAATATTTTCTGTTAAATGTTACAAATACGCAAGGTTTTATACCGTTAAAAACACATTCAAACATACAAATATACTTACAGGGTTCTATGGTTTGTTCTCGACTTACATTCTCTCCACTACTTTGGCTTTGCACCAGGCTTGGGCCTGTCAAATTCATAAAATTTGTTAGTTGTTGTCTATTAAATCTGATTATCAGATTGTTTATCTCAGAAGTTCACCTATTTGAGACTTAATTTTACCTGTTGCTGTGCTGTTCGGCAACAAACTCGTGGATCGGATTAGTTGTGGGCTTTGATCTTCACTCAAGGTGTCGTTGTTTACCAACAGATGACTTGTGCTTTCATAGTTTCCTGAACTAGTAGCAAATGTATTACTAATATTCAGCGGTTGACTGGTTGTGTTTCGAATTTGATGCTGCTCTTTCCTTGCGTTATTTACGCTTGAACAGTTAGGTATTTGACTTGTGCTTTCTTCAGTTGATCCTTGCTGTTTTGTTTGTATTTTTGAGCAGGCATGAGTCGATACCGCAGCGAAATCTTTAAATATCAATCTGCAAAACGAGCACTGAAAGAAAGTGGGAACAGACGCCGCCATTTTCCACGTCAAAAATCACGTGGCAAACTTGTTCTCTTCTAGCTGCCCCTACTTTGACGTTGGGGCAGCCAGAACAGTTCCGAACAGTAATGTGAAATCCGGAGTACTCCGAACAGTAAATGGAGCAGCCTCGACAACCAATCAGATTGCAGCATTGTGGCTGGCTATATTATAAGAGCTTATATCCTGCTAGTAGAGAACCAATCAGATTGCAGAATACCTCATATCCAGAGCTTGTGTATATAATAATTACTCATATTTTGCTCCAAAAACAGTACGATTTCGTATTCGTTAAACCCCCTTTATCCTCCTTTCGAAAGCTGAAGATATTGCAAGATTATCACCTGAAGACAGACAAGAATATGAGAACTCTTTAAATATATAAAAACGATATGCTCTTAGGAGTAGACCTTACTAACGCTGTAAAATAAATTTTAATCAATAAATGTGTTTTAAAAATGAATTCTGTGTGTGCTGTGTGTACATTGTACAATATTTTCCCTTAAAAGATACACGAGAGATCCTTTCATATTAATATAAATAATTTTAACTTACAATAAATAACTTTAACTTACAATAAATAATTTTAACTTAAAATAAATACTTTTCCATTAAAAAAGTTTACTAAAAATCCATATTAATGTTAAAAAGTTCATCTATGTATTTATCGCATGGAAATAAATCCTTATAGATACAGTTGAACAGTTTGTTTATCTCACCATCAAATGTGTGCGCTAAAAGGTTGTTCTGAGGCGGTCCAATGGCGGTTTGAGGTAAAACATTGATTTGGGGCGGATTGTTCTCAAATGGTTCACTTCCAACTTGAGTGCTTTGATGTTTTCTTTCGAATTGTCTTTCAAATTTTCTAAGCAGTTCAGGGTTTTCTTCTGACACATATTCATAAAGAGCTTTGTATTTATTTAATTCATTTTTTTTCTTTTTTCGGAGATCTCTGTGGCGTAGTTTTCTCTCTGATGTGATGGATTGTACTCAAAGTCTTCCCCTTTTTGTATATGTGGACCCAAAAGTAGATCTCTTCAGACAACCAAAGATTTCCCAAGCAAAGGAAGCTGCTGCAAACACTGTCGATAAAAGACTATGCTTTGAATAAAACGCTAGCGAAATTTATACTGACGCTTAGCTATTGTCATTAGATGGCATGGGTAGCGCTACACCTCTGTTGCGCTATGTCTATTGTAATGCAAAAACGTTTTTGTCGTGCCATTATTTACACTGTAACTTTTTATGTAGGGAAAACTCGTTCGGCTGTTATGTCGGTAGCTACAAAGTCATTAAAACCCTTTTAGTCTAGGACCTGTAAAGGAGTTTGTATGCATTTCATTTAGGACAGATTATCTCAACTGTTTTAGGGTAAAATAACCATGGCGGTCAACATGGCATATGTGCCAAAACCCGAATCCGGGGCGAAAGTCCTGAAAATGACCACGCCCAGAAACGGCACTGTCGGCATAGCTCTAAATCCTGAACCGCCAAAGCTACAGCCTTTTTGAATTGCTTATAGTGTTTAGAATGGTTGTTTTTATGGGTGGTCACTGGAGGGTGAAATTTGTCTAGGTATCATATTTTACAAGAAAATGACTATGCACCATCCCAGGTCAACTGCTAATTATGCATCACATTACTCATTCACCTGGCAAAGTCTATGTTTTCTTATTTTTGTCATAGGATGAAAAAATATGCTTATTTTAATATAATTATTATAAATTTCATAAGGAATGATGTTGTTTTGTTGAGATATAACACATTTCATTTCACTTACCCCCTACCAGAACACGATTTCATCCATATATTGCCGATTTGTTTGCTTTTTATCGCCGAGCCTCGCAAGTATCATCCAAATGTTCTACAATGCTAGTTGACTAAAGAATAATTCAACCAAGTTTCGTCGGGTTTTGGAGTAGTGCCATGTATTTTATATTCGATTTTGTGTCCTTCGACATTTCCTCAATTATGTAGCCATTGCAATGTCTCGCAGCTTCTCTGCCCGATAAATGCCACTTCTTCGTACACATCTGTATTTATATTACAGTATCCAAAAATAATTGATTGTAGAATAGTCCCAATCGAAAAATTGAAAGCATTAGTCCCACTTGGGAGTGAAAAACCTTCCCTCGTTCATCAAGAACGAGAATCTAAAACAAAAGGTTCAAAATAATTTGAAAGTCTCGCGCAATCTTCACGAAAACTCCTCGTGGGCAACATTACAGGGGGGGGCAACATTTTCACGAATACGTTTGGTGGTGCAAAAATATTGCGTAAATCTCTGGTTTCTTTTTTATAGCTAAAGGAAACCAGAAAAATACAAAATTACGCGAATATTTGTTTATTTTCTCATAAAACATATAAACAGTTCAACACACGAACTTTACTTTGGGAGTTTGGGTTGCTGTGGTCACGAACAAACGTATTCGTGAAAATGTTGACCCCCCTGTAATGTTGCCCACGAGCGGTTTTCGTGAAGATTGCGCGAGACTTTCAAATTATTTTGAACCTTTTGTTTTAGATTCTCGTTCTTGATGAACGAGGGGAAGGTTTTTCACTCCCAAGTGGGACTAATGCTTTCAATTTTTCGATTGGGACTATTCTACAATCAATTATTTTTGGATACTGTAATATAAATACAGATGTGTACGAAGAAGTGGCATTTATCGGGCAGAGAAGCTGCGAGACATTGCAATGGCTACATAATTGAGGAAATGTCGAAGGACACAAAATCGAATATAAAATACATGGCACTACTCAAAAACCCGATGAAACTTGGTTGAATTATTCTTTAGTCAACTAGCATTGTGTTAAAGCAGAACATTTGGATGATACTTGCGAGGCAAAATATGGCTGAAATCGTGTTCTGGGGGGTAAGTGAAATGAATTGTGTTATATCTCAACAAAACAATATCATTCCTTATGAAATTTATAATAATTATATTAAAATAAGCATATTTTTTCATCCTATGACAAAAAAATTTAGGAAATAAGAAAACATAGACTTTGCCAGGTGAATGAGTGATTTGATGCATAATTAGCAGTTGACCTGGGATGGTGCATAGTCATTTTCTTGTAAAATATGATACCTAGACAAATTTCACCCTCCATTGACCACCCATAAAAGCAACCATTCTAAACACTATAAGCAATTCAAAAAGGCTGTAGCTTTGGCGGTTCAGGATTTAGAGCTATGCCGACAGTGCCGTTTCTGGGCGTGGTCATTTTCAGGACTTTCGCCCCGGATTCGGGTTTTGGCACATATGCCATGTTGACCGCCATGGTCATTTTACCCTAAAACAGTTGAGATAATCTGTCCTAAATGAAATGCATACAAACTCCTTTACAGGTCCTAGACTATTTCAGTTAAATCAATTAGTGTGAATCATTAATTCCCCGTTCGCTCGTTTGGCTAGTTACGCCTTGTGAAATGGACAAAATAGCTCTCCGCCCCGCTTATGGGTCAATGATATATAAGGATTCGCAACAAAAATATCGGTCATACAAAATCTATCAAAATGTTGACCAGATTTCGCAATTACCGCCTGAAAAAGAAAGAAAAAAGATGGGAACGCATGGAAAAGTTTTTTCGGGAAAAGTTCCCGAAAGATTTAACAATGTTTGAATATGTCGAGTAGCATCTACAATCTCAGTTTATACTCTCGGATAATCTATACATACGCTCCTGTGTGCACACCCATTAGTACGCACATGTGCGCACACCCTCTTGTGCGCACACCCTGAATATTAATACCCTAAGTGCGCACACCCCCTTGTGCGCACATCATGGTGACGTCATGTGTGCGCACCCTTCGCTCATCCTGAATATTAATTACCTCACCCTGAATATTTAATGAACGCACCCCCACGCACCCCACGCACCCCCACGCAACCCCACGCACCCCCCCCGCACCACGCACCCCACGCACCCCACGCACCCCCACGCATCCCCACGCACCCCCAAAAATAAGACTCGATCGGTACCTACTATACTACGTACATAAATACACACATACATAAAGTACATTAAAAAAAAGCCGCTTCCCCCCCCATTACGCACCGTGAACGCAACCACCTGAATGTTTTTCAGATGTGTTGTATAAAATATAATAGACGCATAATGTGGTTGCATTCAGTGAACGAAATAAGGGGAACCGTCAGTGGCGCCGCCAGGATTTATTTTTGGGGGGGCAAACAAATTCTAGGGGGGTCCGGGGGCTTTGAATTTTGGGTGTCTAAAATGGCATTTCCTGCGTTTTGGAGGCACTTGGAGAGAAATATAAAGGTTTTAATAAATCACTTTTTAGGAGCATCCGGAACATAAATGATCTCCAAACAATCTATGAATCTAGTGTATTTGTTATAAAATCAAGAAAGGAACGAATAATCAAGCACATAGTCGGCGACTCGGCGTGATATTGTCACGCCACTCTCGCCTTATGACACTCGCTCGTGATATTTTTTCACCCAGTAAGCAGTTTAAGTGTCAAACAAATGTCGCAGGTAGCGAGTCAGGAGTTCGTTTTTTTTCAATTGTAGAGCTTTTAGTTAAAGTTCAGTAGATACGCGCAACTTTCGCAGCACAGTTCATTCTCTATACACCCCGTCACCCCCCCCCCCCCTTTGTCACCAGATTTGGACGAATCTAGAAACCCATTCTGTAAAATATTGGGGGGGCGGCCGCCCCCCCTCGCCCCCCCTTGCCGGCGCCACTGGGAACCGTCTGTTAAAACTACTTAAGATCTGTGGCACGAGCAGTATATGTGCTAAAGAAGAGCCTGCGGAGGAGACAGAAGAGCCTGCGGTAGTCGAGTGAGAGGTGACGCTCTGGAATGGGGGGGGGGGGGCGAAAAAAAGAGAGTACTCTCTGTCGTGCTTGTGAAAATTTTAATAAATATGGGTGCATATCTAAGGTACATAAAAAATCAATCACATGTACGGACCCTTATTATAAATAACTCGCTTACAGGTACTTAAACTATTACAAAAGTCATAACAGATTTGCCATGCATTGTTCTGCATACAATATCATGATGGTTATACAGCTATTTCAATTAAGGTTGTCGCATACAATTGTCAAATGTACAATCCAAGCGCTAATAGCTAGACGGGTATACCTAATTTTGATATTTTTAGCCTATGACTTTAGTTAGCTACTTTTGTTTTGGTAATTCTCAGCGGTACATCCATGCTTTTCTGGGTTTGCATTTAATTAGTCGACGAAAGTTTACAAATTACTGACAACCGGTTGAAATTGGCAAGTTAAAGCTGCTTCTTATATTTCCAGTCCCATCATTTCTGTCAAGAAAATAGTTCTCCATCGTAAGCTGTGTGTGTAAGCCTATTTAGTCTTTGCTATATCAAGCGATTGATTTAAAGAACTGTACTTATAAACATGCAAATATGATAAATGCTCACTTACAAATCCCACGACGCGATTTATAATCATTTTAACTGATAAAATATCTCATTCCCATTACACTCTTCGCACTTGGATTGTACATTTGACTATTGCATGCATGACAATCTTATTTGAAATAGCTGTATACAGGGTGTATCAATATATGGTTATCCAACTTCAGCATGTCTGTGCGCATACATTTTTTACACAGCAACAACAATCATGCTTTTAGCTGTCAAATGATACTTTTTTGTATCATTATAAGAGATAATGAGCAAGTATATGAATCGAAAAATTGTTGGTTGGAAATTGGGTGCAAAACTATTGAAAACAAATCCCAAATTTATATACATTTTTGAGACCTAGCCAGTAGCAGTAACAAATCACACATACATTATAGTTCATCGCATACATATATATAGTTTGTCTTTGTCATAATTACACGATACTGTTGGCGCATGAGCATGCATTGAAGGCCAAACGTCTTTAGGTTGGGTAAATGTGGAATTTCCTATAATAATGAATGGTCCGGTCCCTTATCTGCTACACTAATTGATATCCTGGCGGTTACTTATGATAATATATGATACATATTATCTAAGAGTTAATTTCCGAGGTCGAGGTGAATAACGCATTTTATAGTTCATGATTGTGGAGGTGTTTAATATTTTATCAAAGATGCATGGATATGCTGGTATAAGCCAGTTCGGAGTTCGGAGTTTCGAGTTAAAATGCAGTTGAATCATAACATGTAGCTGAGACTGGAAGAATTAAAATTAATAAAATATGCATATCGAAGTATTCAACTGTTCAATTATCATTTGAATATGCAACAATTGCTTTAAGAACAATTACTTTCCTCACGGTTGACTCGCTTTAAGTTAGAAAAATTGCACCTTTCTTTATTTTTTTACACGGGAGACAGTTCTAATGCGGCTATATGTGAAACACAAATGAATGAATGAACAGTTGAATACTTTGATATGCATATCATAAATCTTCCAGTCTTAGTTGCATGTTATGATCCAACTGCAATTTTATTCCGATGCAGAACGCGTCATTTGGATGTGCAGCCGAAACTCCGAACAGGCTTATTATTTGAACTACTTTACTACGAGATTTTCGTTATATTCGGAATAGAACAAGAGTGTTAGAATTCAATCGCGTACCCACAGCCTGCGATCCTTTGGGAAAGATCAAGACGCTCTGGATAATGGCGATGAGAAATGCGATATGATTGGTTGATGCTGTTATCGTAGCTCACCCCAGTACGTCAATAAGTAATTGCCCGTGCGGATCAATAATACGGAATTGCGCGGGAATTATTGAAAACAAATCAGTTTCAGTCATTGCTTATTTGCTTATTTGGTAACTACCGTGGTAGATGAAAGAAAACCGAGACAATCATGAACTACTGTAATACTATTTATTTACAAGTACAATTACGTTAAGAATCCATAAAAAAGATTTAAGGTTTTTCTCACTAACATATATACTTCATTCATCATCATCACAGCCAAAGCACCAACAACAGCAACAACAACAGATCGTAATAGTGCCAATTATGACGCCAAATACAGTACCAACAATAGATCCGACTAAATAAACGATAGAAACATATTCAATATAAGCTTCAATTGAAGAAACACATTGGATAATATTTGTAAAAAAGCATCGTGAATGAAAGCTGGTTGGAGAGGGGCTTAATAGGCAAAAATAGGATACGCCAAATGCGTTAGTATAGAAAATAATTTTGTATATAGATATACACATACATCTTGTTCATGACTTCAGACTCTATATTAAAGGGATGTATATCGGCTGTTTTAAATACGTGTTATTATTAACCTAGTTTAATCCTTGCATATGATATACTGTATTTGTTCAGTGGCGTTGGAACCGGGGAAAGGCATAAGGGGCGCTTGCCCCTCAATTTATTTTGAAAATGCCCTTTTCTCCAGCGAAAACAACACTATATGAGATACCCGTAAGACGAACTGCCACTCCATTCCAACTTGAGATTGCTATTTCTAATTCCTACGCCAATGCATTTGTTTCATTAACTTTTCACAAACACGTATAGGTCGGAAACGTTTGAGGACGAGCACACTATATGCATGCACAAACTAATCTTAATTTGGCGACAATTTATGAAGTACGTAGTCCATATTCAGTACTCTAGAACATTGAACTAATGCTCTATAGAATGACACCCAATGACGTCACAACACAACTTACCGCTCATACCGCTCTTGCTGCTACTGCCATCGTTGTTGTTGTTGTTGTTGTTGTTGTTGTTGTTGTTGTTACCGCCGTTGTAACTATCTGTCAATGTGAAGAAAAAAGATTCAGTTAAAATTTTAGCAAAATCCTATTCCTAATTTTCTAAAATATTGGAGTAAATTATCTCGTATACTCATTACTAATTCATGAGGAATTTAGCCATTCATGTTGCTTATTTAACCATTCATAAAAATGGGTCAAAATTAATCCCCGCGCCAAGGGTACTAATTCTCTCGAATATTTACACCCGGGTATGTGATCAAACATAGCGGAGTGCAAAGTCGTCCGCCATTATGTCATGGACGTTGGGCGTTGGGAGTGAGCTCCATATATATCTGGAGTAAGAACTTCTAATGTTCGACCAATAGCCAAGTGAAGCCTAGCCTGTGTACAGACTTTACGTAATGCAACTTTTGTGAGATTTGCACGATTGCTTGTCCTGCATAAAATGAAATCTCCAGTTTTGGGGATTTAATTTATAGTAATAATAATAATAATAATAATGATTTAATAGCATTTCCACATAGTGGCTCTTCTATGCTACTAGAAATACATGCATGCAGAATCCCCTCGCCCATTTGAACCAAACAATTTACTCCCCAAAAGTTTATTGTAACCATGTAACCATGGTAACACGTATTAAATACATTTGTACAAAATATTGTTATTTTGTTTTTAACTATAAAATTATCAATTGTCCAACTAAAAGCCCAACTATATAAAGTGGGTATGCTATTATGTACTCTTTTAGCTTTGATTTACTGTAACATTCAACCTTAGACCTTCACAAAACGTTTCGAAATTTTCATAAAACTTCAACTGCTTTTCGAGCAGTATTTTTATACTTCGCACTTGCTTTTGAAATGAAGTTTTTGAGATTTAATTTATTTTTTATTTTTCTATAACGTATTTGAATCAATACTAAAATACTCTTAAGATCAATCAATGTTGTATTGACCACACAGAATGCTCTACACATTTTCAAATTCACAAACTATTCTGCATGCTATATTAAAATCGGCAAAGCAAGCATGCAAAATAGACACTTGCCCGTTTAAAACGCTCCTTTTTCGGTCTTTCGACTGTTTTTCCTCTTGTTAATTTGTCCTCTAAATAATTTTCATTTATCTTGTTTTGGAGACTTAACATATGAACTTACTTACATAGAGACTTGCTTATAAAATGAGTGCAAAACTATTTTTGCCAAAAGTTTGCAAAAAGGAAGTCTTCTCTCGGCTTGAACTCGCGCATGCGTAGTATAACTTACAAAACCGTCGAGTCCATCACAAAAAAAAATGGCGGACAACTTTGCATTCCACAATTTTTTCACATACCCGGGTGTTAAATATCCGAGCGGAATTAGTACCCTCGCACGGCGCTTTGCGCCGGCTCGGGGACAAATGTAATGCTTAATTTAACCACGACAAGCAATCGGACAAAATCTCACAAACCTTACATTTCGTAAGGTCCGTACACACGCCAATATGGCGTAAATTGGCGTACGAATCTATTAAGGTCATAAACAGTTTTCATACGATTTTTCAGTATTTTCTAACGGATCGTATCGCTAATCAAGTTATTAGAAGTAAAAACACGAAGTTTTGGTACACTCCTTGCCGCCTTGTGCAAACCGCGCAGACAAAAACAATAGAAAGGGCCTAGAAAGGGATTGGCACAGGACGTCAATTTCTGCCATGCATGTTTGGGTTCACTTTTTGGACACGAGTTCTGAGATATATATATATATATGGAGCTCAACACCGCGGAAAAACATCTGCGCACGCGTCAATTTGGCTGAAATTTGCGTGGGAAAACTTGATTTCCAAGTATTTCGGTGAGGCGAAGACTCAAAATGGCCATCAAAAGGAGTTACTTATTTGTGTGTCTTTGCTATAAAATTGTGAGCGAAATAATGAATGTGTCAACTTAAAAACTGAAAATAATTATAGTTCACAAGTTCAAGAAACAGTGTCATGCAAGAAAATGAACCAAAGGTGACTGGTGATAAATTTATCGTATAAAAATTCTCATACGGAACCATGCAAGAATATTTTTCGTAGGTTCTTTTGATCCCCATTTTTGTTTATATCTTTTTTTGCGTAGCATAAAATTTTTTTGCATCAACATAGTTAAACTTTATGATATACTCGAAATATTAAGGACATTAAGAACCTTATATTCCTGGAAATTTGCTTATATTTTTGGTCTAAACTTGTGTAATTGGTAAGTTTGCACGAAGTACTCGATACATTCCCATACAAACAAACGATCTTTTATTTAATTTTTATTTCTTTATATACGATAAATTTTAAAGGACTAATGATTAAGGTCTGCTCTATCCGTCTGCCTTATTTTTTTGTTTGTTTCACTTATTTTGGACGTGTACATGGGCTCATGGCCATGTTTTTGTTTTCAAAGTTAGAAATTAAATTTCTTGCTATTTTTTGGATCGCGCGCATGCGCAGACGTTTTTCCGCGGTGTAACACCAAGGCAAAATGGCAAATTCGTAATCAATGGATAATGATATTTAAACGAACTATTGAATTTGAACCATGGTTTCCATAAAATTTTGCTATAAAAATTTGGAACGTCTACTATTATAATATATCTATCATTGCTGTTATTTCGGCACACAGCATTAATTCAAATACGTTATAGAAGTTTGAAATTTTATAAAATGTCTAAGGTTGAATTTCACTCTAAATCAATGCTGAAAGTGTACATAATAATATACCTACTCTATATAATTCAACAATTGACAATTTTATAGATAAAAGTACTAATCTTATCACTATTTTACAATTTTCTGAAAACTGATACAGGGTTGGGTGTTACCATGGTTACAGTGATCGACCGAATACTTCATGTTACAATAACTTTTGAGAATTATAATTGCTTGGTTCGAATGGGCGAGGGGATTCAGCATGCATGTATTTCTAGTATAGTATTACGACTATAGTATTACGACTGGGTCAAAATTGATAGTCTTACGACTGGACTAAATAACTTCACTACAACTTGATTAATGATCATGAGTATGAGATATCATTCCAAAACTTGAAATTCGGACTGGACTTGATTTCAAGTCGTCGCCGTACTAGTTATCTCTTTTTTCTCGGCTTCACCTAGGCTAGGGTTAGTTTTTAGTATGGAAAACCGGAGTACCCGGAAAAGCCCTCGAAGTACAGGAGAAAACCAAGCTCAAGTTTACTTGCAAGTTTACAAGCTCAAGTATAACAATACCCCATCCTCGCCCTTTGCAGTAGTAGGCTTAATTAAACAGTAATTAAAGAGCAGTGCTCATTACCGTATCTGGCAACCATTCTTCCTTAAGCAGGTGCTTTTATAATTTGCGAATATACAGTATATATATATTTTTATCGTTTGACGTTCTTCGCTGCTCCCTAATATATGGAACTGGTTGCCCAACCTCATACCCACGGGTAGCGGGTTTTGCTTCAAGGGGCCGAAGCCTTGGGCAGCTTGAAATCAGAGCAACATTATCCTTACCTTTTGCTTTTACAGTATAGGACGCTGTGAATGCATCCCCTGTTCGAGCCAAATCTGACGTAAATTTCAAGTAAAGATACCGACCAGAAGAAGTCATCGACCAATCTCCGGTACAAAATTTGCCAAAGCTTGGTGAATATTGGCTATAACCATTAAACACTTGTATCGAATCACAGCTGCATCCACTGCAGGTCTCCATGTTGAGCGAATTAATTGTGAGTTTAACCACATGGTTAGTGAACGGAGCGTAAATACGCCAACATTTCGTGGCATTGTTTGGGTATTGAAAAGGCCACCCTGGACCTTTTATGGTTCCGCTGGGATTGCTGAGATATGTAGCCGTTGGACAAGAGGCTAGGAAAAAGAAATATCTCACTTATTACTTTTTGTTTGACAGGAATGCTTTTGTAGTATGATGCAACTTAGGGGTCATCCATAGCTTCGTTTTCAGGCTGCAACTCGGGCGTGTGGATATCGCGTGGGGTGCAGCGTACGGCTGGTTAGGCGTTAGACGCGTTACGTAGATATCACAGCCAGGCACCTTTCCTTGAGATCTTGAAAATAATACAAGGCCGGCGAGACCCAGTCACGGGCCCAGGGCAGATTGGTGAACGCTGGTCCCCCTCTCGCATCTATGCGCTTTAGTTTGCCCCATCCCCACTAAGCGCTTGCCGGGGACGTAAACGCTGTGCAGTGTTCTGGCTCCACTATCACCGGCAAATTTCTTGCAAAAGATTCTTATACAGTTCGAGTACGTGTTATCCGTTGTCGCCGTAAAGCAAAAACTTTAGACTAATGCAGTCTTTAAAATCCTTGAACTCTTTACGTCTAAAGCTAACATGATATGGATTCTGTTGTACCATCTATTCCAGAAATATCTAGTATATTCAACAAATTAGGGCACATAAAAGCTTGGGAAGTGACGCAATCATCCTTACCCAACTTTTCCAGGCCTCTTTGAACAGCCCGGGTATTTTGCCCCATCTGCCCTCCCTCCTCCCCTCTTTCCCCGGCTTTGAAGAATATCGCTCATTGATCCAGCATTAATAAAGGAAAAGATAATCAAAACTTAAAGAGTTATGATCAAACAGAGTTATGATCAGACAGCTGCATATTGTAATAACCAGTCGTGCCCGTGGCATCATGCAACACCCCCATATTTCATCAACGGGCGATGAAACTCTAAGCTGAGCATGAATACAAAAGGTTTTAAAAATCAATTCAGGTTAACTTTACCTGCAAAAGCTCTGGCCATAAAGCAGAAGCTTAAAATGAAATAACCTTTAAAACAAGAAATTGGGATATTTGTTAAATATGACATTCATACAACACAGAAGACAGTGGACAACCAATATCTGTAAATATAATCCGGTTTTAGAAAAATTGCTCAATTTTTAAAATTATTAGCAATTATTGAACGAGGTTGAGCGTGATATGAAGAATTATCATGCCCGAAGTTTGCCGTTATCAACCGAAGCCGCAGGCTGAGGTTGATAACGGCAAACTGAGGGCATGATAATTCTTCATATCACGCGAAAACCGAGTTCAATAATTGTTTTATTATTTAGTTAAAAAATTAAAAATATCTTGCGTGCTAGACAGTCAAGAATTACGAAATGCGCGAGGTCAACAAAGAAGTTGCATAATATTCCCCGTCGCTTGCAGCGTCAGTTGCATATTGACGCGTCAATAATTATCATATTGACTCGCTTGACCATATTTGGCAAGCTGTCGCCGCGTAAAGAGCCTGGACACGAGGTTGTTGAGTTGATATGACGATTTCACAGTTGGCTGTTAGCCAATCAGAAACCAGGAATTTTTTAAATAAATAATAATATTAAGGGGGTCCTATACCAAATTTTTTACGGTTTTCAAAATATTTATGAAATTTTAGAAAACCAATAATTATATACTTTAAAGCCTTCTCAATAACCTCCATGGGTTTTTAGTTCATGAAAATTGCTTTAAATCGGAGAAAAAGAGCACATTCCTAAGTGATTATCTTGTAAATAAACTAAATATTTGACTTTAAAGCTGTTTTTCTCAAATTACCGAAAACATGTAATTAACAATATTGCGCGCAGGATATCTTAAGAAGAATTAAAGCTATCTTGCTGAAATTTTCAGGGCTTACTCTATATAACCTGCTTTAGGAGACATAGTAAAATAATTACCCTATCTTCAATAATTTTGAAATTGTAATATCTTAAGTGAGGATAGTGATGTTCATTTTTAGTATTCATGGCGTAAAACATTTATTATAACACATATGCTAACAATTTTACTTCATCTCCTAGATAATGTCGTTAGTTAATAAATAAAAGTTATTCTATGTCTTTAACATTAATACTTTTTTAGTTATCATGCTTATAAAAGACCCCATATTTCACCATATGGGGTCTTTTATCTTGGTAACCATGGCAACCACTTCTTCCAACTATACCTTTTTTTTGTCAGGGTATCTAGCCCAACAACATACTAAAAGAAGTGTTTCATATCATTAGATTAACAGTAAAAAAAAAATTTGGTAGAGGACCCCCTTAAATAATGGTTATATTGCTTAAAGAAAGCGTCTGCTAAAACTAAGTATATATAGTATTTTATCAACGTAAGCACCCGTGATTACGCTATTATTTGCAGATGACACCAGCATTTGCTTTTCTGACTCAGATCCTGTCATACTGGCTACAGTATTAAATGAAGCACTGCAAAGTATCGGCTCCTGGATGAAAGCTATAAACTGTCTGTTAATATTAATAAAACTAATTTTATCATTTTTCAACCTAAGCAAAAGAAAACTATACATGATTTGACCCTCTTACTCGATGACAATTTGATTACCCGTAAACAACAGATTAAATTCCTTGGGGTTTGTTAGACGAAAATGTTTCATGGAAACCTCATATCAACCATGTTTGTAAGCAGTGGCGTGCTAGCTTGTGTTCGCCAGGGGAGGCCAGCTGGAAATTTGGTGCCCCCTTGTAATATGTGTATGGTTGAGCGTCGTAGACGGGAGTCCTCTAGGGGGGTCCGGGGGCATGCCCCCCCGGGAAAATTTTGAAATTTAGAGTCCCTGAAATGCTATTTGGACAGTAATGCTTGTAGTTGTAGGTAGGCTGGTGAATTTTTAATCCTCGTATAAGTCGTGTTCTGAAATCTGACTAAGAGAACTCAAATTAAGCGCGTGTACTAGCACTTTGAACAGTGCTTGCGGCAGTGCGGTAGTACGTAATGCGATATTGCGATAGCCAACATAAGAAAACCTGGCATATCGGAAATCACTAATATTTATCGGATAAGTTATCAGATAAACGACAATGTATCAATCATTAACAATCTCAAACTCTTTTTCTCTCGTTGGCTCATCGGATCTGACAAAATTCCAATTCGGACTAGCGCTTTTGTGTGTACTTTTGTGTGATTTGTGCAATTTCGGCGCCCCATTTATGTTCTGGCGCCCCCCAAAAAATCTTCGCTGGGGGGGCCATGGCCCCCCGGCCCCCCCTGCCAGCACGCCACTGTTTGTAAGAACATTTCGAAGTCAATTGGTGTTATTTATCGTGCTCGTTTTAATTTGTTTACCTATACAAAATTGTCGCTATATTATACTTTAATTATACTTCGAAACAGTCGCCTCCTTTATTTCGCTCCAAACTACTTAAAATACAGCGATTTAACTAAATTAACATTAATTAACACAAAACTTTTACATCCCATAAGTCTCTGCGCGTCCGGTTCTTCTTCGCCATTTTATTTCGCTCCTGAAACAAGATGGATTTTACAACTCGTGGTGAAAAAAATCCTTCTCGTGGTTCAGCCATCCCGCCGATTGGCGTGGTGCCTGAGGATGGTCAAGGTAACATTAGCCCTGCCTCACTTGTTGAGAAAATTTTTAACGATCCAGAAGCTATTACAATGCTTCGCAAAGCAATTTTAAACGAGGAATCTGGTGAAGCGCCCAAGGCTCGCCACCCTCAAGAAAAAAAAATGCCGGAGCGTTCAAGGCTCAAGAAACGGCAACAACTCTCGAAGCCCCGGCGACTAAAAGGCCAAGAAGGGCGGACAGTCAATCCGTAGTGGAGACTGATCATAATGTAAAGTTGGAAAATAATATTTTGGGTGAAAATAATGAGTCTTTTATTGATGAAGAGGACGAGCAAGCCAAGTCTGCATCTCGATGGCAGGCGTCTGAGGATTTGTCATTCTTTTTGGAGACTATTAGGAAACCTCTGTCATCCTTTGAGAGGAAAACAATCTGTCGAAAGTACCCTCGTCCAGACGTGGACTCTGTTTATACACCGAATTTGGATGACTATCTCACTAGTCTTGTCCCTGGAGTAAAAGTTGTAGACAAGAAAAATAAATTCCTTCAAGATCGACTGCTTGACACCCTTGGTCCAGTAAGCCAATTGTTTGAACATATTTTTGGGATTTTGTCTCAATGTAAGCCGGGTGATACAATTGATCTGACACATGAACAGGTCAATGAGTTAGGTGGCTTACATCTAATGCCATACGTTTATTGGGTAATACATCAGCTTTGCTATCACAAGAGAGAAGAAAATCTGTACTACAGAAGATTAATTCTCAGGGTACCCTGGCATCTTTAGCATCTGAAGAATTTCCTCAAGCTGGCCGTAACCTGTTTGGGGAAGGGTTTGAGGAAAGAATCCGTACCCGTTCTGAGACTGCAAAAACTTTACTGCAGGCAGCCTCTGTGGGAAATCGAAGACAACAGTTTTTTCGAGGCCGCACCACCCAATTCCGAAAGTTTCGAGGGAACCATGGGTTTGGTGCACAGAGAGGTTCCCACAGCTTCAGACGCAACAGCTATCAACCCAACTTCAGGGGTCGGGGAAGGAGCTCGCGAGGATTGTATCGCCAACAGCCCTTCAACCCAGCAACATCCAGTTAGGTAGCAAGGTATGTATGTGGGTAATTTCCCTTTAGCAGGACATATAAAACATTATTCCCAAAACTGGGCATTGATAAGCAACGACCCATGGGTTCTAGAGACAGTTCAGGGGTATCACATCGATCTTTTGCAGGTACCATACCAGCATGCCATGCCCTTTCCGGCTGTTCACAGCAAAGAGAAAAGTGCTCTAATCGATTTAGAGGTCAATCAAATGCTCGAAAAAGAAGCTATTCATGTAGTCCACCCACACATGAACGAGCAAGGGTTTGTAAGTGCTCTTTTTCTAGTCCCAAAGAAGGGGGGTGGCCAACGACCAGTAGTAAATTTACGTCCTCTAAATCAATACATCCCTTACGAACATTTCAAGATGGAAGGGATACACATGCTCCGGGACCTGCTAAGAAAAGACGATTACATGGTGAAAATAGACCTAAAGGATGCATATTTTACGGTACCAGTTTCGAGAAACCACCAGAAATTCCTTCGGTTTATTTGGAAGGAAACAATGTACGAGTTTGCATGCCTACCTTTCGGACTGTCAAGTGCCCTGCGGGTGTTCACAAAGTTAATGAAACCTGTGGTTGCTCAATTGAGGAAACAGGGTATTCGTCTTATTATATACCTGGACGACATACTCATTATGGCCGAGACAGAAACCCTGGCCAATCAACACGCACAAACAGCTTGCAATCTTCTGGAGCCCTAGGGTTTGTGATAAACTATCAGAAATCCAATCTAGTCCCATCAAAAAAGATGGAATTTCTGGGATTTTTAGTAGATTCCCAAGCATTGACCCTTTCTCTTCCTCGAGACAAAATTCGAAGAGTCAAGAAAGAGTGCCAGAGCCTCCTAGATTTGCAGGTAGTTACAGTGCGAGAATTACCCAAGGTTCTCGGTCTTCTTACTGCAACCATCCAGGCTGTTTTTCCAGCTCCCCTACACTTCCGCCACTTACAGGAAAACAAAAACAAAGCTTTGGGCGTAAGTCAAACATACGAGCATCCCTTCAGGTTGACCACACAAGCCAAAGAGGAGCTAGTGTGGAGGCACGACAACCTAGAAGCTTGGAATGGAAAAGGCCTGGTCTCAGGGAGTCCAGACCTATTTATAGAGAACGATGCCTCCCAAAAGGGTTGGGGAGCATTTTGCATGGGAACATCCACAGTGGGGGAGTGGTCCCAAGCAGAATCGTCTCTCCACATAAATTGTTTGGAGCTTTTAGCCGGGGCCTTTGCCGTGAAAACATTCATCAAAGGCAAGGCCAGGACGAATGTTCGTCTGCTGATGGAGAATGTGTCAGCAGCACACTACATAAACAAAATCGGGGGTACCAAATCCCCAGTTTTGGCTCGACTAGCACTCGACCTTTGGGACTGGTGCCTACAGCACAGGATCCTTGTAGAAGCCGAATATCTACCAGGAGTGCTAAATGTTCGGGCAGACAAGGAGTCCAGGGTAATGTTGGATCGTCACGATTGGAAGCTGGACCCCAAGGTGTTTTCCACAATAAATCAGTTGTGGGGCCCACTAGAAGTAGATATTTTTGCTACACGGTTGACAACCCAGCTTCCACGATTTTACAGCTGGAGACCCGATCCACAAGCAGAGGCCTCAGATGCATTTACCCAGGACTGGAGCAAAGTGAGGGGATATGCCTTCCCTCCATTTGCTCTAGTGGGCAGATGCCTCAAGAAACTATTAGACAAGAGTGTTCCATTTCTTGTAATGATAACACCTCTTTGGCAATCCCAGCCATGGTATCCACTTCTCATACACAGCTGCATAGCGGCACCAATTCTACTACCTCATTATCAAGGCCTCTTAACGCGCCAGACAGAGATGCATCCATTAGACAATCTCCAACTAGCAGGTTGGCTGCTATGAGCCAATCATACACTAAAGCAGGCATTTCACAGCCAGCTCAAGACTTGCTGCTGGCAGCATGGCGCAAAGGCACAGCAACTACCTATGCTTCCGCTTGGAGAAAGTGGGATAGCTGGTGTTGTGAGCGGAAAATTAGTTCAGTTCATGCCCCAATAGAAGCAATTCTTGAGCTGCAGCTACGTCCTCATTTAACATGGGTATCCCTCTACAAGATATTCTAAAATTGGCTGATTGGTCTACTGATTCTACGTTTAGACGTTTTTATTTCAAACCGACTAATCAACCATTAGTGGCTCGATCTCTACTAGCTGGTAGTCATGATTAACAATGAACACGAGTTTATGAGACAGTATAGTATATGACATTGTTATATGAGGCGACTGTTTCGAAGTATAATCACAGATTATGCAAGGGCCGCTTGCGGCCTGAAGTATAAGATGGATTATACGAGAATAAAGGAGACGAATATAACAATGTCCCTCCCTCCTCGCCCAATTAAGGTAGACAAACTCGTGTTCATCTTGTAGGAATTTGTTTATGTTTACAGTTTTGTATGCTCTTTCTTCCTTTGCAGTGGCATCCTAAAGACGCTTGTTTGGTGTTGTGTTCAAGACGCTTAATAAAATGGCGAAGAAGAACCGGACGCGCAGAGACTTATGGGATGTAAAGGTTTTGTGTTAATTAAAGTTAATTTAGTTAAATCGCTGTATTTTAAGTAGTTTGGAGCGAAAAAAAGTTGGTAACACATTGTTATATTAGTAGTATTATAGGTACCGATCAACCCTTATTTTTGGGGTGCCGCAGGGGTGCCGCAACTCATTAGCATATGGGGTGCCGCACTAATTAACATACGGGGTGCCGCAACTCATTAGCATACGGGGCGCCGCAACATTAACATACGGGGTGCCGCAACTCATTAGCATATGGGGTGCCGCAACTCATTAACTTACGGGGTGCCGCAACTCATTAGCATACGGGGTGCCGCAACCATTAACATACGGGGTGCCGCAACTCATTGGCATATGGGGTGCCGCACTAATTAACATAATGTAGGGAGAGCAGCACATTAACATAATGTAGGGGAGAGCACTAACATTAGCATATGAGAGTGTGCAACATCATTAACATTCATTAATGATATGCAAGGCGAGTTTGGGCAAGACAGTCATTATGTTAAGTTCAGCGTTTTCCATTTTTCCCAAACCTGATAATTCCATAAACATAATTTATACCAATCTATCAAATGCTTAAATTAGAAATATACCTCGTCTACAAAGTTTTCAAGCGTTTATTTAATAAAGCCTATACAAGTGAGATTTACAAACATTGCCGTTTTGGTGTCAGAAACATAAATATTTTGATGCATTTGTTGCTAATGTAAACTAAAGACGACAAGACCTTAACTCATTAAGGGATTAAGTCAAAAGGTTTGTTTGGGCGAAAACAATCATTAAGCTGAACCATCACAATAGCTAAGCGTCCGTGCAAAGTTCCCAAGCGTCGTGTTCCAAACACAGTCCGTTTCGACAACGAGTAAATATATTCTCGTATCTAATATCACCTTATACGAAACGGCTTAGACAACTAATATAGCGATGCTTAACCTAGTGAAATATGATTGCCTTATGCGAAGTAATAACAAGCAGAAATATAGCTTTCTAAAACGAGAAGATCTTAAAGTTTAATCGCCTTAGCTAAGGTCTTACAATATATGTTTGCCAAGGGAATGTTAAAGGGATTTAAACCTTACCAAGTTTCAAGCGTTTTAGATGTAGCAGAGGATGAAAAACAGTGATTTTAAGCGAGATTTACGAGCAAATACAAACATTGTATGTAAACGCAATTCTATGCGTAGGTTTGTAAGTCATTTGTAAATCGTTAACGACGATTTGAATAAATTGAGAATATTTAATTATAGGACGGGAAAATATTGTACAATGTACACACACAGAATTCATTTTAAAACATATTTATTGCTTAAAATGTCTTTTACAACGTTAGTAAGGTCTGCTCCTAAGAGCATATCGTTTAGGTATCTTTAAAGAGTTCTCATATTCTTGTCTGTCTTCGGGTGATAATCTTGCAATATCCTCAACTTTTATAGGAATATATTTTGGTCTCTCGTGAAGCAGTCTTTGTTCGTAACCTTCTCGTTGCTCTGGAGTCATCATTGCTAAATCTTTAGGTCTCCAATCAGCCGAGTCTACCCAATTGTGGAAAAAGTTGTGAATGAGTTTGGGTCGTTCTCCTTGTGTTGGTGGTGGTGTGAGAAAGCCAGGTTTAGGAGTAGCAGGCACAGGTTGTGTCATCTCGATAGATCTAGGAATGGTTGGTTGTGTTATCTCCATAGGTTCAGGAGCGGTTAGTTGTTCAACGATATCTGGGATTACAACAATTGGAGGATGATGGACTGGAATATCCATCTTGTTTTTAAAAGTTAGAAATCGATTTAGTTGGTCAGAATACAGCTTGCTTTTTTCAACCGCGGTAAGCTGTGGTGCTTTAATGATCTCTTGCATTCGCTGCTCGGTGTTATACATTGCATTTACAAGGGGTGGTTGACGTACATATTCGACTAAGGCCTCGCCTGGCAATACATTTGTTTTGAGTCGTTGTTGATCATCCGTTGTAGCTTTTAAATCCTACATCAAATACCCATGAGGACGGCTCGCAGCTTCTTCATAACTCCTCATAAACTCTCGCACTCTGCCAGGATGAACTTGTCTTGCAAGCGTAGAGATTTGTTGCTTATCTCTTGGTGACTTAAACAACACGATATAATGAGCGTTGAGACTAATATTTCTCATTTCTTTGCCTTGATGAAATATATTTTGGACAATGTAGATGACGGACACATTTCTGTGATGGGTCCCTTTTGTAAAAAGATCAGCTATACGTTTGTCCTTGCCCGATTGTGCCATAAGATCATCTAGTGCGATCAAATTGCGTTGAGACACATCTAGGTAATCTGCCTTGTCAATATCTTCAGGTATTTCTTCATTGAATTCTATTCCAGGCATTGTTCTCATCATATCAAAATAGGATGGCTGCCATTGACCATAACACCAGATGATACGCTGAGGAGGTGGACGTATGGTTTTCTGGGCATTCTCCAATAGACTTTTCACCCATACAGTTTTGCCACTTTGTGTACATCCTGCTACGATACAAGTAAAGGGATGTTGCAGAACTGTAGATCCATCAACTAATATGCGAACATCCTCTGTTGGTTTTTGACCATGGACCACCCTTCGATATCGATGTGGAGCTGAGCTCCAAATCGAGCGAGCTTAGCTCCAAATCGAGCCAGCTAAGCTCCAAATCGAGCGAGCTTAGCTCCAAATCGAGCCAGCTTAGCTCCAAATCGAGCGAGCTTAGCTCCAAATCGAGCGAGCTTTGCTCCAAATCGATAGCTCCAAATCGATAGCTCCATATCGAGCGAGCTTAGCTCCAAATCGAGCGAGCTTAGCTCCATATCGAGCGAGCTTAGCTCCAAATCGATAGCTCCAAATCGAAAGCTCCAAATAGATAGCTCCATATCGAGCGAGCCTAGCTCCAAATCGAGCGAGCTTAGCTCCAAATCGAGCGAGCTTAGCTCCAAATCGAGCGAGCTTAGCTCCATATCGAGAGAGCTTAGCTCCAAATCGAGCGAGCTTAGCTCCAAATCGAGCGAGCTTAGCTTCGAGCCGAGCTCTAAGATATAAGTATAGGCCCGAACCATATCTTTATATATGCACGTTTTTCAATAAGATCTTCATTACGTTGTTGACTGTAGAGCAGATATGACTAACCTTCCCAAGCACAGATCGTTTATAGAACTCCTATGTACTTCTTATCCAACTCAACAACAAGCTCTGTTGAGATCTACATCTCATGAACAGATTCGGTTTCTATGCAATTGTGTGAAAAGTTTTATGAACCTCGCACTTCCTAAACACACAATGGACAAACTTAGACCTTTTGAACACGATATTATTGATCTGACTAACAAAAATAAAAGTGTTAAAACAAAAAGGAATATACTTGTTCAGCGTGGAAATGATTTCCTAGGATTGGTACTGGCTCCAATCTTAGAAGGACTTGCAGAATTGGTATAAAATGATCAACATTAAATTCGTATCCATCATTCCAACCATGGATAGCACCAAAAGAACATCTCCTGAAAAGTGGCGACTTCAAGACATTCTTCAATATCTTGACAATGAAAATAGTTATGGCGCTGAAGAAATCCTTCACTCCATTCTCACATCTACGGACATTTTGACGTGGAATACAAAAGGAGAAATCGTCTACAGAGGACAGGATATACGTGGAACTGATATTGTAAACATTCTAAAATATTGCACGAGGCCTTTTCATCCATATATTCCAGAGCCTTATGGATTGAGTATATTTCTCAATGGTCTTGCGGCAATGGAAATTGATAAAAGTCTTACCACCAACGGGCGGGTCCTCGCAATGCTAGCACGGATGGAGTCACGCGAACAAAGACTGCTTCACGAGAGACCAAAATATATTCCTATGAAAGCTGAGGATATTGCAAGATTATCACCCGAAGACAGACAAGAATATGAGAACTCTTTAAAGATACCTAACTAACCTTACTAACGTTGTAAAAGACATTTTAAGCAATAAATATGTTTTAAAATGAATTCTGTGTGTGTATATTGTACAATAATTTCCCGTCCTATAATTATATATTCTCAAATGTCGAGAAATGCAAAAGTGGATCAAATATCGCAAACCATGCTTGGACACATGACCACCTAATAGATTTTAAAAACGGCAAGATAATTGATAAAGGCAACTATCGGCACAGGGCTATTTTAGAATCCTGGCACACCGCAATTACGGAGAATGCAGACAATAACTCAAAACATTTGCCAGAACAATATCGCTTCTTAGTTAAGAAACTCTAATTTAAATATACTTTTTTACTTATTAACATTCACGTATAGGAAGTCACTATACAACACTTCTATTGTGATTATTTGTAATTGTATACTGTTTGTTTGTGTCAGACTAGTTGACACTTCTCATTATTAACTACCCGTCGAAGGCTGCAGACTGGCAGCCGAAAGCTTGTGAAAAATAAATATTATTAACCAGAGAACGTTTGAAAATTTAATATAAAACAATTCACAATACTTTTTCAAGGTCCAAAACTATGGAATTCTTTCCCTGATACCGTTAAAAATGCAGAGACTTTAAAATTGCTTCAGGAGTAGATTGTTGAAACATCACTTAAATCATCAATACATCAGTTTAAACGGGAAAATAGGTATTTATTCACACGCAGTTAATTAATTCAAACTAGTCGCTCCCATCGTTCTTTTCGCGCTTGGCTTTGACCTTTTAGCTTTGTCGGAGGACAACCTTAATGCAATTAGCTGTATACAGGGTGTATAAAAACGTTAATCCAAATTTGGAATATAATCATGCGCTTATATTTATGCGTTAGGTGTTAAATTTATAGATTTATCTTTTTCACATCAATGAATTAAAATCAAGTCTTTAGCTGTCAAATGATACCTTACTTGCACAGATGCGAACAAAAATGGCCAAATGCGATACGACTTAAAAATAACTGTTATAACCATTGTTGCAACAGAAAATACAATGATTTTCCATTTCTTCGAGTTTCAAGCACATGATAAACCCATGCAAATATTAATTGTACTATTTTAGGACCATTCTGTTTATCAGCTTAAAAGTTCTAACAGTTCTGAGGATATATAAAAGACCCTATAAGTATACTGTTTGTTATCTTATACAGCTATACAATAGTGGTGTATAAAGTTAAATAAACCCTATGTATAACAATAAAATGGATTCAAGTATATATAATAGATACAAATTTGTTTGGAATTTAGGACCATTAACATATAAGATGGCTTGTGCCATTTGGGGGGAAATATATAGAAATTATGTTACTAATTCCTTTAGTTTCGATTTATGATCATGATTATTGTCTGCGCGACAACGCCTCTTTTCGTTGGTTTCACTTGCACTAACTATATAACATGTTTGTCTAACAGATTACTCACCAATCTTGTACTCTGTTGCCATTTCACGAAGTAATGTTCTGAAATTGTCAGTTCTGAAATTTCACGAAGTAATGTCCTGAAATTGTCAGTAACTGACAGACAGGTCAATACACTTCTTATCGAATGATCAGTTTATATGCTGTGGTATGGACGGCGCATGACCATGGATACAAATTTTGCTAAGACAACAATGTGTCGGCTTAATTAAATTTCCGGCTCTATTCAGCCTGCCCAAAAGAATGAAATAGAATACATTTCTCAATCTTTATTCTTTAACACCGTTTATCAGTTTATATAAAGATTGGCACAAATGTGCCATATACAGCGATTTAAAACAATATTTTATACAAGAAAATGACATTTAATTGTTTTTCAATAATCATCAAAACGAATTTTTATAGTTTCTCGAGAAGACGATATAATCAGTCTAACATTTATATGAATTTTCAACCCATAATTTTATAAAAACCTATACAGCTCATACAATTATAGTTGCCGTTTTAAGGTCAAAATTGCAAAATCGACCTCCAAGCGCGAAAAGCCCAATGGACTTGCACGTCCTATCGTGTATGAACAAGGGCATTTTGTCCTTTGTCACATATCTTAACAATGAAAATAGTTATGGCGCTGAAGAAATCCTTCACTCCATTCTCACATCTACGGACATTTTGACGTGGAATACAAAAGGAGAAATCGTCTACAGAGGACAGGATATACGTGGAACTGATATTGTAAACATTCTAAAATATTGCACGAGGCCTTTTCATCCATATATTCCAGAGCCTTATGGATTGAGTATATTTCTCAATGGTCTTGCGGCATTGGAAATTGATAAAAGTCTTACCACCAACGGGCGGGTCCTCGCAATGCTAGCACGGATGGAGTCACGCGAACAAAGACTGCTTCACGAGAGACCAAAATATATTCCTATGAAAGCTGAGGATATTGCAAGATTATCACCCGAAGACAGACAAGAATATGATACTTTTTTACTTATTAACATTCACGTATAGGAAGTCACTATACAACACTTCTATTGTGATTATTTGTAATTGTATACTGTTTGTTTGTGTCAGACTAGTTGACACTTCTCATTATTAACTACCCGTCGAAGGCTGCAGACTGGCAGCCGAAAGCTTGTGAAAAATAAATATTATTAACCAGAGAACGTTTGAAAATTTAATATAAAACAATTCACAATACTTTTTCAAGGTCCAAAACTATGGAATTCTTTCCCTGATACCGTTAAAAATGCAGAGACTTTAAAATTGCTTCAGGAGTAGATTGTTGAAACATCACTTAAATCATCAATACATCAGTTTAAACGGGAAAATAGGTATTTATTCACACGCAGTTAATTAATTCAAACTAGTCGCTCCCATCGTTCTTTTCGCGCTTGGCTTTGACCTTTTAGCTTTGTCGGAGGACAACCTTAATGCAATTAGCTGTATACAGGGTGTATAAAAACGTTAATCCAAATTTGGAATATAATCATGCGCTTATATTTATGCGTTAGGTGTTAATTTTATAGATTTATCTTTTTCACATCAATGAATTAAAATCAAGTCTTTAGCTGTCAAATGATACCTTACTTGCACAGATGCGATACGACTTAAAAATAACTGTTATAACCATTGTTGCAACAGAAAATACAATGATTTTCCATTTCTTCGAGTTTCAAGCACATGATAAACCCATGCAAATATTAATTGTACTATTTTAGGACCATTCTGTTTATCAGCTTAAAAGTTCTAACAGTTCTGAGGATATATAAAAGACACTATAAGTATACTGTTTGTTATCTTATACAGCTATACAATAGTGGTGTATAAAGTTAAATAAACCCTATGTATAACAATAAAATGGATTCAAGTATATATAATAGATACAAATTTGTTTGGAATTTAGGACCATTAACATATAAGATGGCTTGTGCCATTTGGGGGGAAATATATAGAAATTATGTTACTAATTCCTTTAGTTTCGATTTATGATCATGATTATTGTCTGCGCGACAACGCCTCTTTTCGTTGGTTTCACTTGCACTAACTATATAACATGTTTGTCTAACAGATTACTCACCAATCTTGTACTCTGTTGCCATTTCACGAAGTAATGTTCTGAAATTGTCAGTAACTGACAGACAGGTCAATACACTTCTTATCGAATGATCAGTTTATATGCTGTGGTATGGACGGCGCATGACCATGGATACAAATTTTGCTAAGACAACAATGTGTCGGCTTAATTAAATTTCCGGCTCTATTCAGCCTGCCCAAAAGAATGAAATAGAATACATTTCTCAATCTTTATTCTTTAACACCGTTTATCAGTTTATATAAAGATTGGCACAAATGTGCCATATACAGCGATTTAAAACAATATTTTATACAAGAAAATGACATTTAATTGTTTTTCAATAATCATCAAAACGAATTTTTATAGTTTCTCGAGAAGACGATATAATCAGTCTAACATTTATATGAATTTTCAACCCATAATTTTATAAAAACCTATACAGCTCATACAATTATAGTTGCCGTTTTAAGGTCAAAATTGCAAAATCGACCTCCAAGCGCGAAAAGCCCAATGGACTTGCACGTCCTATCGTGTATGAACAAGGGCATTTTTTTCCACAATGCTACTAACATATAGAAGCATTTAAAAAACAAATAAACACGTTCATTGCGCTTAGGATGTCGACGTTTTGCGGTTGGGAGTTTTGAATTAGCTGTCTAAATATCTCCAGTAGAATGCCAATTCTTTGCTTGCACATGACGTCACTACGTGTCATTAGGCGCCATCTTGGTTGATTTTAAAGTTTTGTCCAGCCGTTTACATCGAAATAGTTGAGTTACTTTAATATTTTTGGTTTGTTTTGAAAACATCTTACTGTATTATGAATAGTATACGATTTCTGGCACAATACGACAAAGAATGAAGAATATAGATTTTTAGTTGCCACGAAAATCAACCAAGATGGCGTCGATTGCAAACGAGCAATAGTGTTGTTCAACAAAACAAAATAAATTAAGTATGTATTAGCTTTGCAATGAGAATATATCGTTAAATCAAAATTATTAATATAAATCCACATGTATGCTGTGAAAGGAATCTTTTCCAAGTATTTGGTTTTCACAGAACTAAAAATGAAACTGGATCTTTAAGTGCATGCGATCTAACCTTAACAAATCTGTCCGCGAGCGCCTGCATGACATGTTCAGTGTTATTTCGCACGAATATGTTTTTGAAATATTTAGCTGTATTTACCAACCGTGGCCATGCACATGCATATACAGGGTGTATAAAAACGTTAATAATTTTAGATAATTTCGTAGACGTAACGTAGTCTGCTATTGTTTATTAATTTAAACTCTAGAGAGTAAACAAAAAATGATTTATCAAATGAGTTGAACCAGCAGCTTGTTTTCCGAGTTGTTTTCTGCTATTTTCGAACAAGTGTTATTAAAATGTCTATTTCTGTGTTAATATTTTATAAAAACGTGTTGTATGTAGTAGTGTTTTACTTACTAGCCAGATGCAATTGTACGAATGATATTGACATTTTGAAAATGAACCGGCTTTTGGACTTTGACCTTTGCTTTCGCATGACAAATCTTCGAATTTTTTCCACTGTTACAAATAACTACTCAATTAATCAACTGCCATATAATAAACAACTTGCTCACCCCGCTATCGCTCGGTCAATAAGGCAAGACCTTCGTCTTAAAGAATGTTAATTGATTGAAAATGTTCATGCATATATCTAACCATAGAACAATAACATAATTTGGCCACACCCCCAGCTTCCAAACCCTGTCTCTATTAACTATGATCTAACTCACAAAACACGAAACAGCATTCGTAATCATTTGTTCTTACACAACAGTTAATAACGCATGCATTCAAATCAGTTTTTCAGTGTTCAGTGCAAGTTGCAGCAATTTCGTTGCTGGCCTTTTAATACAGTTTATGAAACATTTCATTTAATAAACTTCACATATAGCCTAACAATAAAATTGACTCAAGTAAATATAATAGATAAGAATTTGTGTGGAATTTAGGACCATTAACATTTGTTTTGGAATGTAGAAATCTAATAGGTCTGGGATATAAGATTGCCTGTGCCATTTGGGGGGAAATGTACAGAAATTCTAACATTAATTCCTTTAGTTTCGATTTAAGATCATGATTATTGTGTGCGCGACAACGCCTCTTTTCGTTGGTTTCAATTGCACTAACTATATATAACATGTTTGTCTAACAGATTACTCACCAATCGTGTACTCTACTGCCATTTCACGAAGTAATTTAATGTTCTGAAATCGTCAGTAACTGACAGGTCAATACACTTCTTATCGAATGATCAGTTTATACGCTGTGGTATGGACAGCGCATGACAATGCATGGCCTTATAATTATAATTATAATCGATAACTTAACCATGCATACAAATTATGCTAAGACAACAATATGTTGGCTTAAAATTTCCGGCTCCAATCAGCCTGTCTAAAAGAATGAAACAGAATACATTTCTCAATCTTTATTCTTTAACACTGCTCATCAATTTATATAAAGATTGGCACAAATGTGCCACATACAGCGATTGAAAATAGTATTTCATATAAGAAAATTACATTCAATCGTTTATTAATAACCATAAAAACGGTATTTTATAATTTCTCAATAAGACGATACAGCAAGTCTAACAATTGAATGAATTTTCAACCAATAATTTCATAAACAACCTATACATCTAATTTAATGGACTTGCATATCTTATCGGGTATGAATGAGGGCATTTTGTTATCCACAATGCTACGAGCAAATAGAAGCATTAAGAATGACAAATAAACACGTTCATTTCGTTTTTCTCGCTTAGGATGTCGACGTTTTGCGGTTGGGAGTTTTGACCTTCAAACGACAACGTCAATTGAATTAGCTGTCTAAATATCTCCGGTAGAATGCCAGTGGTGTTTTCAACAAAACAAAATCAATTAAGTATGAATTAGCTTTGCTATGAGAGTATACCTTTGAATCAAAATTATTAACATAAATCCACATGTATGCTGTGAAAGGAATCTTTTCCAAGTATTTGGTTTTCACAGAACTAAAAATGAAACTGGATTTTTAAATGCTACCTAACCTTAAGCAGTCAGCCCGCGAGCGCCTGCAAGACAGGCTAAGTTCTATTTAATTATTATCAGATGGTATTTGACAGCGTTTGACCTTAATGGTTCAAGATGTCAACACTTGAAGAGGTCAGCGATACTGTAGAGGGATTAACTTTACAATGTATGAAAAATGACAATGCTTCCTTTTCACAATGATAAATTTATTACAAATTTAAGTGATATTTTCTATTTCTTTCAAAGAAACATCTGGAAAACGGTTGGGCGATTATCTTCACCTGAAATTTCTCAATTAGAAGACATTCAAGACAGAAATTTTGAACAAAAATGATGTGGACATGGCAAAAATGATGTGAACATTATTTTAAAATGCTACAGTACATGAACATATCTGTTACCGTAATGCACATATCTGTTACCGCATGCATGTAGAAGGTTTGTCGATGATGATGAATGGTCGCTTGCGTTAACATTTCTGAATTTGACCGTCATCTACTTCCTTGTGTGAACGCTTACTTAAACCTACTAATTAATACAGGAAGATGTAATTTTTGCCCTACATTAAAGGCGTGCCGACTTGAAAATCGGACATTGTTTTAGATCTGTATTAGCACAAAATAATACATAGTACCTTAAAGATGAAGTAAAGTCCGTTCTGCGCATATATTCTGCGCATATACATTCCAATGGTCGGGACCCGACCATTGGAATGTTAATTATATGCGACAATAACAAAATGGCGGACGGTTAGGCGCGATCTCAAACGAGTTCTTTTCGCCAGTCAAAGAGGCTCGCATTGTCACTTCTGAAGATAAGGCTGAAAGAAAAAAAGCGGCATTATGCGGAGAGGGATGCGACAAAGATCTATTTGTACGATCTGCGCGCGAGATTGCAAGGATTAATGAATGAATTGTCGCTTGAAACAGACAAAGAACTTGTCAACTTGGGTCGGTATTGCTAGATCATTATATGCCTCACAAAGGGCAGCATTTCAGGTAATAGCTCAACTAACAATATGATTTAAAGTTAGTGTATGTTTCAAATGTCCTGTGAGTGTTAATAGTTTAATATTGTATGTGTTGATATTTGTCCTCTGATATGTTACATGAGCAAATAATACACCATTACACCTGCATCCTGTCAGTTATAATGAAAAATTACTATCTCACAATAAGAATTGTACATTTACAGTTCAAGATTACAATACAGCAAGAGAACAAAGAGATGGCTACCTGTATTTAGTGTAAATGTTTTGGTGCCTAAGCAGTATACTATACTGTATACAGTACATACATTCCTGAGTTGGTCAATTTGTCAATGTCTTCCTATACAAGAATTGCAGGCCACAAGATGATACACAGATTTAAAGTGAAAATTATAAACCTATTTTAGACATATTTTTGAAATGAAATACACTCTTTTTTTATAAGAACCAATTTAATAAGAACACTATTTCCCCCAAAAATAGAACAAATTGAGGCTGACGAAAAAAAAGGTTTATAAATGTACTTTGTATAACTTTAACTTTCATACAGTGTCCAACATATGGTGTCCCTGTACACTACAGGACAGGTGCTACTGACTGTATGAACCCAAAATTCAATATCCCAGATTGACTGTACTGTAATCCTTAGACTAATCCTAAATCTAATCTTATGTGATGTCATTGTAATTTAAATCCCCAAAAAGAGTGCATAATAAGAACAAGCTAAGAACAATTTGAGCCTCAAATTCGCAAAAAATAAGAACATTGAGCATAGGCTTGTTTTTACTGGTTCTTATAAAGAAAAGAGTGTAGCCAGAAATATAGTACGTAACTGCTGTATTTCAATTGTTATCATTTAATGTATGTTAAATACAAGACTAGTAAATTCACATTGATAAAATGTAAATAATTAGCAATAAAAAGTGCAATAAAAATGTAATAGTATTCAATTTGAATATGTTAGCAATATTTCAACAAATGTGTGATTCCTAAATATCCATAAAATTGAATTTCCTACTTAATGCTTGTTAAATCTTACAATAAAACAAGATTGCCATGCCATTATTACATTGGCTCAGTCCATGATTAAAAAATACCAATGTGTGGCAAATTTGTTTTATAGTGATATGAAAGCTGAAGATAAAACAAGAATCCTTGTCTAAATGCTTGCTTTTTTGGCTTTCATACAATATATGTAGAAGGAAAGGTTGCCATGTATTGGCATTTTATTATCACTGCGCTAATGTCAATATGCTAGATCACATGGTGCGAAAAGGCGAACAGGCATATATCAACTACTACAGCATATGAAATTAATGTTCTTAATTATCAACCTCTTACTGTCGATGCAATGGAAGTGTTGATAAAATATTGCATCAATTATTTTCCTCAAGTTGATCAATACATTTGCTCAAAAATTGCTCAACTTCCTGTTTACTAGCATACTTGTTCCCAATTGGTCAATCAATCACTGAAATGAGACGCCATTGGTCAATTCACACACACACATAGGAAGTTGAGCAATTTTTGAGCAAATGTATTGATCAACTTGAGGAAAATAATTGATGCAATATTTTATCAACACTTCCATTGCATCGACAGTAAGCAAGGATACATAATCATTAAGTGTAATTACTTTAAAAAATCCAAACCTTTTGGTGTTAGCCAGAGCAATACGATGCTTTCTTGCCACTTAGCCCATTAACTGGCAGTACCTTAACACTGACGAATAAAATCGTCAGGCGTCAAACAGAGTGAAATACTAATATATGGTGCATTGCCTGCTAATGGGTTAACAATAGACACTAGCAGATAGTTTTGTTAGTCCATTAACTGTCAGTACCCTGCATTGCAATCTTCTACAACAAAACTTGTTCTTTAACTGTGTCGGCATAACATGGCAGTGCCCACAATGACACCAGCCTGGTATTGCATCTGCAGGTGGGTGTGGAGCTTCTGGACCATGTTGTGGTGGATCAGGTTGTGGGACCTCTGCAACAGGTTGTGGGATCTCTACACCAGGTTGTGGTTGATCCTGTTCTGGTAACTCACCATAGAGCAGCAAATACTAGTGGTTGTCTTCATAATAGCTCAGTAGCTATCCCCCTCAAAAGTCAAAACATCCACATCAATATTGTAAACCAAATTCTAAACGAATGAGTTTTTGCTTGATGGAAGTCATTAAATATCTGAAATAGGTGCATCTTTAAATAACGTATTTTTCAGTTTGATAGTATCTGGATTCTCATCCGGTCTTAAAATTATTGAAGAAATGCATGACCATCGCCTTGACGCCTTCTAAAGTCTTCTACATGATATTAGAACCGCGGTCTATTTACCCGCTTTGTAAACAATACCACAAAATATAAACGATTGAATTGAACTTACTGATGATTGCCCAAAGAAATTGGAATCGCTCGAGTGTTGACTTGAATCAGTATCTAAAATATCTTTGCGCAAATTCACACACACGATCTCAGGATGACAAGCAGTATTGGCCGCGAGACATTCGTCGGCCATAAATTATCCTGGAGACACTTCCCTCTACAAGAACTGAAGAACACAGGGTTATGTCGTCTTTGTTTGGGATTTCTGCAGCACTTCTAGTTCGATTTGATCTAACTAAAACTTATTTCGTTGTCATAAAAGCAGTCGGCGAGAACGCGAAGGAAAAATAAATACAACTAGTCTAGGACCTGTAAAGGAGTTTGTATGCATTTCATTTAGGACAGATTATCTCAACTGTTTTAGGGTCAACATGGCATATGTGCCAAAACCCGAATCCGGGGCGAAAGTCCTGAAAATGACCACGCCCAGAAACGGCACTGTCGGCATAGCTCTAAATCCTGAACCGCCAAAGCTACAGCCTTTTTGAATTGCTTATAGTGTTTAGAATGGTTGCTTTTATGGGTGGTCACTGGAGGGTGAAATTTGTCTAGGTATCATATTTTACAAGAAAATGACTATGCACCATCCCAGCTCAACTGCTAATTATGCATCAAATTACTCATTCACCTGGCAAAGTCTATGTTTTCTTATTTCCCAAACATTTTTGTCATAGGATGAAAAAATATGCTTATTTTAATATAATTATTATAAATTTCATAAGGAATGATATTGTTTTGTTGAGATATAACACATTTCATTTCACTTACCCCCCGCCAGAACACGATTTCAGCCATATTTTGCCGATTTGTTTGCTTTTTATCGCCGAGCCTCGCAAGTATCATCCAAATGTTCTACTTTAACACAATGCTAGTTGACTAAAGAATAATTCAACCAAGTTTCGTCGGGTTTTGGAGTAGTGCCATGTATTTTATATTCGATTTTGTGTCCTTCGACATTTCCTCAATTATGTAGCCATTGCAATGTCTCGCAGCTTCTCTGCCCGATAAATGCTACTTCTTCGTACACATCTGTATTTATATTACAGTATCCAAAAATAATTGATTGTAGAATAGTCCCAATCGAAAAATTGAAAGCATTACTCCCATTTGGGAGTGAAAAACCTTCCCTCGTTCATCAAGAACGAGAATCTAAAACAAAAGGTTCAAAATAATTTGAAAGTCTCGCGCAATCTTCACGAAAACTCCTCGTGGCAACATTACAGGGGGGGGAAACATTTTCACGAATACGTTTGGTGGTGCAAAAAGATTGCGTAAATCTCTGGTTTCTTTTTTATAGCTAAAGGAAACCAGAAAAATACAAAATTACGCGAATATTTGTTTATTTTGTCATAAAACATATAAACAGTTAAACACACGAACTTTACTTTGGGAGTTTGGGTTGCTGTGATCGCGAACAAACGTATTCGTGAAAATGTTGCCCCCCCCTGTAATGTTGCCCACGAGCGGTTTTCGTGAAGATTGCGCGAGACTTTCAAATTATTTTGAACCTTTTGTTTTAGATTCTCGTTCTTGATGAACGAGGAAGGTTTTCACTCCCAAATGGGAGTAATGCTTTCAATTTTTCGATTGGGACTATTCTACAATCAATTATTTTTGGATACTGTAATATAAATACAGATGTGTACGAAGAAGTGGCATTTATCGGGCAGAGAAGCGGCGAGACATTGCAATGGCTACATAATTGAGGAAATGTCGAAGGACACAAAATCGAATATAAAATACATGGCACTACTCCAAAATCCGACGAAACTTGGTTGAATTATTCTTTAGTCAACTAGCATTGTGTTAAAGCAGAACATTTGGATGATACTTGCGAGGCTCGGCGATAAAAAGCAAACAAATCGGCAAAATATGGCTGAAATCGTGTTCTGGCGGGGGGTAAGTGAAATGAAATGTGTTATATCTCAACAAAACAATATCATTCCTTATGAAATTTATAATAATTATATTAAAATAAGCATATTTTTTCATCCTATGACAAAAAATTTTAGGAGATAAGAAAACATAGACTTTGCCAGGTGAATGAGTGATTTGATGCATAATTAGCAGTTGACCTGGGATGGTGCATAGTCATTTTCTTGTAAAATATGATACCTAGACAAATTTCACCCTCCAGTGACCACCCATAAAAGCAACCATTCTAAACACTATAAGCAATTCAGAAAGGCTGTAGCTTTGGCGGTTCAGGATTTAGAGCTATGCCGACAGTGCTGTTTCTGGGCGTGTTCATTTTCAGGACTTTCGCCCCGGATTCAGGTTTTGGCACATATGCCATGTTGACCGCCATGGTCATTTTACCCTAAAATAGTTGAGATAATCTGTCCTAAATGAAATGCATACAAACTCCTTTACAGGTCCTAGACTAAACAGGAAATACCGAAATACGTCATGTAAACATTTTATTGCATAACGTAAACAATAGCATTGTTATGCGCAGAATATATGCGCAGAACGGACTTTACATCATCTTTAAGGTGATGTTACACAGGACATCTTTTAGCGACAACTCGCAATTAATGCAAATGAGGCTATACGAAATTTGATTGGTTCTGACCGTTCTGTAATGATTTGCATTGCGAGTTGTCGCTAAAAGTTGTCCCGTGTAACATCACCTTTAAGTTTAACCGCTTTTGGCAAAACTAAAGAAATAAAAATACCTTTCAGTTCTTATAAATTTTGGGGACGTTACACGAGCAACAAAATTGCTGAAACTTAATTGCAACAAAGATATCAAAGAATGTTAATTGAAATGTTCATGTGATAAAACATAACTTACAAAACACGAGACAACATTCGTAAACATTTGTCGCTTAACATGCGTTTGAATCAGTTGCATGCATGTTGCAAATTGAGAGAATTGAGTGATGTATATTACTATATAGTTTAGTTCCTTGCTTTTATCAGTAGGCAGCATTTCTGAATTTGACCACCTTGCACGTTCCTGTATAACGCTTACTTAAACATACTAAAACAGGAAGATGTAATTTTGAACCTATGCGTAAAAAGCGTGCCCTTGAAAGTCGGATATTGTTGTGTATCTATACAACAGAATAGTACATAAATAACTTTTTGGCCAAACTAAAGAAATCAGGGCCTTTTTTAAGAAATCGTTAGTTGGGGGGCCATCATCGAAAGGGGACGTAACAAGTAGGTGGTGTATTACAAGGGGGGTCTGGGGGTCCTCCCCAAATGTTTGTATTCTTGAGTCTCTGTGGCTTGATTTCCTGCATTTTCAGAGACAAGGAGCCAGGTTTTGTTGTGAGAATACCATAAACTTTCCTCTAAACTCAGTTTCCCCCCCCTTTTTGCTTATATTTTGGACAAAAGGGACGTTCACTGGGGGGGCCAAAATAGCTTACTGGGGGGGCCAACATGGGGGCTGGGGGGGCTTTGGCCCCTCCAGTACATTAGTTAAAAAAGGCCCTTTAAGAAATACAATTATCTTCCATATGAAGTAACACGGACAACAAAATTGTTGCAGCTAGAAAAAAAATTCCAAGAATGTTAATTGAAATGTTCGTGCATTACTTACAAAACATGAGACATAATTCGCACACATTTGTACTTACACAACAGCCTTAATATGCGTTCAAATCAGTTTATATTTGCTGCAATTCCAGCGATTTTGTTGCTCGTATTGCTAAATAACCTATAAATGCAGTTTATGAAATTAGTTGGTAAACATTTTTTATAACAATTATAAAATACAATCAGATATTACTCAGATAAGGGTTAGGACCATTGTCATTTGTTTTGGAATATAGAAATCTACTATAGAATGATTTGGAACATAAGAGTGCCTGTGCCATTTGGGGGACGAAATATGGGAATTCTTAATATTAATTCCTTTAGTTTCTATTTTAAGATCATCATTGTACACGCGACAACGCCTCTTTTCTTAGTTTCGATCACTTACATTACCTATAGAATATATAACATGTTTATCTAATACAGATTACTCACCAAACTTGTGCTCTACATCCATTATACAAAGTAATGCCTCAGATTGTCACTAATCAAGTCCTAGCACTTCCGTATCAAATGCGCAGCTTATAAGCAGTGGTGTGGACAATATTAATGTATGTACATGTCTTACTGATTGATCGAAAGCATGCAAGCATGCAAATTACTAAAACACAGCAATTTGAATCTAAATATATTCATCGATCAAATATCTGCACCTGCCTAGTTCCCAGTCGTTTGAAGTGAATTCCAAGGGGAGTTGTTCGTGTTAGTTGATTATAGATGCGTGGAGAATGATGGGAAGGCGAACTCAGTATATCGCTCTTTTTATTAGCACTGATCGATCTATTTGTGTCACTGATATGTGCTAAACAAGAGCTAGACTTTTGCAAAGTCCTTTTCAACTTATGCACCGCCTCAACTTTACTCGCGCTTCTAAAAGCTAGGAAAAAATTCCGATGCGGACTTGCGGCAAGTCTAAACAAAAGCCTGCGGAGGAGTATCTGCACCAGTTATTAGGAACTCGAAACGCGAAATCGTTCAAATTCTAATTCATCCGGTCCTGTGTAAACGCAGCCGTAGTGCTTCTATTTCATGATCGAGTGAGAGGTGACGCTCTGGGGTGAGGGAGGCGGTGAGAATAGACAGTACTCCCTGTACGCGCTTGTGAAAATTTTGATAAATATGAGTGCTTCACCCTAACGCACGTCTATGTATACGATATTTAGTAATCAAGAGACGAGAGAATTTGTGATTAAGAACTATTTAATAAACGACAGAACTGTATATTAAAACTTACAAAAAACTTGACTGAGATTAATTAATGAGTTTTAAAAAATCGGTCGCATGTACGGACCTTTGCAGTAAACCCAATACATATATGAATAATGAAAGACTTCGGCTCGTTATTGTACATTCAATACAACATGGCCGCAATTAATTATAGGTAACTCGCTTACAGGTACTTACACCATTACAAAAGTCATAACAGGTTCGCCACAGTTTTGCATGAGTAGATATCATAACGGTTATATATGACTATAATCGTGCTTTGACTTTGGAAAAATCCTCTGAACAGACGCTCGTACGTATTATAGGGACCATTCATGAATTATTCCCCGGGTTGGGTGATCATGCACTTGTTTACTCAATCGAAGGTTGGGTAAGATACTATTGACAGCTTTTTGCACAATAAAGGATTACAAATAATATTTGAGCCAATCGATCAAACAACCATTAATAATTGCAACATGCACAAGAAGATAAATGTGTGACATTTACCACGAAAGCCAATGACAAGTATATTTTTTGGATCGCGGTCTTCGCAGTTGGGTAAATGTGGCACTGTTTTCATTTCAGTCTCTTCGGGCCTACCCCTGCTCCATAATAATGAATGGTCCCTTAACTGGTACTAATTTATATCATGCATGATTAAGTATGATTACGACACTTATTAATTATTTACTACGTTACAAATATACAACGTTAAGAATCCATAGAAACGTTTTAGTCCATAACATAACTTCATGAACCACCGCAGAGCCAATAACAAATACAAGAAAATATAATAAAGCCAATACAATACAAATGTAAAAAACTTACTAATCTATATCTATTTTATTTATTTACATCGTCCATTAAATATATGAATAATCATTCTAATCAACTAATTTAATAGAATAGAATAGAATAGAATCTTTATTTACCCACGGTGAACTTATCAGGATTTACATATATGGTACACTAACTAATTACAAAATTTTACAAACTAACAAATTACAGTTATAGCTCAATAATTATAAAATAAAAATACCTGCTTTCCATAAGTGCCGTGCAATAATATAATTTGTTAAAATTCAATCATTTAAAAAACCTACTACAGCCCGATTTAAACACGCTGAGATTATTTGTTTTGCGTAGCTCAGTAGGAAGGCTATTCCAAAGCACAGCACCACTATAACCAAAGCTATTCTTTAGGTAGTTGGTCCGTGGCTTTGGAATAGCTAGTTTGCCTTCGGTGTCTCTCAATGAGTAGTTCGTGATGCTGCTACGGTCTATGAACATGGGACGCAAGTAATCGGGAGCGAGCCCATTAAGTGATTTATAGACCATAACAGCTTTTTCAAGCTTGCGCTGGGTATCGAGTTTTCTCCAGCCAAGCTTCTCTAGTAGAAAATCAGCAGCAATGTCATAGCTAGAAGATGTTAACACTCTTGCTGCACGATTTTGCAATTTTTGAAGCTTATCAGCATAGGTTTTGTTACAATTATCCCAGACGACGCAGCAATAATTAAAATGCGGTTGCACTAACGAATTGTAAATATACTGCAGAGTCGTAAATGGAACAAAAGGCCTTACACGTTTTATAGCTCCAATGCTTGATGCAATCTTTTTAATTAGCTTATTGATATGCATATTCCAAGACAGATTTTCATCAATCAGTACACCTAGAGACTTTGTAAGCGAAACCTGATTAACAGGGATCCCATCAATTCCCAGAGATGGTAATGGGCTCAACGTACATAATCTTTGCCTTGAACCGATTAACAGATTGATTTAAAGTAAGCTTGTTTGCGATAAGCCACTCACTAACGTTGACAAGGTCTTGATTCAGATTCTGATTAATATCACGAACGTTATTGCTTGCCAACGTCAAATGAGTGTCGTCTGCATACATACGTGCCTGGGAATGTTCGAGGCAATTGGGCAAATCATTTATATAAATTAAAAATAGTAATGGCCCCAAGATAGTCCCCTGCGGGATACCACAGGACAGTGAGCGGTTCGGTGATAGAAAACCGTTCACGAAGCATTTTTGATTACGATCGCTTAGGTAAGATTTAAACCATTCACTTCCTATACCATATGCATTTAATTTAGATAAAAGAATTGCATGATCTACGGTGTCAAACGCTTTTTTGTGATCTAAGAAAACTACTGCGTTTACGTTACCGTGATCGATGTTGTACGCCCAGTCGTTTGTGGCTTCGAGAAGAGCAGTAACTGTGGAATGTAGGCTTCGGAATCCTGATTGACTAGTTGAAAGTAATTTGTTATCCATAAGAAAAAAATTGACTTGATCATAAATAATCCTCTCAAAAACTTTGGCCACAATAGGAATAATAGAGATGGGCCGATAGTTATTGAGATCCTTACGTTTCCCTTGTAATAATGGTATGACCTTTGAACATTTCCAATCGTCGGGAATATACCCGTGATAATGGAGCAGTTAAAAATTATACTTAGAGAATCTGAAATCAAATCAGGGCATTCACGAAGAAGCCTAGCTGAAATTTTATCCAAACCAGTTGCTTTAGATTTGCTAAGTTTGGATAGAAGAGAAAAGACTATAGACGAACTTGTTGTCTTCAGTTGAAAACTAGTACTAGCTCCACTTTCGTTACTTGAAAGGTAATCTAAATGAGAACGACTGTTTTCGTTACAAGGTATTTTATCGGCAAGCTTTGGCCCAATATCAGCGAAATGATCGTTAAACGCCTCAGATAATTTTTGAGAGCCGCTTATAGAACAGCCGTTCAATTCAATTTCCTTTACGTGCGAGATGTGTTGTTTTCTTGAAGTTGGTTCATTAATTATATTCCAAGTCTTTTTCGAATTGCTTTTATTTTCGTGAAAAGCGCTCGTGTAATACATTTCTTTGGCATGTATGATTTCAGTATTTACAATATTGCGAGTTCTCTTAAAAGCGTGCCAATCAGCTGGGTCATTAGAGCTGCACGCTTTTATCTTCAAAATATCTCGATCATGCATGCGTTGTTTTAAGTAAGGGGTAATCCAAGGCGATTTAGAAGCCCTAATACGCTTTGTACACAAAGGTGCATGTCTTTCAACAACACTATTAAATATATTTTTCCAAACATGCCACATGTCATTTGGGTTATCATGTGCCCTAATTTCATCCCAATTCTGCAGCCAGATATCGTTTCTGAAACTTGCAGAATCAAAATTCTTAAACTTTCTATAGGTCACAGTAGAGTGGCCCTTAGTAAATAAACCAGTTGAAAGTTTACGAAAAGCATAAATTAGGCTATGATCACTGATACTGATATGAGAGACACCGGAGCAAACAATCTTATCAGGCGAATTGGTAAATATCAAGTCAATTAGTGTTGAAGATGACTTGGTTATGCGAGTTGGTTCGCTTATTAACTGTTGTAAGCCATAAAGATCAGTGATGCTAGTCAAAATGGTTGAATTATGATCCATTACGGTTTATCCATTATTTAGAATTATACATGCAAGTCTATAGAATAAACCAATGTACTATGTTTAAAACGTTCAGTTTTACAAGAGAAATTATATATCCTTTGAGTATTAGCTCTTGTTTTCTTTTGTCTAACATATTCTAGTTTCATTGGTAATAGGCTATGAAGTTTATGATTTGGCTCTAGCATTTTCTTAATTAAGGATACGCATAAATCATCCCTACGTTCCTCCAAAGTTTGTAGTTTGGTCTCGATTAATGCTTGATCATAATCTTGCTTTGGGTATATGCTTTAATGCTTTAATGAATTACTCCTAAAACAGTATTAAACTATACTAGGAACTGTATATGCATGCATGTAGCAGTTTTGTCGATGATGATGAATGGTCGCTTGCGTTAACATTTCTGAACTTGACCGTCATCTACTTCCTTGTATGAACGCTTACTTAAACCTACTAATTAATACAGGAAGATGTAATTTTGGCCCTACCTTAAAGGCTTGAAAATCGGACATTGTTCTAGATCTGTATAACACAGAATAGTACATAGTACCTTAAGGTGATGTTACACAGGACATCTTTTAGCGAAAACTCGCAATGCAAACGAGGCTATACGAAATTTGACTGGTTCTGACAGTTCTGTAATGATTTGCATTGCGAGTTGTCGCTAAAAGTTGCCCTGTGTATAACATCACCTTAAGGTACTATGTATTATTCTGTGCTATACAGATCTAGAACAATGTTCGATTTTGGCCAAACTAAAGAAATACAAATACCTTTCAGTACTTATAAATTTTAAGTAAGTTACACAAGCAATATAATCGCTGCAACATTTCTGAATTTGACCACCTTGCACGTTCCTGTATAACGCTTGCTTAAACATACTAATTAATACAGGAAGATGTAATTTTGAACCTACGTAAAAGGCGTGCCCTTGAGAGGCCTTGAAAGTCGGATATTGGTGTGTATATATATACCACAGAATAGCTATAGTACATAGTAACTTTCAATATATACCGTTTTTGGCCAAACTAAAGAAATACAATTATCTTCCATATGAAGTAATACGCACAACTAAATATTGTTGCAACTCGAAACAAAAATTAATTTCAAAGAATGTTAATTGAAATGTTCGTGCATATATAACTTACACATATGAGTCAACATTCGCACACATCCATTTAAATTGCACACAACAGTTAATATGCGCGGTCAAATCAGTTTTTATTTCGTGCAATTTCCAGCAATTTTGTTGCTCGTATTACTAAATCACCTTTAAATACAGTTTATAAAATAGGTTTATAAACATTGTATATAACAATTACAATATACTCAGATGCTATTGAGATAACAATTTGCTCAGAAATTTAGTAGGACAGTTAACATTTGTTTTGGAATGAAGAAATCTAGATCTGGAATTACAATATCAATTCTTATAGTTTCGATTTCAAGATCATCATTATATTGTACGCGAGACAAAGTCGTCTCTTTTCTTAGTTTCGATCACTGCCTTTACTTTACCTATATACAAACTAATTATATATTAACATGTTTATCTAAAACAGATCACTCACCAAACATGTTCTCTACAGCCATTCCACAAAATAATGTCTCAGATTGTCACTAATCAGGTCCTATCAAATGCGCAGCTTATAAGCAGTGATGTGCATGTATGTATACATGTCTTACTAATTGATGGAAAGCATGCAAATTACTAAAACACAGCTATTTGTAAATAAATATATTCATCGATCAAATATCTGCACCTAGCTAGTCCCCAGTCGCTTGAAGTGAATTCCGGGGGGGAGCGATTCGCAGTGCTTCCACTATTTAGTTTTGAAATTCCTTACTTTCGTGTCAAAATTTCCTTAGATTTCCTTGACCATGGAATAAAATTTCCTTGAAATTTCCTTGAGAAGACTTTTAGTTATTTTACTGCTTACAGCGCTACCAAAGCCCTACTAACTTATCTTTAGACTGTTTAGTGTTATAGTGCTAATTTCAAAGGCATTCAACAGTGAAATATTGCTGTAATGAATTTTGACATTTGTCAATTCAATTTGTGACAATGTGACCGTTGCGGCCGTTGGTAAGGTTGGTTCATCTTGATTGGAAAGGTCAGATTCGAAGCCGTCTGACTCTGATGTCTGACCTTCATCAACAGCAAGAGATCGCTTCATGACTTATTCATATTGCTAGACCATGCAACATGTTTGATTTCAGACATGTTGGCATTTTGCTAAGGTACTGGGGCCCCGGGCCGTGTGATACTGGTATGAGCCAAGGAAACACTATAATACTTCATGTAATAATGTTCTTAAATTGTCTATAGATAAAAAATTGCTGCCAAATATGCAAAAAATATATTTTTACTGTTTACAACTCTGTTTACTGACTTTTGACAATATTTCCTTAAATTTTTTCCATCCTTGAAAATTCCTTTTTGGGGTCAGAATTTCCTTGAAAAAGGAAATTTCCTTGAAAGTGGAAACCCTGGTGATTCGTGCTAGTCGATTATAGGCGCGTGGAGGATGTTGGGAAGGCGAACTCAGAATCGCTCCTTCTATTAGCACTTATCTATATATATATATATATATATATATATATATTTATTATATGGCAAGTGCTTGTTTTGGTGAATCTCGCAATCTGATTGGTTGCTGACGAGGCAGGATTTTCCCGTGGGCAATACGGTATTCTTATTGCCCTGCGACGACTTGAGCATTAAAAAATCCTTAAAAATAATTTAAAACAATGAAAAATAAACGGAAAATACGGAAAAGGGATAACTACAAGGGATAAAATCAAGTTTTGTCAAGAATATTTTTGTTTTTTCGAACATGCAAAGTTGTTTTTGTCCTTGATCCGATAGCTCAATATCACTATATTTTCTATTAATTTTATATTTTATTCTATAAATGGTACTGTAGAGTAGTTTTACTAAGCTAAGATTAGATAAATTTGTAAAAAACTAAGACATATTCGTATCATTGAAATTATTTTGACATTTGAAAATGACCGGCTTTCAGTTTCGGACTTTGTACTTTGCCCTCGCGTGACCAATTTTTGGCAAAATGAATTGTTTTTTGTTGTCTAAAATGCCATATAATAAACAACTTACTAACTTCGACTGTTCGGTCTGTACGGTAAAATATCAAGCCTCGGTCTTGCTGTATTGACCTCGCTATCGCTCGGTCAATACAGCAAGACCTCAGCTTGATATTTTATCGTAATATACATGTAGGTTTACGTCTACGAAACGCAAAGAGTGTTCGACAACATATAGTTAGAGCAAATTATAGATTTTCGCTTACCTCAAAACTGGTCTGCAATAGGCTGTTTCATCTGTAAAATAATCATCAGGAAGTGACAAGTATTGAAAGAAATGACCGCTTATATGCTTCCTGCCGGAACGTGGGGGTGTATGTGGGAGACAATGTGTGAATTCATGGCTTTGTTTGCGTTGTTTACGCGAAATTTGTTACGACGACACCGTGAAATTATTTCAGCTCTTTTGTTGAGTAAACAATTCCTGCTAAACATAAATTGCATCGTTTTGATCCTCCCGTGTGCGAAATAGAATGTTTTAAAATTTGCCAATTAATACTGAAATCCTTATTGTTTTCTTTCAATGTCCAAATATATTTCGAGAGTTATTAAGAAATTAAGAAATTATTGCGGGTGGAGGGGGGGGAGTGGCGACCGCCCCCCTTGACCCCCCTAGCATAGAATAGGAAATGACTAGAAGGGCCACTTGAGGCCGAACCTTTGAAGTTTTTGACGCTGCGCATGTCGCATTACGCATGTTCATTACCATTATTCTAGCCAGTCAATTGCATTTTCTGACCAATAAACACACTGAACTGGCTGGTCTGCCACTATTCTGGCCAGATAACTGCATAAAAATAGGGTGTCACGTTGCACTGCTCAGTGGCCTTTCTGGTCATTTCCTATTCTGTGCCCCTAGTGTCTGCCACTGCTTATTGCAAAATACTTAAAATTGATTATGATTTTAGATAATTACCTATAGATAATGCCGACTTGAAAATCGGACATTGTTTTAGATCTGTATAGCACAGAATAATACATAGTACCTTAAGGTGATGTTACACAAGACATCTTTTAGTGACAACTCGCAATGCAAATGATGCTATACGAAATTTGATTGGTTCTGACCGTTCTGTAATGATTTGCATTGAGAGTTGTCGCTAAAAGTTGTCCTGTGCAACATCACCTTTAAGTTTAACAGCTTTGGCAAAACTAAAGAAATAAAAATACTTTCAGTTCTTATAAATTTTAGGTAAGTTACACGAGCGACAAAATTGCTGAAACTTAATTGCAACAAAGATATCAAAGAATGTTAATTGAAATGTTCAGGTAATATAACATAACTTACAAAACACGAGACAACATTCGTAAACATTTGTCGCTTAACATGCGTTTGAATCAGTTGCATGGTTGCGTTTTTACCAGAAGACAGCATTTCTGAATTTGACCACCTTGCATGCACGTTCCTGTATAACGCTTACTTAAACATACTAAAACAGGAAGATGTAATTTTGAACCTATACGTAAAAGGCGTGCCCTTGAAAGTCGGATATTGTTGTGTATCTATACAACAGAATAGTACATAAATAACTTTAAATATATACCGTTTTTGGCCAAACTAAAGAAATACAATTATCTTCCATATGAAGTAACACGGACAACAAAATTGCAGCTAGAAAAACAATTTCCAAGAATGTTAATTGAAATGTTCGTGCATTACTTACAAAACATGAGACATCATTCGCACACATTTGTACTTACACAACAGCCTTAATATGCGTTCAAATCAGTTTATATTTGCTGCAATTCCAGCGATTTTGTTGCTCGTATTGCTAAATAACCTTTAAATGCAGTTTATGAAATAAGTTTGTAAACATTTTTTATAACAATTATAAAATACAATCAGATATTACTCAGACAAATGTTAGGACCATTGACATTTGTTTTGGAATATAAGAGTGCCTGTGCCATGTGGGGACGAAATATGGGAGTTCTTAATATTAATTCCTTTAGTTTCTATTTTAAGATCATCATTGTACAGGCGACAACGCCTCTTTTCTTAGTTTCGATCATTTACATTACCTATGGAATATATAAGATGTTTATCTAAACAGATTACTCACCAAACTTGTGCTCCACATCCATTATACAAAGTAATGCCTCAGATTGTCACTAGTCAAGTCCTAGCACTTCCGTATCAAATGCGCAGCTTATATAAGCAGTGGTGTGGACAATATTAATGTATGTGCATGTCTTACTGATTGATCGAAAGCATGCAAATTACTAAAACACAGCAATTTGAATCTAAATATATTCATCGATCAAATATCTGCACCTGCCTAGTTCCCAGTCGTTTGAAGTGAATTCCAAGGGGAGTTGTTCGTGTTAGTTGATTATAGATGCGTGGAGAATGATGGGAAGGCGAACTCAGTATCGCTATTTTTATTAGCACTGATCGATCTATTTGTGTCACTGATATGTGCTAAACAAGAGCTAGACTTTTGCAAAGTCCTTTTCAACTTATGCACCGCCTCAACTTTACTCGCGCTTCTAAAAGCTAGGAAAAAATTCCGATGCGGACTTGCGGCAAGTCTAAACAAAAGCCTGCGGAGGAGTATCTGCACCAGTTATTAGGAACTCGAAACGCAAAATCGTTCAAATTCTAATTCATCCGGTCCTGTGTAAACGCAGCCCTAGTGCTTCTACTTCATGATCGAGTGAGAGGTGACGCTCTGGAATGAGGGAGGCGGTGAGAATAGACAGTACTCCCTGTACGCGCATGTGAAAAGTTTGATAAATATGAGTGCTTCACCCTAACGCACGTCTATGTATACGATATTTAGTAATCAAGAGACGAGAGAATTTGTGATTAAGAACTATTTAATAAACGACAGAACTGTATATTAAAACTTACAAAAAACTTGACTGAGATTAATTAATGAGTTTTAAAAAATCGGTCGCATGTACGGACCTTTGCAGTAAACCCAATACATATATGAATAATGAAAGACTTCGGCTCGTTATTGTACATTCAATACAACATGGCCGCAATTAATTATAGGTAACTCGCTTACAGGTACTTACACCATTACAAACGTCATAACAGGTTCGCCACAGTTTTGCATGAGTAGATATCATAACGGTCAGTTATATATAACTATAATCGTGCTTTGACTTTGGAAAAATCCTCTGAACATACGAACGTACGAGCGTACGTATTATAGGGACCATTCATGAATTATTCCCCGGGTTGGGTGATCATGCATTTTTTACTCAATCGAAGGTTGGGTAAGATACTATTGACAGCTTTTTGCACAATAAAGGATTACAAATAATATTTGAGCCAATCCATCAAACAACCATTAATAATTGCAACATGCACAAGAAGATAAATGTGTGACATTTACCACGAAAGCCAATGACAAGTATATTTTTTGGATCGCGGTCTTCGCAGTTGGGTAAATGTGGCACTGTTTTCAATTCAGTCTCTTCGGGCCTACCCCTGCTCCATAATAATGAATGGTCCCTTAACTGGTACTAATTTATATCATGCATGATTAAGTATGATTATGACACTTATTAATTATTTACTACGTTACAAATATACAACGTTAAGAATCCATAGAAACGTTTTAGTCCATAACATAACTTCATGAACCACCGCAGATCCAATAACAAATGCAAGAAAATATAATAAAGCCAACAACGCCGCCAATTCCACCACCCACATAAACCGTGGCTAAATGAACGATAGAAACATAGTCAATAAGCTTCATTTGAAGAAACACATTGGTTAATATCTGTAAAATGTTTCGAATAGAAGAAATAAGAACACTACGATTACTCTAAATCCTCATTTCAAGCATCGTCGGAGATGGCCAATTGGAGAGGGGGTTTAATAGGGCAAAATGCAATACGCAAAATGCTTTAGGAAAGCGTTTTGTATATTAATACACGTTAGCATTCTATTAATGACTTCAGATTTTGTATTATTTAAATGCATGGATGAATATCGGCTATTTTAAGTAGGTGTTATTCTAGTTTAATCCTTGCATATGATACATTTGTTCAGTGGCGTTGGAACCCGCGGGAAAAGCATAGGGAGCATTTGCCCCCAACTTCTTCAAAGTACCCTTTTTTCCAGCTAAAACGATGGGAAAAACGTTTTTTTGTCACACTATATGGGGTGCCCTTAAGACGAAGCACCACTCCTCTTAAAGTTGCTAATTCCTGCATTGGTTTAGTTATAACTGTTTACAAATACGTTTAGGTCTGATGAGACCATCGGCTATGGAAGAATATTCAAATGCTAATAATTTTTATATTTATTTCAATATTATATTAATTTTATATAGTGTTTCCATAATATGAAAATGACAATTAGTATGGAATTTGTACAATTTTCATGCAAATTTCCATTTTCATACTAATTCCGACTAGGATCCGTACTACTGCCATAGTAAGGATTTCGAAAAAAATTCCTACTTTTTACTTATTCCTACCTAAATTGGAGGGACACAATTTAAATGCTCAAAATAATTTCAAATTGGCGACGATTTATGAATGGTCCATATTGCTAATTACTCAAGAATAACACCCAACTATGACGTCACACCAAAACTTACTTTTCTTGCTGCTACCTTTATTGTCATCATCATCATCATCGTCGTTGTTGTTGTTGTTGTTGTTGTTGTCAATGTTGTCGTTGTTGTTGTTGGAACTATCTGTCAATGTAAAGAAAAAAAATCAGTTAAAAATTTAGCAAAATGCTAATATTTCACTCTCTAAAATATTAGCCTAAATCGTCTCATACTCAATGGGTCAAATTCAATGTAGTCTGAAGATGGGTCAAAATTAATACAGTCTTAAGACTGGGTCAACATTTATACAGTCTTAGGATTGGGTCAAAATGAATATAGCCTTAACACTGGGTCAAAATTAGTATAGTCTTCAGACTGGGTCAAAATTAATACAGTCTTCCTACTGGACTATTAATTCACTATAACTTTATTAATGATTATGAGTATAAGATATCATTCCAAAACTTGAAATTCGGACTGGACTTGATTTCAATTCGTCGCAGTTAGTTCTTCTCCTCGGCTTCACCTAGGGTTAGTTTTTGAGGCGGAAAATCGGAGTACCCGGAGAAGCTATCGAAGTACAGGAGAGAACCAAGCTCAAATTTACTTGCATGAGTTTTCAAGCACAAAACAGGGCAGTCACCCATCAAGTAACAATACCCTATCCTCCATCATCCTTAGTAGGCTTAACTCAACGATATAAGGAGCAACGCGTTCATTACCGTATCAGACAACCATTCTTCCCTAAGCCGGTGTTCTTTATAATCTGCGAACATACTGTATAGATATCAATGAAATTGTCCTTTCGCCGCTCCATAATATATGGAACGGTCTCCCAATCTCCTACCCACGTGCAGGGGGGTTTTGCTTCCACGGGTAGCCTTGGGCAGCCCGGGATCAGAGCAACATTACCCTTACCTTTTGCTACTGTAATATAGGACGCTGTGAAAGCATCCCCGTTTCGAGCGAAGTCTGACGTAAACTTCACGTAAAGATACCGACCAGAAGAAGTCATCCTCCAACTTCCGGTACAAAATTTGCCAAAGCTTGATGAATATTGGTTATGACCATTAAACACCTCTATTGAATCACAGCTGCACCTACTACAAGTCTCCATGTTGAGCGTATTAATTGTGAGTTTAACCACATGGTTAGTGAACGGAGCATAAATACGCCAACATTTCGCGGCATTGTTTGGGTATTGAGAAGGCCACCCTGGACCTCTTATGGTCCCGCTGGCACTTGTGAGATATGTAGTCGTCAGACAAGAGCCTATGAAAAACAAGATATTTCGCTCATTACCTTTTGTTTGGCGGGAATGCTTTTCTAGTATGATACAACTTAAGGCTCACCCATAATTATTACAAGCAAAATTTTACAAGGGTACAGAGAGTACGCCATGCACCCTCTCCCTCTCAAAGCGTACTCTTAAATGTTGAATCCAGAACTTTGCCAGGACTGATAATGATGGGTCTATAGTTCAACATTTTAATAATTAGCGTGCACTGGCTATTTACCTCTTCCGTCCAGCGTACGGTTTGTATATACGCTTGTGAAAATGTTGATAATTATGGATGAACCTAAATATGGTGTCTTTTTAACCTTTCATAATAGTAATTTTACAGTCATTCCTTCATTCATTCGTTCATTTATTCATATTCGTTCACTCATTCATTCGTTCGTTCATTTGTCCATTTATCGGCTCTTCATTGTTGTCTATGCCATCATGCCCACCCAATTTTCTGCCGGGCTATTTCATATTTTGAACAGATCTAACAAGGAATTTGGGTTGATTTAACCTCGTTGAATTAACCGAACTCATTTAACTGGAACGCTAACTCCTATGATCAAGTCCTATGATTGATTGAAGCCAACGCGCGGGAAATTGAATATTCAAAAGGACTGAGGAAAGTTTTGAGGAGTGAGGAAAATTCTGTTAAAGTTTGTTTTGACCGAAATTTTGCAAGAAAAATACTTTTTTATTTGGATTCAAACGTGGTTTTACAATTGGATCTGGCTGTTTTACATTTATCTGCTGGCAGAAAGTGGAGGGTGTCACTTTCGTATTTTGCAAAAAATGATTAGTGACGAAGCGAACTTTTTTCTTCAACTCAGAAAAATATATACTAGAAAACATTTTGACAATCCCCAAACTAATTTTGTACTGAACGATTCGGTATTTTATTTTCGGCTTCGCACCTACTTGTTGGCCATTATGAGCACTTTGAATATGGAGCTAAGTCAGCTTTTATAATCCTTATTTTAACTGTTAAAATAAGTTGAAAATCAACTTTAAACATCTAATATTTCTCTACATAAATTATATTGTAATAAAAAAGCAAAGCGTAAATGAAAGTTAAATGAAAGTTAAAATGACAAAATTTATGGATTTAAAAACTATATTTTTCAACATAATTTTCTAAACAGGATTGGCACTACCTACATGGTTATATGGCGACGATCATGCACGGCTATCCCCCCCTGACTTATTATGCATTTCATTTTACTTATAGTTCAATGACGAGGCTACAGGAGGATTGACCGTTTATACCGTCATGTTTACGTGATTTTCCCTCGCAACTGTCTGACCGAACTAGAAATATAACGGGGGAAAATGGAGAATTTACGAAGTTTAAGGAATTAAGCTCTCAGCATTGATGTAGTAAATAGTTATTTTTGTTATGAAAAAATTTAACCATCAAGTAATTTTTCGAACACTTTTGGGTTAGAATAAGTATAGGATTATGAATAATTTATGAATCTATAGTAAGTGAGTCATACGTGTTCTATTTAGCAATTTGCCACGAGCACGTGGAATGTCCTCTTTTGCAATGCAGATTACTGATGATATATATGGGCTCTTGCTTAACAAGTTTTAAATTTTAATTTGTTTGACCTCGTTGAACTAAAAACCACCAAAGAGCTTCTGACCAGGCTATGCATGCTATGTAGTTATACAAGCACGTACATTTCCTTGAGATCTTGAAAAGGCTATCGCTCATTGATCCAGCATTAATTAATACAGGAAAAATTGGTAAAAACTCAAAGAAAGCCTGGTAGAGTCACATTCGAAACACAAATTATTGAGGCGGAATTATAATCAGACAACGGCATATTGTAAGAACCAGCCGTGGTAGCAACACCCCCATATTTCATCAACGGGCGACGAAATTCCAAGCTGCAGGCCATCAGTAGCCTGCGTAGCAGGCGTTTGAAATGGGGGGGAGGGAAACGGAGGGGAGAGGGGAGAATCGGAGAAGCGAAACGACCCACCCTCCCCTTTCAAACGCCTGCTATGCAGGCTAGGCCATCAGCCATAAAAATCAGTTCAAATTACTAGCTAACTTTACCTGCATAAACACTAGCCACAAACCAGAAGCTTAAAATGAGATAACCTTTAAAAGAATAAAGTAGGATATTTATTAAATATGACATTCATACAACACAGAAAACAGTGGACAACCAATATTTGTAAATATAATTGCTTTTGGAAAAATTAATTTTGATTATAATTATTGAATATTGGTTATCAGATTGCTTAAAGAAGGCGTTTGTATACTTAGTTTATATAGGGTTCATGATAATATTAGTATTTAATCAACATAAGCACCCGCGATAACGTGTCCCCTAAAAGGGGCCGAAAATCGATTCATTATTCAATTTATCACATCCCAAAATGATTTTTAATCATTTAAGGTTCACTTTTACTGTTAGTCGCTAAAATACCCTTTTCCCATAGTTAATTTTCGCTCTGACAGTCTAGTAATATAGAAAATCTAGCTACATTTTATATATTAACGCATTTTTCAATACAACGGCTACTTGTTTGCCCAACCTATAGTTTCAAACTCGCATAAAAGAACTAGTGGATTAAGAACAACCTGCCTGAAATTCAGGCAATCATACGCACCTATAACATACAAAAACCACTTGGATTTTAATTGAATACACACGAATAATTGCGAATGTTATTACAAGTCGTTTTTGCATACGCGACTTAAAAATAGAGACCTTTAGATCGAGGTTTACGCCGAACCGCTAACGTCTACGGGTCACGTGACCCTATCCCGACGCCACGTTTGAGGTTTTCAACGCGAGTTTCGAACGTCAAGAGGTGGGTCTACACGTTTGTAATTTCCCTGTTGAGGGTTTATTTGTGTTTTTTTTATATAATGTTTCACGTATCCACACCATGCGCATACACAGTACTTATTATTCTAGCAGGAAAGACGAATTTGAAGTCGAAATAGTTGATTCTTCGCATTTTATTTTGACTCGAACATGATACGCTTGGAGGAGCGAAATCCAACATGGCGGCGATCAACACTTGATTCTTCGGTAGACTTTAAGACTTATAAAGCGCATTTCACTTCTCGTTTAGATCCTTCGAAGAACATCATCTGAGTCGACTTCAAATCTAAGTCGAAAAATGTTCATCTAAGAACTTCAAATCTAAGTCGAAAAATGTTCGAACCGCAAACGGCAAACCGCTAACGTCAAACGGCGGTTAGAGGTTTGCGGTAAACCTGAATCTAAAGGTCTCTATTGATTAAATATGAGCGGGCGCTCATGCGTGCGTTCTTAAGATTGGGTTCTTCTCTTATCGACTCAATCCCTTACGGTCCTTGTTTTCCTCTGTCTCAACCCATACTCTTCACATCACTAAAGAATCAAAAGCTTTGCGAAATGAACATATATGAACGTCCTGCATGTTGTTGCAAAATCACAAAAACAGATGGTTATGGCATTTTAAAAATTTTCATTAAGAGACCAAAGCGTGCAACAATTACAATTCAAATTGCTGTAGCATAAAACCCCATGGCGTGAAAGGAATTTTTACCAAGTATTTGTCTTCTCAGAACTAAAAACTTAACAATTATTAATTATGTGGTTTTTAGAACAAATATAAATATACAAGCAGGTTAATACATGCACCAATTCAAAATTGGCCAAATGCATAGGGGTCTTTTGTACATATTATAAGACAGTGTTTTCCCAGCAGAAGTGAAAATGAAACGAGATTCTTTTTGCGCTTATTCACAAATGTATGGAAATATTGAGGTTAAAAATTCCTATAAGTATAAGGCTGTCGTATATGTTATCTTACAGCTATATTATATATAGTCATGGTGTCAGGTATAAACATCGTTCACGAACTGGTAAAGCAAATAAAGATGGGTTTCACTTTCGTGCATTGTGGAGATGGGTGCAGTCAGCCGACAATTGTCAGAGTGAGAATGTTATAATTGTTGTCAGTATACTTACACAACGGTTAATATGCGTTCAAATTAGTTTTTCAGTGTTCTACACATGCAGTGCATTAAGTTGCAGCAATTTAGTTGCTGGCCTTTAAATACAGTTCATAAAATATTTACTCATTTTTTTAAAATATGGATTCGAGTAAATAAGTTATAATAGATAAGAGTTTGTGAGAATTTAGGACCGTTAACATTTGTTTTGGTGTAGAAATCGAATAGATTTGGGATATAAGATTGCTTGTATATACCATATGGGAGAAGAAATATGGAAATTCTAAATTAATATTAATTCCTTTAGTTTCGATTTGAAGATCATCATTGTACGCGCGACAACGCCTCTTTTCTTAGTTTACATCACTTGCATTACCTTTTTAGCCTTATAACATGTTAATCTAATACAGATTACTCACCAAACCTATGCTTTACAGCCATTCCACAAAGTAATGCCTCAGATTGTCACTAATCAGGTCCAAGCACTTCTGATCAAATGTGTAGTTTATAAGCAGTGGTTCATATATGCATGCAAATTGCCAAAATACAGCGCAATTTGAATCTGAATACATGCATTCATCGACCAAATATACCACCCGTTATTAAGGTGGAGACTGGAGAGTGTAGAAAATGAACGTTCCTTTCAACGTCGACACGCGGGGAACCATGATATTTGTATTGACACATCTGTGTTTGTAGTATTGCATGCCATGCACTATAATATATATTCTTTAAAGTAGGAATTATATAAAAGCTTTTCATCTACAAAATTAATTGAATCGATTAAGATTTGAAAATAATCTTCTCTCATCTCAATTGACTGACGATTTCCGACTGCTTTCAGTCTGTCAAAAAAAATTAAATGAAGTATCTGTTTTATAGTTCTCAAATCTTTAACACTGCTTATCAGTTATAAAGAATGGCACAGCGTATTGAAAATACAGTATTTCATCCCAGAAAAATGTCATTAATATGGTTTTAATAATTACTGAAACGATATTTCAATTATCTGCAATGGAGTCAGTCTGACAAAACTGAAAATAATTTTGAATTTATTTTTAACCCATAAACGATGTATTCAGTGCAGTGCTGCCGGTGTTTAACCCATAAACGATGTATCCAGTGCAGTGCTGCCGGTGTTCTCAAAAAGCAAATCAATTATTTAATTATATTGAATTTACCATAAGTATGCCGTATGCTGTACAAAGATGCTTTTCCAAGTAGGCCTATTTGTTTTCCCAGAACTAACAATGAAACTGGATTTTTAAGCACCTTTTGCACAAATATTCATAAATGTTACGGATAATACACTAATAACAATTACAATTGACATTTGAAGTATAATATCTTTATTTACCAACCGCGTGTCCATGGATATAATTTATAGAAATGTTGCTAAGAACTTGTTTTCCCAGACGACTTAGCGAAAATGAAACTATATTTTTCTGCTTTTTCACTAGAATATGACAATTATATTAAGGATAAAAATTCCTATACTGCTGTCGTTATGTTATCTTGTTCAAGCGGGTGGGTTTCACTATCGTATACAGACGATGGTGGATAATCGAGTGAGAAAATAATGTTAATTGTTTCAGTATAGTTAGTAGTCTATAGTACTTGGAGGCAAATAGAGAGAAATGATTGAGGGATGTATAGTTTAGTTCCTTTCTTTTATCAACGTCAACATTTCTGAAGTTGATCGTAAGCTGCTTTCCTGTAACGCTTACACTTAAGCAAAACATGATACAACATTCGCACACATTATTTGCACTTATACAACAGTTAATATGCGTTTTTATTTGGTGCAAGTTCCAGCAATTTTGTTGCTCGTATTACTAATTTGAAATCACCTAATTCAAATACTGTTTATGAACAGGTTTACAAACGTTGTATATAACAATTAAAATATACTCAGATATTATTTAGATGAGAGTTTGTTTGGAAATATAGGACCGTTAAGGTTTGTTTCGGAATGAAGAAATAGATCTGGAAAATAAGAGTGCCTGCATGTGCCATTTGGGGGATGATATATAGAAATTCCTTTAGTTTCGATTTTAAGATCATCATTGTAGCGCGACAACGCCTCTTTTCTTCGTTTCGATCACTTGTATTAACCAGTATAAGCTATATAACATGTTTATTTAATACAGATTACTCACCAAACTTGTGCTCTACAGCCATTCCACAAAGCGATGCCTCAGATTGTCGCTAATCAGGTCCAAACACTTCTTATCAAATGCGCAGATTATAAGCAGTGGTGTGGACAATGCATATATTGCATGGCCTATTAATTAATCGTTCACTTAAGCATATGCAGCAATTTGAATCTGAATACATGCATTCATCGATCAAATATACCGCAACTGCTATTAGGGTAGGGAGTGGAGAAATAGAATGTTATAACTTCCAAACCTTGAGTCGACTCACGGGGAACCGTGAGACTTGTATTGACACATTTGTGTATGTAGTGCTGCCGAGCGCTATAGCCTATAATATACATTCTATCATATATCAGTGAGAGCTTTTCATTTACAAATTGAATCATTTAACATTTGAAAAGAATTCTTTCTCATCTAAATTGACTGAATATTTCCGGCTGTTTTCAGTCTGTCCAAAAGAATGAAATAAAGTATATAGTTTTCAAATTTTTAACACTGCTTATCAATCTATAAAGATTGACACAAAAGTAAATACGTTATTTACCGTTTGAGTAGGTCCGTACTACCTACTGGTTAAGGTTAGATAGCACTTAAAAATCCAGTTTCATTTTTAGTTCTGTGAAAACCAAATACTTGGAAAAGATTCCTTTCACAGCATGCATGTGGATTTATGTTAATAATTTTGATTTAACGGTATACCGTCTCATGCACGGCAAAGCCAATTAAATATATACTTAACTGATTTTGTTTCGTTGAAAACACCACTGACATTCTATACTGGAGATATATAGACAGCTAATTCAATTGACGTTGTCGTTTGAGGTCAAAACTTACAACCGGAAACCTCGACATCGAAGTGCGAAAAGCACAATGAACGTATCTATTGGAGGTCGATTTAGTCGCGATTTTGAGTTTTGACCTTAAAAGGGCAGCCATAATTGCATTGTTCAGCTGTATATATCGTTCACGAAATTACATGGATTGAAAATTGATCAATTTTGTCAGAGTGACTGTATTCTAGATAAACGTCGCTTTAATGCTGAAAAAGGTGGAATGTAATTTTTCTGGGTTGAAATATATACCGGTTTTCAATGGGTTGTATATGGCACATTTGTGCCAGTCTTTATATAGATAATTGATAAGCGTGCGGTGTTAAAGATAGAAAAGATCTTTATTTCATTCTTTTGAACAGACTGAAGCAGCCGGATATTTTCAGTTAATTAAAATGAGAAAGGATTGTTTTCAAATTTTAAGTAATTTAACTTGTATAGATGTCAAACCTTTGTATAGTTCACTATTTAAAAAATATATATCATAGTGCATGCATGCGTGGTACTATACAAATACAAATGTGTCAATACATGTCTCATGTCAGTTCCCTGAGAGTCGACGCAAGGTTTTTGAAGTAACAATCTATTTCTCCAATTTCGACCCTAGTAACGGGTGGTTTATTATTGATCCATGAATGCATGTTTTCAGATTGTAATTGCTGCTTGCTTTGGCAATTTGCAAGGATATGTTTAAGTCAGTGATCGATCAATTATTAGGCCATGCAGTATACTGATATGATATGTTTTGTCCACACCACTGCTTATATTTATGAGTTGCGCACAAGAAGTGCTTGGACTTGATTAGTGACAATCTGACTAGGCATTCGTTTGTGAAATGGCAGCAGAGCACATACTGTGATTTATCTGTTTTGGATCTTAGCTCTGAAACAAGAAAGGGTGTATTGGGTGTCTTCACCTTGGTGAACAAATACATGGCATATACGGTAGCATCAGCAAACTAAAATACTTGTGTCAGCTATTGACTTTTAATATTAGTTAGCTAACCAGTATTAGCCATAAATAATTGGCCAGAGTATCTGCTCAGGTTTTTGGTAATCCATTAGTCTCAATGTTCCCTACTACCAATGTTTCCTAGGTTGGAGGCCCACATGGTAGGACGTACCATGGCAAAAAGCTATATATTAAGCTTGCTTTCATTCATGAGTTACACATTACATGTAAATAGATGCTCAGTTCAAATATATAAATTATGTTGTAAAAGACTAAATTCCTAAATTTCAATGTTCATATTTGTCACTGTGGCATATAATTTTATGTACATCAGAAGATGACATGATGGTAAACTGAATGAATCATTTATGCACAATTCAAGCTTGCTTTTTCTCAGGCCTACGTTCACAACATCTAAAATAGAAATGCCACAAACAATATTATTAGGGCCTGTTTATATGATCTTGTCTATAGGCGGGATAGGACGTTTTCATCCCGTCCAGCCGGGAAACTCGCCTAGGTAGGTAACTTATATGGACAAAATACATTGCCGGGATGAAGCCAGTTAAGTGCTTGACGTCATATCACGACGCGTGCTCAGAAGAAAAGTTCATCCCGCCTGGCCAGGATAGTGTTTATATGAGAATTCTTCGTCTTGGCTAGGCTGGACACCGGCAACGGACGCCGGGATAGAAGCGGTATCATATAAACACTCAACAAAATTTATATTAGAAGCGGGATCATATAAACACTCAATAAAATTTATATTAGAAGCGGGATCTCTGTAACTGTCCCGTCCCCACCTAGCCGGGATTGTATAAACATATTTCTATAACATTTTTCGCCTTCTGTTTATATGGAAGCGGGACGTTTTTCGTCCCGTCCCGCCTATCAAATCGGCAATTTGGATTTAGGCCAAAACGATCGACCGCGACTGCTCTGACAAATTTTACGGACGAAGTTCTACAAAACATGGAACAGAGAAAATCATGTGGTGCTGTATTTATTGATTTAACGAAGACGTTTGACACAATAGATCATGGAATGTTGCTTTCAAAATTGTCAAATCTTCGATTATCTCCAAACACACTTGATTGGTTTGAATTATGAAAACAGGCATACCGCAAGGCTCTGGTTTAGGCCCATTGCTATTTTTAATTTACATCAATGACTTACCAAAGTGTCTAAACAGGGCAAAAGCAGACATGTTTGCAGACGATACCCAAATTGCAACAACAAGTGATGATATTAAAGTAATTGAAGAAACATTGAATGGCGATTTAAACAATGTTGCAAATTGGCTATCCGCAAATAAATTAACTTTAAACAACAGTAAAACCGAATATATGATAATTGGTACCAAGAAAAGGCTTAGCCAAGTAACTTTTGATCCGGTTATCAATGTTGGTAATTTAGAAATTAAACGAGTTAAAACGACAAAATCGTTGGGCCTAATGATAGATGAGTCTCTAAGCTGGTCAGCGCAGGTCGAACACATTTCAAAAAAGGTCACTTCAGGCCTCGGTATACTCAGACGACTTCGAGATACAATTGAATACAATACCCTAATAACAATATACCAATCCATAATCCAACCTTACTTCGATTATTGTGCTCAAGTGTGGGGTTGTCTAGGAAAACATTAGCAGATAAACTACAAAAGTTACAGAGCAGGACGTTTCGAATAATCACACGTGAGAATTACACGACACGATCAGCTGACATATTAAGTAAGCTAGGAGTTCCCAACCTCGAAAACGAAGGATCCAACAACTTTCAATTTTCATGTATAAGGTAAAAAACAAAATGGTTCCTGATTATTTGTGTGATATGTTTACAAATATTAGTGACGTACACGACCATAACACAAGACAATCGAGAGCCAATTTGACATTACCTAAACCAAAAACAAACAATATGAAAAATGCATTCTCATATAGAGGGGCGGAAGTCTGGAACTACCTTTCTTCATCACAAAAGTCCTCGGAAACTTTGCTAATTTTAAATCTAACATAAAACGTGCATGTTAATATTAAGTATCATATTCATTTTCCCTTTGTTGTTATCTATAGTTATAATAACCTTCTTGTAAATATCGTAATTCATATTTTTACTAGTGTAAGCACGGCCGGTTGGAAGATCACCTTTTTCTTTTCTTTGTACATAATTATTTTATAAGGTGAAATTGTACCGTGTTGAAATATAGTTCATAATAATAATAATAATCCTATCTCAGCAACAGAAAAGAACGTACTTCTTGCGGTCATGAATTATCCGATGAACTGCCTGCATGTTTGTCATGGTGTGCCACAAGGCAGCACTCTGGGACCATTGCTTTTTAATATCAATATTGATAAATTGTCCAACAAGTATCCTTGTATGCTGACGACACCGTAATCTACTGTTATCATGCCAACCCTTTGGAGATTACTAGGAAGCTGAACGAAGACCCCTTCAATGTGACTAAATGGTTGAACGCAAATAAACTGACCGTAAATTTAAATAAAAACCAAATGCATGCTGATTGGTAGTAATCTTAGGCTTGGAAGTATTGGACCTTTATCTGTTTCTATTTTAGATTATAATATAGGTAGTGTAACAAATTTTAAATATTTAGGTGTTTCGATCTCTAAAGATCTTACGTGGGATGATCATATTGATTTTTTAGCAAATAGAATTAATCAAAGACTAGGACTTTTAAGACGAATTATGTATTTACTTCCTTTTAAAGCACGTATGCTGTTTTATAACGGTTTGGTTCTTCCACTGTTTGACTACGCAGACGTAGTTTGGGATGATAAAAACAATACAGGACTTATGAATAACATTCAAGTTGTTCAGAACAAAGCCGCTAAGATTATATTGGATAAACCGTTATACTCCTCGTCTTCAGAAGCATTAACTGCGTTAAATTGGATAGCATTAGAAAAGAGAAGATTTTATCACAGATGTTTGTAAATAAATATAAATGCGTCAATGGTTATACAGATCATTCGATGGAACTTTTAACAGGAGGTGAAACATATTTGATGTCTCTGAACCTTGACTTAGACATTATTGGGTCTTTGAAAGGTTGTGGTCACTTGACGTATGACGGAACCCGAATTAAATGGTCGCAGGATCTTCAACTACTAAAGAATTTTGTTGAAAATATTGTTGGCTTCATCATCACCTGGTGGTAAAGCTAAGAGATTTACCAGCGTAAATTTCGATCTGATCGCGACGTGGTACCCGGGCAAACAGAATTCACTATTATTCCAAGGAAAGGATGGTGGACTGCTCAAGAACTATCTGGTGAGTGTCTTAGATATAACTTGTGCTGGCCAAACAACCACAGATACGGTCACTGATTATACGGTATTTGAAACAGAGACTGCAGAGATATCTCCAGTTAAAACATGCGAAATTATCACTGACAATTACCCGGCAGCTGCTGAATCGACCCCGTTAAAACACCTCAGTTGGTCGTATAATTCCAAATTGGATGATATGCTGCTAAGCTCAAATACTTCTACCATAAAGGAACTCGAGGCATTTATCGACAAGTCTTTTTATAGTGCCTCTGAGCTATCTGATCCTGTCCAGCCGACGGACACCTCTACTCTAACTCAAAGACGCTCTGAAGAAAATCTGCCTAAACTCGGAGCACAATTTCTAACATTTAAAGAAAACGTTGAAACTCAGCTACAAGTTTTGTCGTACAAACTCTTTGAACAGAATAATACCATCAATATAAATAAACAAGAGCTATGCAAATTGTCCTGCGAAAATTTACATCTCAAATCATGCATCTCAGAGTTGGAGGGGAGATTGTCGCCAAAGATTACAACAAATGTGATCAGTGACCTGAGCCCGTGTGAAATAATAGTTAAAGGAAACACTAACTTAACTGCGAATATAGATGCCTGTGCTGTTTCTAGTCGCCTTTCGCCTGGAACAACTGTATACGTCGATGACTGTGATGTATATGCTATCTCAACCGTGAATGCAGATGCTTGTGCTGTTCCTAGTGACAGTCCACCCGAAAAAAGCGCGCATGCTGATGACACTTCGGCCCCTATAAGCCAACAGTGTGGTGAAGATAACAGCGAAGATTATGATAAAGAGATTTTGAACCGGACTGACGATATCGTCAACCCGAAACGCACAATCAAGTCAACAAAGCAAGTTTTGAACCCATTAAGTAATCAAACTATGGATAACCCCGGAGAGAACAAAGAAAACATCGGTCTCGTATCAGCGAGCAGTATCGGGAAGTGTCGGCAAAATTCGACCCCTTACGAGCAAGAATTAAAGACCCCCAAAACCCCAACTAGGCCAACAAATAAGCCTCGCCTGAAGCCGAATACGAGGGTTGCCTTACAAAGCACAAAAGTTAACAATAAAATCAAGTCTGATCTGCCTCTCCCATGGGACCCGCCCTAAATCCCAAGTACCCGAGTGGCTTTCCCGTTTACCTTTGGTTGAAATCCCATTTGACTATAGTCAATCTCCTTTTCCAAAGCGTCAGCGAACCAAGAATCCACCATGCCAGCATATCGGACATCCCGAACTAAATCCCAAGTACCCGTGTGGCATTCCCGTTTACCTTTGGTTGAAAGCCCAGTTGACTATAGTCAATCTCCTTTTCCAAAGCGTCAGCGAATCAAGAACCCACCATACCAGCATATCGGATGTCCCCGAACGAAGGATTGGCTGAGTTACCTCGACTTTGTCCGCCAAGCCACGAGAACCAATCCGAAATTACATCATCCCGACCGATCCTAACTTACATCATTACGAAATTACATCATCCTAACAATAACTTAATGGAAGTGATATACCCAAGTACCCTAGCGAATCAAGTGCTATCCCGATTATAACTTCAAAACGTATCGTGAGAGTAAATAACAATAATGTACACCGATCAAACTTAATCAATATACCTATGAACGAAGAATGTAGAATATCTGTGACGTGCTCACAACAGATAGGACCCCCAAAGTCATGCAGTTCCGTACCTTCCCTGTTCATGTCCAACTCGAGGTCACTAGTAAATAAGATTGATGAACTTTCCGGTACCGTCTCTAATCTCCTTGCAGACATCGTAGTTATCACCGAAACGTGGCTCACTTCCAACGTTGATAGCGCAGTGATAAACTTAAGTGGGTTCTCTATATTTAGGCGTGATCGAGATGATGGTAGAAGAGGTGGAGGCGTGTGCGCTTACGTGAAAAACTGTCTACCTGTAGTCCATTTGAAAGATCTCTCGAACCCTGAATTTGAAACCTTGTGGCTATTAATCAAACCAAGACGCCTACCACGTGGCATTATCGCTCTAACAGCCAACCCAGGAGCTGCTATCATCCTAACCGGCGACTTCAACCAATTCAAACACCGTCAACTGTGTAATTCGTTTTCCTTAAAACAGATTGTGAATAAAGCTACTAGAGGATCAAACATTCTTGATAAAATATTCACGAACATTTCGAAATTTTACGACGTTCCTGAAGTTGTTCCTCCACTCGGATTCTCAGACAACTCAGTTTTACTAAATCCACTGAATCATCGTAGGAACTCACGGTCCTTCGGAATGGTTAGGGACGCGCGTCCCTTCAATCGGAGGTTAATCACTGAAGCCCTATCCAGCGTTAACTGGTCTCCAATGTATCATCTAGGCTCTTGTGACGAACAGTTCCAATATTTCTCTTCTCTTGTCGATGGTATTGTTGATAAATATCTCCCGCTGAAGCGTATCAAATCTGATAGCAACGATAAGCCCTGGATTACTCCGGAGATAAAAAGATTAATATCGAAACGCCAAGTGACCTGGCGCAGAGGAAACAAGCCTATGTTTCGATTCTATAGGAACAAAATTAATAGCTTGTGTAGGCGTGCTCGCTCAAAGTATTATACGAACAATGTCGCTAATACCACTCAGTCGAATTCACGGAAGTGGACCGTTAACATTTGTTTTGGTGTAGAAATCGAATAGATTTGGGATATAAGATTGCTTGTATATACCATATGGGAGAAGAAATATGGAAATTCTAAATTAATATGAATTCCTTTAGTTTCGATTTGAAGATCATCATTGTACGCGCGACAACGCTTCTTTTCTTAGTTTACATCACTTGCATTACCTTTTTAGACTATATAACATGTTAATCTAATACAGATTACTCACCAAACCTATGCTCTACAGCCATTCCACAAAGTAATGCCTCAGATTGTCACTAATCAGGTCCAAGCACTTCTTATCAAATGTGTAGTTTATAAGCAGTGGTTCATATATGCATGCAAATTGCCAAAATACAGCGCAATTTGAATCTGAATACATGCATTCATCGACCAAATGTACCACCCGTTATTAAGGTGGAGACTGGAGAGTGGAACGTTCCTTTCAAAATCTTGAATCGACACGCGGGGAACCATGATATTTGTATTGACACATCTGTGTTTGTAGTATTGCACGCCATGCACTATAATATATATTCTTTAAAGTAGGAATTATATAAAAGCTTTTCATCTACAAAATTAATTGAATCGATTAAGATTTGAAAATAATCTTCTCTCATCTCAATTGACTGACGATTTCCGACTGCTTTCAGTCTGTCAAAAAAAATTAAATGAAGTATCTGTTTTATAGTTCTCAAATCTTTAACACTGCTTATCAGTTATAAAGAATGGCACAGCGCATTGAAAATACAGTATTTCATCCCAGAAAAATGTCATTAATATGGTTTTAATAATTACTGAAACGATATTTCAAATATCTGCAATGGAGTCAGTCTGACAAAACTGAAAATCATTTTGAATTTATTTTTAACCCATAAACGATGTATCCAGTGCAGTGCTGCCGGTGTTTAACCCATAAACGATGTATCCAGTGCAGTGCTGCCGGTGTTCTCAAAAAGCAAATCAATTATTTAATTATATTGAATTTACCATAAGTATGCCGTATGCTGTACAAAGATGCTTTTCCAAGTAGGCCTATTTGTTTTCCCAGAACTAACAATGAAACTGGATTTTTAAGCACCTTTTACACAAATATTCATAAATGTTAAGGATAATACACTAATAACAATTACAATTGACATTTGAAGTATAATATCTTTATTTACCAACCGCGTGTCCATGGATATAATTTATAGAAATGTTGCTAAGAACTTGTTTTCCCAGACGACTTAGCGAAAATGAAACTATATTTTTCTGCTTTTTCACTAGAATATGACAATTATATTAAGGATAAAAATTCCTATACTGCTGTCGTTATGTTATCTTGTTCAAGCGGCCGGGTGGGTTTCACTATCGTATACAGACGATGGTGGATAATCGAGTGAGAAAATAATGTTAATTGTTTCAGTATAGTTAGTAGTCTATAGTACTTGGAGGCAAATAGAGAGAAATGATTGAGGGATGTATAGTTTAGTTCCTTTCTTTTATCAACGTCAACATTTCTGAAGTTGATCGTCAGCTGCTTTCCTGTAACGCTTACACTTAAACCTATATACTAACTATTTTTCGACCGGGTACGTAATTTAAAGCTGCGTAAAAGCCATTCGTTTGAAAATCAGACATTGTTATATATCTATGGCACAGAAGAGTACAAAGTGCCTCTACTTTAACCGTTTCTGGCCAAACTAAAGAAATACAGTTGTCTTACAAGTTTTGTAATAAATTTGAGGTGAAGTGAACACGAGCAACAAAATTTCTGCAACTTGCAACAAAAATTTATTTTGAAATGTTCATGCATGCATATAATTATATATAACTTACAAAACATGATACAACATTCGCACACATTATTTGCACTTATACAACAGTTAATATGCGTTTTTATTTGGTGCAAGTTCCAGCAATTTTGTTGCTCGTATTACTAATTTGAAATCACCTAATTCAAATACAGTTTATGAACAGGTTTACAAACGTTGTATATAACAATTAAAATATACTCAGATATTATTTAGATGAGAGTTTGTTTGGAAATATAGGACCGTTAAGGTTTGTTTCGGAATGAAGAAATAGATCTGGAAAATAAGAGTGCCTGCATGTGCCATTTGGGGGATGATATATAGAAATTCCTTTAGTTTCGATTTTAAGATCATCATTGTAGCGCGACAACGCCTCTTTTCTTCGTTTCGATCACTTGTATTAACCAGTATAAGCTATATAACATGTTTATTTAATACAGATTACTCACCAAACTTGTGCTCTACAGCCATTCCACAAAGCGATGCCTCAGATTGTCGCTAATCAGGTCCAAACACTTCTTATCAAATGCGCAGATTATAAGCAGTGGTGTGGACAATGCATATATTGCATGGCCTATTAATTAATCGTTCACTTAAGCATATGCAGCAATTTGAATCTGAATACATGCATTCATCGATCAAATATACCGCAACTGCTATTAGGGTAGGGAGTGGAGAAATAGAATGTTATAACTTCCAAACCTTGAGTCGACTCACGGGGAACCGTGAGACTTGTATTGACACATCTGTGTATGTAGTGCTGCCGAGCGCTATAGCCTATAATATACATTCTATCATATATCAGTGAGAGCTTTTCATTTACAAATTGAATCATTTAACATTTGAAAAGAATTCTTTCTCATCTAAATTGACTGAATATTTCCGGCTGTTTTCAGTCTGTCCAAAAGAATGAAATAAAGTATATAGTTTTCAAATTTTTAACACTGCTTATCAATCTATAAAGATTGACACAAAAGTAAATACGTTATTTACCGTTTGAGTAGGTCCGTACTACCCCATATTTCAATAACATGTTCGTGCGAAATAGGACTTAGCCTGCCTTGCAGGCGCTCGCGGGCTGACTGGTTAAGATTAGATAGCACTTAAAAATCCAGTTTCATTTTTAGTTCTGTGAAAACCAAATACTTGGAAAAGATTCCTTTCACAGCATGCATGTGGATTTATGTTAATAATTTTGATTTAACGGTATACCGTCTCATGCACGGCAAAGCCAATTAAATATATACTTAACTGATTTTGTTTCGTTGAAAACACCACTGACATTCTATACTGGAGATATATAGACAGCTAATTCAATTGACGTTGTCGTTAGAGGTCAAAACTTACAACCGGAAACCTCGACATCGAAGTGCGAAAAGCACAATGAACGTATCTATTGGAGGTCGATTTAGTTGCGATTTTGAGTTTTGACCTTAAAAGGGCAGCCATAATTGCATTGTTCAGCTGTATATATCGTTCACGAAATTACATGGATTGAAAATTGATTCAAATTGATTTTCAATTTTGTCGGAGTGACTGTATTCTAGATAAACGTCGCCTTTAATGCTGAAAAAGATGGAATGTAATTTTTCTGGGTTGAAATATATACCGGTTTCAATGGGTTGTATATGGCATATTTGTGCCAGTCTTTATATAGATAATTGGTAAGCATGCGGTGTTAAAGATAGAAAAGATCTTTATTTCATTCTTTTGAACAGACTGAACCAGCCGGAAATTTTCAGTTAATTAAAATGAGAAAGGATTGTTTTCAAATTTTAAGTGATTTAACTTGTATAGATGTCAAACCTTTGTATAGTTCACTATTTAAAATATATATATCATAGTACATGCGTGGTACTATACAAATACAAATGTGTCAATACATGTCTCATGTCAGAGTCGACTCAAGGTTTTTGAAGTAACAATCTATTTCTCCACTTTCGACCCTAATAACAGGTGGTATATTCTTGCTCCATGAATGCATGTTTTCAGATTGAAATTGCTGCTTGTTTTGGCAATTTGCAAGGATATGCTTAAGTCAGTGATCGATCAATTAATAGGCCATGCTACTGATATGATATGTTTTGTCCACACCACTGCTTGTATTTATAAGTTGCGCACAAGAAGTGCTTGGACTTGATTAGTGACAATCTGACTAGGCATTCGTTTGTGAAATGGCAGCAGAGTATATACTGTGATTTATCTGTCTTGCATCTTAGCTCTGAAACAAGAAAGGGTGTATTGGGTGTCTTTACCTTGGTGAACAAATACATGGCATATACTGTAGCATCAGCAAACTAAAATACTTGTTTCAGCTATTGACTTTTAATATTAGTTAGCTAACCAGTATTAGCCATAAATAATTGGGTTGACCAGAGTATCTGCTCAGGTTTTTGGTAATCCATTAGTCTCAATATTCCCTACTTCCAATGTTTCTTAGGTTGGAGGCCCACATGGTAGGACGTACCATGGCAAAAAAGCTATATATTCACACTAAACATGAGCTTGCTTTCATTCATGAGTTACACATTATATGTAAATCTTAAATAGATGATCAGTTCAAATATATATATTATGTTGTAAAAGACTAAATTCCTAAATTTTAATGTTCATATTTGTCACTGTGGAAAATAATTTTATGTACATCAGAAGATGACATGATGGTAAACTGAATGAATAATTTATGCACAATTCAAGCTTGCTTTTTCTCAGGCCCATGTTCACAACATGTAAAATAGAAATGCCACAAACAATATTATTAGGGCCTGTAAATATGATCTTGTCTATAGGCGGGATAGGACGTTTTCATCCCGTCTAGTCGGGAAACTTGCCTAGGTAGGTAACTTATATTATATGGACAAAATACATTGCCGGGATGAAGCCAGTTAAGTGTTTGACGTCATATCATGACGCGTGCTCAGAAGAAAAGTTCATCCCGCCTGGCCAGGATAGTGTTTATATGAGAATTTTTCGTCCTGGCTAGGCTAGATCCCGGCAACGGACGCCGGGATCCCGTCTAGGCTGGATAGAAGCGGTATCATATAAACACTCAATAAAATTTATATTAGAAGCGGGATCATATAAACACTCAATAAAATTTATATTAGAAGCGGGATCTCTGTAACTGTCCCGTCCCGCCTAGCCGGGATCGTATAAACATATTTCTATAATATTTTTCGCCTTCTGTTTATATGGAAGCGGGACGTTTTTCGTCCCGTCCCGCCTATCAAATCGGCAATTTGGATTTAGGCCAAAACGATCGACCGCGACTGCTCTGACAAATTTTACGGACGAAGTTCTACAAAACATGGAACAGAGAAAATCATGTGGTGCTGTATTTATTGATTTAACGAAGACGTTTGACACAATAGATCATGGAATGTTGCTTTCAAAATTGTCAAATCTTCGATTATCTCCAAACACACTTGATTGGTTTGAATCCTATCTCAGCAACAGAAAACAACGTACTTCTTGCGGTCATGAATTATCCGATGAACTGCCTGCATGTTTGTCATGGTGTGCCACAAGGCAGCACTCTGGGACCATTGCTTTTTAATATCAATATTGATAAATTGTCCAACACCTTGAATCATTCTAAAGTATCCTTGTATGCTGACGACACCGTAATCTACTGTTATCATGCCAACCCTTTGGAGATTACTAGGAAGCTGAACGAAGACCTCTTCAATGTGGCTAAATGGTTGAACGCAAATAAACTGACCCTAAATTTAAATAAAACCAAATGCATGCTGATTGGTAGTAATCGTAGGCTTGGAAGTATTGGACCTTTATCTGTTTCTATTTTAGATTATAATATAGGTAGTGTAACAAATTTTAAATATTTAGGTGTTTTGATCTCTAAAGATCTTACGTGGGATGATCATATTGATTTTTTAACAAATAGAATTAATCAAAGACTAGGACTTTTAAGACGAATTAAGTATTTACTTCCTTTTAAAGCACGTATGCTGTTTTATAACGGTTTGGTTCTTCCACTGTTTGACTACGCAGACGTAGTTTGGGATGATAAAAACAATACAGGACTTATGAATAACATTCAAGTTGTTCAGAACAAAGCCGCTAAGATTATATTGCATAAACCGTTACACTCCTTGTCTTCAGAAGCATTAACTGCGTTAAATTGGATAGCATTAGAAAAGAGAAGATTTTATCACAGATGTTTGAAAATAAATATAAATGCGTCAATGGTTATACAGATCATTCGATGGAACTTTTAACAGGAGGTGAAACATATTTGACGTCTCTGAACCTTGACTTAGACATTATTAGGTCTTTGAAAGGTTGTGGTCACTTGACGTATGACGGAACCCGAATTAAATGGTCGCAGGATCTTCAACTACTAAAGAATTTTGTTGAAAATATTGTTCGCCTACGGGGCAATTCATCATCACCTGGTGGTAAAGCTAAGAGATTTACCAGCGTAAATTTCGATCTGATCGCGACGTGGTACCCGGGCCTTCACTATTATTCCAAGGAAAGGATGGTGGACTGCTCAAGAACTATCTGGTGAGTGTCTTAGATATAACTTGTGCTGGCCAAACAACCACAGATACGGTCACTGATTATACGGTATTTGAAACAGAGACTGCAGAGATATCTCCAGTTAAAACATGCGAAATTATCACTGACAATTACCCGGCAGCTGCTGAATCGACCCCCTTAAAACACCTCAGTTGGTCGTATAATTCCAAATTGGATGATATGCTGCTAAGCTCAAATACTTCTACTATAAAGGAACTCGAGGCATTTATCGACAAGTCTTTTTATAGTGCCTCTGAGCTATCTGATCCTGTCCAGCCGACGGACTTCTCTACTCTAACTCAAAGACGCTCTGAAGAAAATCTGCCTAAACTCGGAGCACAATTTCTAACATTTAAAGAAAACGTTGAAACTCAGCTACAAGTTTTGTCGTACAAACTCTTTGAACAGAATAATACCATCAATATAAATAAACAAGAGCTATGCAAATTGTCCTGCGAAAATTTACATCTCAAATCATGCATCTCAGAGTTGGAGGGGAGATTGTCGCCAAAGATTACAACAAATGTGATCAGTGACCTGAGCCCGTGTGAAATAATAGTTAAAGGAAACACTATCTTAACTGCGAATATAGATGCCTGTGCTGTTTCTAGTCGCCTTTCGCCTCTACGTCGAAGACTGTGATGTATATGCTATCTCAACCGTGAATGCAGATGCTTGTGCTGTTCCTAGTGACAGTCCACCCGAAAAAAGCGCGCATGCTGATGACACTTCGGCCCCTATAAGCCAACAGTGTGGTGAAGATAACAGCGAAGATTATGATAAAGAGATTTTGAACCGGACTGACGATATCGTCAACCCGAAACGCACAATCAAGTCAACAAAGCAAGTTTTGAACCCATTAAGTAATCCAACTATGGATAACCCCGGAGAGAACAAAGAAAACATCGGTCTCGTATCAGCGAGCAGTATCGGGAAGTGTCGGCAAAATTCGACCCCTTACGAGCAATAATTAAAGACCCCCAAAACCCCAACTAGGCCAACAAATAAGCCTCGCCTGAAGCCGAATACGAGGGTTGCCTTACAAAGCACAAATGTTAACAATAAAATCAAGTCTGATCTGCCTCTCCCAACCCGCCCTAAATCCCAAGTACCCGAGTGGCTTTCCCGTTTACCTTTGGTTGAAATCCCAGTTGACTATAGTCAATCTCCTTTTCCAAAGCGTCAGCGAACCAAGAATCCACCATGCCAGCATATCGGACGTCCCGAACTAAATCCCAAGTACCCGTGTGGCATTCCCGTTTACCTTTGGTTGAAAGCCCAGTTGACTATAGTCAATCTCCTTTTCCAAAGCGTCAGCGAACCAAGAACCCACCATACCAGCATATCGGATGTCCCTGAACGAGGGATTGGCTGAGTTACCTCGACTTTGTCCGCCAAGCCACGAGAACCAATCCGAAATTACATCATCCCGACCGATCTCAACTAACTCTTGTTTCACGCCTAACAATAACTTAATGGGAAGTGATATACCCAAGTACCCTAGCGAATCAAGTGCTATCCCGATTATAACTTCAAAACGTATCGTGAGAGTAAATAACAATAATGTACACCGATCAAACTTAATCAATATACCTATGAACGATGAATGTAGAATATCTGTGACGTGCTCACAACAGATAGGACCCCCAAAGTCATGCAGTTCCGTACCTTCCCTGTTCATGTCCAACTCGAGGTCACTAGTAAATAAGATTGATGAACTTTCCGGTACCGTCTCAAATCTCCTTGCAGACATCGTAGTTATCACCGAAACGTGGCTCACTTCCAACGTTGATAGCGCAGTGATAAACTTAAGTGGGTTCTCTATATTTAGGCGTGATCGAGATGATGGTAGAAGAGGTGGAGGCGTGTGCGCTTACGTGAAAAACTGTCTACCTGTAGTCCATTTGAAAGATCTCTCGAACCCTGAATTTGAAACCTTGTGGCTATTAATCAAACCAAGACGCCTACCACGTGGCATTAATTCAATCGTATTGGGAGCCATTTATCATCCGCCAAATAGTGACAATATGGCTATGTTGGCTTATCTTACCGAGTCCCTTGACCGCGCTCTAACAGCCAACCCAGGAGCTGCTATCATCCTAACCGGCGACTTCAACCAATTCAAACACCGACAACTGTGTAATTCGTTTTCCTTAAAACAGATTGTGAAGAAAGCTACTAGAGGATCAAACATTCTTGATAAAATATTCACGAACATTTCGAAATTTTACGACGTTCCTGAAGTTGTTCCTCCACTCGGATTCTCAGACAACTCAGTTTTACTAAATCCACTGAATCATCGTAGGAACTCACGGTCCTTCCGAATGGTTAGGGACGCGCGTCCCTTCAATCGGAGGTTAATCACTGAAGCCCTATCCAGCGTTAACTGGTCTCCAATGTATCATCTAGGCTCTTGTGACGAACAGTGCCAATATTTCTCTTCTCTTGTCGATGGTATTGTTGATAAATATCTCCCGCTGAAGCGTATCAAATCTGATAGCAGCGATAAGCCCTGGATTACTCCGGAGATAAAAAGATTAATATCGAAACGCCAAGTGACCTGGCGCAGAGGAAACAAGCCTATGTTTCGATTCTATAGGAACAAAATTAATAGCTTGTGTAGGCGTGCTCGCTCAAAGTATTATACGAACAATGTCGCTAATACCACTCAGTCGAATTCACGGAAGTGGTGGTCCGCTGTCAAAAATATCACTGGCCTTGCCCCATCTAAAAACGTTTCCACACTGGTGTACAACGGACAGCCCTATTCCGATTCGGCTCTGGCCAACCTGTTTAACGACAAGTTCGTTGCCGTTGGGAATTCCCTGCCTTCGCTTGCTTGGACGCCCCTCGAAGTCGGTGATTTTCCTCCCGACATTTACATTTCAGTCGACGACACCGAGAAAGCATTACAATCCGTCAAGTCCTTTTCAGCTGCAGGTCCTGACGAAATCACGTCTTGGTTCCTCCGTGAAAATTCCTCGTTATTATGTCGCCCATTAGCATCCATATTTAATGCCTCTATTCATGATGGTTATGTCCCATCCCTGTGGAAATCTGCAAATGTCATCCCTGCAGCAAAGTCTTCCCCTGCTCTGGATGTTGACTCTGATTTTCTACCGATATCGCTCACGCCCATAGTGAGTAAGATTCTGGAGTCATTTCCATATAACTGGCTCTTGCAGTCAATCCGCGACCAAATTGATAAGCTCCAATTTGGCTCAATTAAAGGATCCAACACCACCATGGCGTTGATACACCTGCTCCATAAATGGTTTGAAGCGATGGACACACCTGGAGCCTGCCTACGGATATGCATGCTAGACTTTTCTAAAGCTTTTGACCGCATCGATTTCAATATTCTGATGCAGAAACTCATTAATATGCGTGTACACCCAATTCTAATTAATTGGATTGCCAACTTCCTTACTGACAGAAGTCAGAGAACAAGAATTGGCTCTAATTTCTCGAGTTGGAGAACTATCAACGGAGGAGTCCCCCAAGGAACAAAACTGGGCCCCCTCCTCTTCCTCATCATGGTGAACGACTTGAACGTCTCCGACGATACGGTGAAATTTGTTGACGACACCACTATCTGGGAGATTGTCTCGAAGGGTCAAGAAGCCAACTCGGTCCTACCGTCTCAAATTACAGAATCTGCTAAATGGGTTTCTGAGAATAACATGAAACTGAACCCTACAAAAACAAAAGAAGTTCGTGTTGGGTTCTCTCCCCTTGATCTCGGGGCTCTTCCGCCGATCACCATTGACGGTCATGATATATCTGTGGTCCCGCATGCTAAATTACTTGGTGTCATGATCTCGAAAGATCTTAAATGGATCGAGCACGTTGACTATATCTGCAAGAAAGCTTCGAAGCGGTTGTATGCCTTACGATTACTTAAGAGATCCTCTATTCCAGCGTGCAAGTTAGTCCGGGTTTATACTACCTGCGTTCGACCAATTTTAGAGTTTTCGTGCGAGGTATGGCACTATAGCTTGGCGCAATACTTGAGCGACGAGATCGAGAGTATTCAACGCAGAGCCCTTCGTATAATCTTCCCTGATCTCAAATATGAAGATGCGTTGGTACGCGCTGGGGTGGTGTCACTGTTCTCGCGGAGAAAGACCATTTGCGAGAAACTTTTCGTTCAAATGTGTGAAGAAACATCCCATAAACTCCATTCTAGGACAAGTAGGTTTGCTAATAGTTTTATTATGGCCGGTAGTAAGGCCTACAACTCTAGTTTTAAATAATAATTGTTTGGCTACATTTTTATCTAGAACCATCAAAATTAACAACGTGTAAATAAGGAGTGTTTGTAGTAATTTTTACTCATATGCATGTAAACCAGTGTAATTCAGTTTTTAACTGCAAAATTGGTATCTTTTGAATAAATTGAAATTGAAATATAGTTACAATCTACGGAATAAAGATAATCTAAGGTTGCCTCGCGTTGTACGTAACTGGGGGAAATATAGAACATATTATCATGCGATCAAAGACTGCAACTCTTTAACCGCTGATATTAGGAACTCACCAACCATTTCAATTTTTTTTCAAAAAGGACCCGAATTAATTAATTTAATTAATTCAGATCCTTTTGAAAATCATTGTAAAATGAAACTACCACTACCGCTACCGCTACCGCTACCGCTACCGCTACCGCTACCGCTACCGCTACCGCTACCGCTACCGCTACCGCTACCGCTGCCGCTACCGCTGCCGCTACCGCTACCGATACCGCTGCCGCTGCCGCCACCGCTACCGCTACCGCTACCGCTACTGCCACTACCGCTACACTACCGCTACACTACCGCTACACTACCGCTACACTACCGCTACACTACCGCTACACTACCGCTACACTACCGCTACACTACCGCTACACTACCGCTACACTACCGCTACACTACCGCTACACTACCGCTACACTACCGCTACACTACCGCTACACTACCGCTACACTACCGCTACACTACCGCTACACTACCGCTACACTACCGCTACACTACCGCCACACTGCTGCCACACTGCCGCCACACTGCCGCCACACTACCGCTACACTACCGCCACACTGCCGCTGCACTACCGCCACACTACCGCTACACTACCGCTACACTCCCGCTCCACTCCCGCTACACTACCGCTACACTACCGCTACACTACCGCTACACTACCGCTACACTACCGCTACACTACCGCTACACTACCGCTACACTACCGCTACCGCTACCGCTACTGCCACTACCGCTACACTACCGCTACCGCTACCACTACCACTACCGCTACCGCTACCGCTACTACCACTACCGCTACCACTACCACTACCGCTACCGCTACTACCACTACCACTACCACTACTACTACCGCTGCCGCTGCCGCTACCACTACCGCTACCACTACCACTACCGCTACCGCTACCGCTACTACCACTACCACTACCACTACTACTACCGCTGCCGCTGCCGCTACCACTACCGCTACCGCTACCACTACCACTACCGCTGCCGCTGCCGCTGCCGCTACCACTACCGCCACCGCCACCGCTACCACTACCACTACCACTACCACTATGCGGGATCTCCCGCCTCAAGCGGGACGTTTTTCGCCGTATAAATGCTCCATCCCGCCTACCGGGACAATATTACGCTGATATTGCGTTATTTGATCACTGTCATGTGACTTCTGAACAGTCAAATAATTCAAAATGGCATCCTGCAACAATAAAATAATATTCCCGGGTATTCCCGCGAGAAAATATCCCGTGTGCAAAAAATCATATAAATGCGGGATGAAAAATGTTGTCCCGGCGAACGTCCCGTCTCGCCTCTCATATAGACAGGCCCTCAGATGAGTAGTGCTTGATATATAACTAAGGAAAACATGCCATTAGTAATAATAATAATAATAATAATAATTACAATATTTAATCAGGAGGTCCGCTCACAAAAGTGATTTTCAGCGGAGCCCTGAGCAACAAAAAAACAACTATATATAATACTATATACTAATATATATATACTACCAATAATAATGATAATATTAATGTTAAAGCTTATAATGTCTTAGTGCGTCCCATTACTGCGGTATAGTGTCTTATAGTGACAAATGATTCTTAAGTTTATTTTTAAATGTTGTAAATTGTTCTGTATCCCGGATGTCAATCGGTAGACTGTTCCAGTCGTTAGCAGCATGGTAGCTGAAAGCCTGCTTCCTCCAATTTCTCTTGACGCGCCTCCAAATGTAAGTTTTGTTTGTTTCGGGTGTTGTAGCTGTGGATGTCGGACGAGTACTTGAAGTTAAATTTAAAGTCGACGTTATTGTTTAAACACTTATGCATGATGAGGCAACGGTGAAAGTGTCTGCGCATTGATAACGGCTGCCAGTCTAACGATTTTAGTGATTCCGAGGCTGACGAAAGTGGATGAGCGTCAAGAATGATTTTTGCGGCTTTATTGTGGAGGATTTGAAGATGATCCATGAGGACGGAGTTGTTTTTATCACCCCATACAAAATCAGCGTAGTCAAATATCGGCATGACAAGGCTATTGACTAAAGTAAGCCGGGATTCGAGTGTTAAAAGGTGTTTAACTCTTCGAATGACACCAAGGCGTTGATAGACTTTGTTACAAAGTGTTTCAACATGCTCTGACCACGATAATGTCTGATTTAAGGTTATACCAAGATATTTAAAAGATTGAACACGATTTAGTGGGCGGTCGTTAATGAGTAGATTTATATCATGTAGTTTGGTAAGTTTGGCATTGCTTCCGAACATCATAAATTTGCATTTAGAAGTGTTAAGAGTTAGGCGGTTAGCAGCAAACCAATGAGATAGGTTCAGGAGGTCAGAGTTTAGTTTTTGTTCCAATTCCATAGCGGTTTTAGCTGAACAAAACAGGACAGTATCGTCTGCATACAGGGAGATGTTACAGTTATGGACAGTAGATGGAATGTCATTCACATAAATGAGAAACAGTGGAGGGACCAGTATGCTTCCTTGGGGTACGCCGACTTGTACATGTTTAGTGGATGAGTGTTCGAGGCCAATAGAAGTGACTTGAAAACGATTTGATAGATAAGAAGAGAACCAGTTGATTGTCGCCTGTGAAAAACCAATGGTGGCAAGTTTTCTATGAGCAGATCGTGACTGCAGACCGTGTCAAAGGCCTTCGATAGATCTAAGAAAACTGCTCCTGCGATTGAACCTTTGTCTAAATTATCAAGAATGGTGTCAGTGAAGTTAGTAAGAGCAATTGCCGTAGAGAGTTTTGGACGGAATCCGAATTGTTTCGGGGTTAGGATATTTTCTTGAAGTAGATAGCTATAGATTTGACTGTGAACGACTCTTTCAAGTATTTTGCTAGCAGTTGGTAAAATGGTTATTGTTCTATAATCATATTGGCATTGCAGCGGTCTCCAGATTTAACTGAACAACGCTGTTACTTTGCCACATTTCCATACTGATGGGAAGACAGAGGTTGCTAATGAACGGTTGTAAATTTTAGTGAGACTTGTCGAGATAACATCAGCGGAGTCCTTTAGCAATCTAGCACTAATATTATCCAAACCAATCGCCTTGTTTGTCTTAAGCTTCCTTAGTTTTGACTTAACATAGCACTCATCAATTTCTCTAAAGACAAACTTTACTTCAGATTGAGGATGATCATTATGTAGGGCTGAACTGACGGTAGAAATAACTGAGCGGAATTTGTCAACGAGTGTTAAGCCAATTGTTGAGAAATGGTTATTGAGAATTTCAGAGATTTGTCTGGGTTCAGTGTATGGAATTCCATCGACTTCAATACACGAAATGTTGGAGTTTGGTTTACGTGAGGTGATTTCATTTAGGTTTTTCCAGAGAGAGTTAGGATTATTCTTAGAGCTTTCAATAAGGTTAAGATAGTATTCAGATTTACTTTTCTTGACTTGTCTATTCACATTCGATTTTAATATTTTATATTTGGACCAGTCAGATGGAGAATTAGATTTAGTAGCTTTACGGAAACAACGGTCACGTTCCTGCATTGATGTTTTCAACTCAGAAGTCATCCAAAGCACATGACAACCTTTTATCCTAGTTCTTTTTGTAAGGGCATGACGTTCTGCAACATCAGAGAACAGCTTATTCCAAAAATTTATTGCGGTGTTAATATCAGGAATTTCATCAACAATATTCCAGTTTACGTTCCTAAGATCTGCCAGAAATGCTTCTTTAGAGTAATGTTTGTAGGATGTATATTCAATTGTTCTCCTGGACATTTTGTTACCCGGACTTGACAACACAGAAAATGAGGGAGTGGTCGCTGATATGTACAGGTAACACACCACTTGATACAATACGATGTTTGTTATTAACAAACAAGAGATCAATACTGTTGATGAAAGTTCGTTTATCCGTGTTGGAGTGTTAATCAGTTGGATTAGATTGTTAGTACTTGCAAACAAAAGTAAGTTGTTGTTTCAGGCAGTAAGTCGGAGTATTTCTTTAGCGAGGGCGTCAACGTTAAAGTCACCAAGTAAAATTAGTTCAGCATCCTGGAGGAAGTAAGCTCATCTTTGAATTTAGAGTATCAATCAAATTAGTTAATGGTGCATCAGGGCTCGATAGATTGACCAGATGAACATCTTCTTACATTTTGGCCGATTAACTTCAAGGACACAAGATTCTATATTGTCATCTACTCATCTTGTAAATCGGGCCGTGCCCTATGGGTAAACCATCACGAATATATATCATGCATCCACCTCCTTTTTGTTTTTACGGTCATTTCTGACAAAAGAGTATCCTCTGAATAGTTAATTCAGGCCGGGTCATATATTTTGTTGGTTAACCAGGTTTCAGAGATGGTCAGGACGTCGAAAGGATTGTTTTCCAAAAGAATACGGAGTGGATCTATTTTATTGATTAAGCTTCTTACATTTAGATGTGCAATCTTAAGTCCTCGATTACTTGGAAAACTAATGTTACTAAATTCTGCGTATCTTGAGAGATATTGCAGGCCCAGGGTTTCGGCTGACGTCTCCAGCAAGAAGTACAAGAGAGTAAGCGTATAAACTGGCGTTTAGAAGTTTAATTCCGGCTTTAACTTTAAGGGAGGGTAATATATTTGAGTGTTTTGATTTACGGGAGAGTCCACAATTTCTGTTTGGATATTTTGTGATATCAGCACCTATAGAGATCATGAGTGAGGCATCTGGAGTGTCTACATTCCATGAGTTACATGAGTTGAAGACAATGAAAAGGAGCAACAGCAGTATGAGTGACGAAAACCAAAAAGCAATATGTTTTGGCATCGTGAAGATTGACTTGCGAGGGATTAAGCCTTGTCGCCCTTATAGGTCAATTGAGGTCAAGTACCAGAGGATTGTATTTTAGAGGCGTTGAGAAATATAACACACTATAAATGTAGATTATTTGACGAAATACTTTACTCTTTACGGAAATCAACAAAATAAAACTAGAGTATAAAACAATGTACTATTATGACGAAAAATTGACGTTCAAAGACCTGAACACAAACTTCATAACCATAAGACACGAGACACGAACTAATATAGTTGTTGCCACGTTAACTCGAGGTGAGACGCCGCGAATTATTCAAAATCCCAACGGCCAAAATTGAACAAAACAGATAATTTGAATTGTCTTTAACCAAATAAAATAAAAACCTTGACACAATATTAGGAAGACGATTTACAGTTCACTGAGAGATTATCAAACAGATCCAGCAAATATATAACGAGATATTCAAAATACACCAGAAGTAGACGCTGTCTGTAATCTATATACACAGACGAGTACGATAAAACAATCCACGATAAATATTTGAAACGATGAATTTACAATTCACGGAAAATAGCATCCACAAAACAATGCAGGATGATTTGTATATAATTTGATTCCAAATTTATTTAGATTCAAAAGTATTTTGAGAGTAGTAATTAGTCGAAATATAGCCGGAGTGTCAAGCAGTACCCGGCCTGCCGAACTTGATCTTTTGCAATTATATGTGAACCTATCTCGCACATATTAGTAACCTTATAATTTGTTATATCTTGACCTTCAATCCACAGCCTTGTTTACAAATTCAATCAAACAACAGATTGCAAATATAACTGAATATACAAAAGTATATACTATTTTACAATCTGGTTGATTGTACATGTAAACAAGCATCAAGATGTATACATTTCCTAACATTAAGATGCTGATTTTATACTTGATATTATCTGATCAGTCCACTTATAGGTTTTGCTCTGATTGACTATAGGCAAATACAAATTATTTCAGTTAATTGTGAATGTTTGCTTTCATTGCAAAATGTTGTCGATATTTGCTTATTGACTTTTCTCAAGCAGTGACTCAAAACCGGAAGGTCGAATATATTAGCCGTAAATTACGATAACTAAACTAGCAAAATGAGAAATCACATAACCTAAACAATCCAAATTCGACGCACATGTTACCTTAGTACGAAACTACGCGATTCTCTTCCGCCATGAGAAAATTATCCGGTCGACGAAAAATTCCATTGCCGGAAGTCTGCAGCGCATTTTCAAGATTGCAACTAATCACCGTGCTTCTAGAAGATTTATCAATGAGGTGGCCGATCTTTTCCCAAGTAGTCCAGGGTCTTGTCCGTTCAC